>BSUD01000002.1:156752075-156822735 GCA_033239045.1 Fagopyrum esculentum | reverse complement strand
AAAAAAAAAAAAAAAAAAAAAAAAAAAAAAAAAAAAGATCACACTCAAAGTTCAAATAGGAGGACATGAAACTTGGACATTAAAAAATTAATAGTCATTTATCCCCTTTAAGCTAATAGGCTGGCTTTGGTACATAAATTTAAAAAACATATGTAAATTCAGGCAATGCAATTCAGGTATTTATACAAGAGACACAATCATATGCTATAAAAGGCAAAAACAAGAAAATGATAGCCGTTGTTTGATATCATTGTACACCCAGATGTTTTGTTTCAAATTCGACCTAAAACCGGAACTTTATCCACATTAGACATCAATAGTTGACCTAAAGATAGATAAGCCAAGGCGCTTCAACACCCACCATGTGACCCTTCGACTATTCACCCACCGTGTTGACTTTTGTTCTTCAGTGCTTGTTGAGGAAGTCTGCATAGAGGAGAAAAAGATCATTTGGAGTTAATTACTTCACAGATTTAGTTCAGATTTTCTTTGAGTAAAACGGGATCAAAGCCATTTAATAAATTGGGTTCTGTAACTTCTGTTATTGCTTCTCGAGAGTCTGATTAGTTACTTCGGAGGTTTTGAGGAATTATTGTGAAGATAACTTGGGAAGGTGGACTATTTAAAGTACTTTCAAGTGGTAAATATATTACCTTTGTGTTTCATAAGATAATACTCATATCATGAAGCCTGGAACAGTAAATAATTCAAGTATTTTCCGCAGGTCTTCTTCCTTGCTTGCATGATACATTTTGAAATTACAAAAAGAAAAGAAGAAAGATCCTTGTCCGTCAAAAGCCTAAGAAAATATTAATCAAGGGGTGATTTTAAATGCTCGAGAATCTAGATGGTTAGTTGAAAGTACCTCAATTTTGAGAGTAAGAACCTAGATGGTTAGTAAAAAGTTAATAGTAAATAATGCAAAGCACTTTTTATCACTTGTGTCTTTGTGTTGGTAAAGGGATTAGTGAGTGTATAAGAGTTTATACGAGCTTGGTAAGGCAAGAAACTGTCAACTTTACCAACAGAAGAGATGTACTCACCCCAACTCGAGTCACAAAATTACACCCTGGACATATAACTCTATGCTCTCCGTATGGTATATCATCAGCCACCTACAAATCTCACAAGCCATTCGTGCCTTATCCACTGAAAACACAAAGCCACCTAGTACACCATCATTAGGGTAAAATGATAATTAACTTTCTCAAATTTGAATTACCAGTATGGGTGGGGACTGGGTCAGTACTCAATAAACAAACGAAACAGCACTACTTTTGGAATTAATAATTACATATTGTACTTCCCATTAAAAAATTGACAAATTGTACATGGATGTACTGAGAGGACCAACCCACTGCACAAAGTTAAAACATCTATATAAATATAAGTACTCCAGTAGATTATCAGTCACTTTTTGCGTAAATTCAGAACTAAATTCATCGCAAGACCTACAATTTACAGAACATGGTATATGCAAAACAAGAGCAAGCAATAAGAAGCACTTTTCAAATATGACGACCTCAAGACATTTACAGAACAGGATATATGAAACTTTACAAAATACCATTATGGTGCTTCACAGCTGATACAAAAGCATATTATATAACCAAAAGATAGAAATACAAGATGTCAAGGAAAAACAATGGAGCTGTGCAAATATAATTGTACAACGCAACTGATAAAGCTTGAGGTAAGGAACATACCATACTGGAGAAAGAATATTCAAGACCAGCAAGTGATTAAACAAGATAAGAAAATGACACTGTGACCCTGCAAAACGAATCTAGCATTCGGACGAGTAATTTCCAAACAGATAATTTACGTTGATTTACCAAAACAAAAAAAAATTTAGCATGTTAAGATAAGGAATTAAAATTTTAAAAGGCATAAAACATTCAAAGTTCAAATACGAGGACCTTAAGTTTTGGGCATTGAAAAATTAATATTCACCCTTACTCTTTAAACTGATAAGATGATGTCTACATGTGATCCTCTTAGCCTTTCTGCTATTGAACTCCTGATCATCAGTACTTATTGAGGAAGCCTGCGTAGAGGGGAAAAGATCATTTGGGTTTTTTATAAGTGCAGCTTTTTCTGTCTTGGTATATACTATTTTGAGTTCTGGCAATTGCTCCAAAGTGGTATTAAGAGGAAATAGGTGCAATATGTAGAGCAATTTGAGCTTGAATTAATCATGGAAGAAATTTATACATGAGAGAACTTAGATTCTCAGGCAGATGAAAAAGTATTTCACAACCTGAGTGAAAGGTCGAGCGCTTCAAGATTTAGCAGTTCTCCCAATGACAGCAACTTTTCAAAATGAGTACACTTGCAAAGAGTAAGGCTACGAAGGTGATTTAGATCCGGAAGGAAAACTAGTGATTCTTGAAAGATCAAGAATCACGACTTTTTTATTACCATATAATGGATCTACTTATTTCACATTTTTTGCTCCAGAAAGAATGAGAACTTGAAGACGCCTCATTTCTTTGAGAGAATGCAATAGACTTGCTACTTAGTGAGACAAGGAGCATAAAGAGTAGGTAACTGAAGGACGGCAGTGTAAGAAAGATCAAGGACCTCAAGTTTCTTCAAGTGTCCAAGGAAAGGAGTGGACTTTCATTTGGAACACCGTCTAAGAATGAGCCAATGTAGTCTGAAAGAGTGAAAGGAGCCTATTTAGTAATGTGACAATTAAAAAGATCAGATAAAATTACGTATTGAAGTTGAGTCATCTCAGAAACTGTGTTTCGGGGAACAGTTATCAGATGGCTTGGACCAGAAATTTCAAGAGTAGTCAAGATTTTGAAATTTTTAAAAAGGGAAATCACTCTGGCAACAAATCATAACCTCGAAGCAGCAACACAGAGGGTCGCATTACATGTTCAAGAAGAGGTATCAGAGAGTTGGATGTGGGATTATAGTGAGCGGAATATCTAAGCCCTGGGGAGAGAGAGAAACTTGCCTGATCAGATAACTTGCAAAGACACCCGCATTTTCAGCATTCCTTCTGTGAGCACAACATTCTCAATGTCATGCAAATCCAACAGATCAACATATCCAAGAAACTCCACGGCACATGTACATCTTCCTATACTTGTACACTTCAGTGTCCCCCTTCTTATATATGAATCAAACAAGACACCCTGCCCTTTTTCATAAGTTTCCTCAACAGAATCAACTGGTTCAAGCCTTCGAGGTATCCTACCATCATCCAGTAATGCCAAATCTTTCAAAGAAGTGATCGCACTGCCTATAACAGTAGTCATGTTGACTTCACTGCTCAAAGATATAGCAAAGCTCCTTCCTTTCGCAATATCAGCTGATGGAGTCTCAACAAGATGCGTCTGTGGGTCCATTGTGCTCGTCATTTCTGTAATGTCACCCAAAGGCCCCAAAAAATGGAAGACTGCATAATAACGTTAAAGAAAATTTATAGAAAAAAGAACAGCTAGTTGAAATAATTCATGGGTAGCTAACTATAAGGTTTATTACCTAAAAGACCCAATTCTACTTGCTGCCATGGCAAATTTGACTATAATTTGTTGTTTATCAATAATATGACAAGAAATTTACAGTTGATGCTGATGAGTTGACTTATAAAGTCTAATTTGGGTTGTTTTTATTTTTCTAAAAAACAAGTTTTAGACAGGTTTATCACCGTACATAAAAAGCAAATAAACAGAAGTACAGATTTACAGTCTGTATCCATGGCAAAGATGTAGGCTTCATTTAGAACGGAGATACATGATACCGATACATGCATCGGCCGATCAAATTAAGCATATGGGCTGTTTAGAATATTTTTCAAGCTGCAAGCTACTTTGTATAGGGTGAATACTTGATGCAACTTGTGGTATTATGAGTTGGACAGGGAAGAATACATGGAAAGTCATCACACAGAGGAGGTATTCGAAGCAATTATATTGACTATTGAGGTATGCATAGACCAAGCACAGACAGGTGAGCCTGGCGTCGGGATAATACCTGTGTCCAAGCCCACACTAGAATCAGGCAGTGGGGAAGCCCTTTTCCTATCAGATCTACAGAAAATAGGAAAAAATTTCACACCGGAGGGCTTGGAAGCATTACTACTGAGGCATGTATATCTAAACCTATCAATTTAACCAAGAGGATCAGGTCATTACAAATTGATTATGGCTTAGATACATATTTTTATGTAATTCTTTATCTTGACCAAAAAATTAATCTTTAAACATTAGAATTTAGGAACTATATCAACATATGAGGTTTTGTAGCAGGGGCAAATATGCATCACATGCAAACAGAAACATATTTTATGGACTCGTAAATAAAGACAGCCGTTAACAAGATCTAAGTGTGTCCTTCGGTATTTAGAACTTCTATCTAGCTGGTGATCATGACATCGGGTGCATGAACAGTAAAAACCCGAGACAAATACCTGGAAGTTGAAGAAGAGGAAGGGATCAGAACTGCACTAACAGAGAACAG
The DNA here is from genome assembly GCA_033239045.1 of Fagopyrum esculentum. Classification (NCBI taxonomy): domain Eukaryota; kingdom Viridiplantae; phylum Streptophyta; class Magnoliopsida; order Caryophyllales; family Polygonaceae; genus Fagopyrum; species Fagopyrum esculentum. The sequence continues at coordinate 156,818,259 of BSUD01000002.1, read as the reverse complement.
CGGAAGAAAGAGAAGAAATTTAGGAACCAGGAAGATCAAGCACTGTGAAGCGTTAGCCTTGAATGTGTACTGCATTTCCTTGGCCGGGCTGGCCGTTGTTCGCGTTTTCTTCCTATGATTAATATATATTTTAATATTTGAAAAAGTGTATAGAGTATCTCATCTTCCGGCAGGGACAACAGCTCTCTTTCTGCAAAACCAGTCTTGACGAATATAATCGTTAAGGACAGCACCGGTCTTACCAAATATAATCATTAAGAACCATGATAAATAGGTATATTCAGAGCACAAAAGCAGGCTTATAAACCAATAGAACAAGGATCAGAACTGAAGTCTTCATCTGCAACATTTGTAGTGTACTCATTACTTGAAATTCCTAACACAATCCCTTCTGATCTATATACCTGCTATTTTGCTCAAGAACAGCAATTATCAATTATCACTCATCTCAAACCTAATCCAAAAACGTTCTGCTGTATCCCAGTACATCTTTTCACTTTGTAACAAAACAAAAAAGTCAGTAACAATTTTCCACCTCAGAGGGCAGGTATATATATAAGTTATAACATAACATGTTCGACTTCGACATGCTCCCAGCCAATTCCCGTGTCGAATAAACCAGCTATATATTTATTGCATTATACCATGTATTCATATAATACAATACCATTATGTTTCAGTGGAATGGGAAACGACAATGGGCAAAAACAGATGGGATTTTAATTTGGCATCAATTCCTCAGTCCTTGTTGCCAACTCCTGGAGACAGATTCCCAACTTGCTCAATCAAAAATTCCAAATTCTGTGGTTGCTGACTTCCATCCTTGGACTGGTGTTTATTTGTTGCCTGTTGTGTCTGAAACTCTTGCCCACAAAACATAGACTCCACCTCCATATCCGTGTCATCAGGTTTTTTGGTGTCTGATTTGGCATTTTCAGCACTATCACGGGTAGGGCTACTTAGAAGGTACTGCTCTAACTTAAACAGGTCAAGATCTGGCACTTTGATTGGTGAACGAGGTTCAGAAAGAAGAAAGCTTTCATCCATTGGAAAAGCCGTGAAATCGATGTTCATGAAAATATCTTTGACTGCATCGAAAGAGAGGTCATGCTCCATTCTTTTCTCTGAATCGGGCGAAGGAAGGATAGGGGTTGGAGTGGCCGTTGCAGCTTCCTCTACAGGAGGCTGGTATCTTACTATCATTCCATCAGCATTAACTTCATTATTTTCCTCAGGTCCATCTTTGATTGTAATCTTCCCTGATTCTGCCATCCGCCAGCCATTTTCCTTGGAATGAAAAAGCTGATTCAAAAGAGCGGGATTCTGCATAACCATCACCAAGAAAGAGAGTAACTGTTGCTGACTCGTTTCCATTCCCTGAAGGCGTTCTAGTAAGACTATCAATTTCTCCTGGGAGTTTGCTTGGTGTTCTCTTAGCTTGACTAACTCCTGCATAAGAGTATTTTTATCAGTCTTAAGGGCTTCGACTTCTTTTTCCAAGCTGGAGAGGTCAAATTTGTCCACCACTTCAACTGGTGGGTCCTCGTTAGAAGAACCCTTCTGTTGAGCTGACCCCGGAGGGTGCTTTCTCCTCTTGATATTGCTTAGCAACTGCTTTTGATCTTTTATAAATTGTTCATTATAGAATTCCCAGCGATCAAATCCCATTTTTCTGAAACCCTGGACCAAAGAACCAAATGTCATTAAAACTTTATTCTTTATATAATATAAATATGAGTAAAACTAATCAAAACAAAAGGAAAAAGAAATTTAATAAATGAAGGAAAAGTTTATTTACCAAGAAGAATCCAACCAAATGGAAGTTACAGGGAGTATCCAAATAATTACTGAACCAATTACAAGGAAGAAGAAGAAGAAGAAACTTACAGGCACACAGCTAGAGGGTTGAAAAGGAAAAAGAAGGTGGAATAAAAGGCTTAGAGATATACAAACAAGAAGAAGCAATTAGAAGTATAGACAAGGGACAACTGATTTCTTTATGATTGTGCCCCACTGATGCACATGAACGCAAAAGGTTCTGCTAGAAATAACATTTTTTTCAACCAACTACATCTAAACTCATGCTCAAGTGATTCATTTCGAAATGATCAACCAGGGTTAATATTAAAAGTCAAAGGCAGGTACGAATAGTAAATCGTGAAGAACCCAGAGAAATGAGTTTTCATATGTCAGTCATAATTTGATTCCATCTTTCAAGGGTTTTCAGTTTTCACATGTCAGGCCCAAATTTGATCCCATCAAGGGTTCATATGTCAGGCAAATTGACTCCACTAAGTATAATCATCTGTCAGATTTAATTTGATTTCATCTTGAATTAAGTTTCTGAAAAAACAACTTCTATTTGAATGGAAAGCTTTGACGTCTAACATCTCGACTGAAAGCTCCCATTTACACTCACAGCAAACTACTTTCATAGGGATGAAAGCAAAAAACACTCAGCTAGACTCCAATTGAGTCTTATAACTTATAAATAACCAACCTTCAAATTTTCATTGGCCCAATAACAACATGACTTGTGATTTCAAGTCACCTACGACCCTAATGAATCTTTTTAGAGCACATAAATAACCAGTCTCGCAAACTACTAGGCCAAATTACCACTTGACTGATATTAATCCGCTATCATAGACAACTAATCCCTCAAATTACCATCCGATTGTAAAAATCCTCATAATATTTACAAACATAAACATGTCATAGTATCATAGAAACTATACATCAATAAGAAATCAAACCAAAAAAGAAGCCAATTCCGGAAAAAAGGGAAGCACCAGAAACTAACATATATATTTAGCTGTCTCATGAAACTGGAGAAATTGCTGTGCTTGAAGAACTTAGGGAGCAAATCGCGAGAGAACTCAGTCATATCCCAGATAACGAAGCTGTCACCAGATTGACTCCATGAAATCACCATATCAGTGGAGTCATCATCCACCATCTCATAACATTTAGCCAGAAAGGGGGCTATACTCGACGCATTTTCTCCTGTTTTGACCATCATTCAAAAATCAAAACCCTATCGACTATCCGACTAATCCCTACCAGTCTCCCGCCACGCACACACACCGAGTACCAAGGATTCGACTCCACCTAATAATTCTTCGAGGGGATTAAAAGTCGAAATCTTCTGCGATTCCTTTCTTGAGAGGAAATCAAAGGATATTTTGAGATTCGAGATTCAAGGGTGAAGGTGTAAAGTAGGAACTGGCAATTGGGAATTTGGAATGTTGATGGAACCACCACGTCCGTGTTTTGTGAATTTTGGAGTGGGGAAATATCTTAAGAGTTTGCCTCTCCGACTTCCAACGCAAGTTTACTTTTCTGTATTTTCGGGCTATGTTATTAAGTCGGATGATCCGAATGTTAAGTCGGGTTGTGATATTTTTATTTTGAAGACAACTAAAAAAATATTAAGAAAAATTAAGGTGAAATATATTTTTATGACATTAAATGAATTTTTATAAAAAAATTATTTTAAAAAAATATTTTTAAGACTAGATCAATAATGTTTGTACACAAATTAATTGTACTTGTTGCGATTGGATTTGGAAGATGAACTCATCGACGCCCCACAACTTCTCCTATTGTGCGTCGTATTTAAGAGGCTGCTCGTCATCTGAGGAGTGGCAATAAGGCGCTTAGAGATGAAATTGGTATAACAAATCACAACATGGGGAACGTAAAGAGTGCAATCCTACATGTTTATGATCATATTTTTGAGTTGACATCTTTAAACATACAACTCTCTCTTAGGATAGAGGGGGCTAAACTCGAGGCGAGTGAACATGCTAAAACTGCACACCAGCTAGAGATCTACTTCTTCTGCATTTTCATATGGTTTATGTCTAATATTGCCCACAAGTTTGGCTTCTACGTTTTTAGGGTCGGTTTCAAGTGCGCTAAAGTTAGCACTATTTTTGTGATTATGTATTTTGGATCAAATTTGTGACCTTATGATATCTAGGTAGTTTGTTACGATCAAGTTATGACCTTATAATATGTATGTTGAAGTAGATGTACAATGGTGTGATGTAAGTCTTGTCAAGCTTCAAATTGCAAGCATTTTGGATCAAGTTATGACCTTATATTTTGTATATTGAAATTGATGTCAATTCTGGTTCATCAATCATGTTTGTGAGTATGAAGTTTTTTGGGTTTATAAAATATCAGTTAGGTTGATGTTTTGATTTTTTAAATGTCAATTCTGATTCACTATAATTGTGTATATTTCTTTATATGTTTGGTTGTAGGTAAGGAAGTTTCCTTACCTTCAAGACTTGTATATATCAGGCATCGCTCGCTATGTTGCTCGCGAACACATATACTTATCACTTGCACACATGCCCCTTATGTACCCTTGAACACTAAGCCGGGACTACATGGGTTTCAATCTGAATTCCTTTAGTAATGCTTAGACAAAAACATGTGAAGATAATGTGAAGATAAGGTGAAGATCGATTTAGCGGGTGTTCAATCAAAATAGGTGAAGATTTACAGTGTTCAATCTAAATTCCTGTAGTATGCATTGAAAAGTGGGAGGTGACAATATGTTGTGTTCAATGAAAATAGGTGAAGATTGATTCAAGTCATTCAACTGAAATAATAAAAAATTTATTCTTAAAAGCTGAATATCACATATACATATCACTTTGCTGGTGTTGTAATTTTGTTTACAACTCTCTGATTTTTTTTTCTTGTACTGCCAATTTTTTGTTGGTGTTGTTTCTCATGAGCATGTATATGTGGATTGCAAGAAGTTGGATCAAGTCACACATATCGGTACCTCATAACTCTCAAAATTAAGCACACAAGCACATCTCAAACTAGAGATGAAGTACAGGTCCTGCCAATTGCTGAGTTATTTTTTTTTAAATTATCACTTCATCATTGATCATTTTTATCATATTTTGGTATTGCTAATTTTTTTTTTATCTTTACCTTTTCTACAAGCAACTTGGAGAGATTTTTTGGTACTGTCAATTGCTTATTAAAATCTGTCAAAATCTGAGACAGAAAATAAGTAAGTCACAAGGTAAACAAATAAGGTTTTGTTGATGTTGAAAATGTTATAAAAGCTTAAAAGTAATTCACAAGGCTTTGTTGAGACTAGAATGTTGAAACTAAAAATGAAATTCACAAGGTAAATAGCTTTAGTAATGCTGAGACTAAAATACCAAAAAAAACAATCACATGAGACACAAAGTTGAGACTGAAAAGTTAACACAAAACACAGATACAAATAGGCAAAAAAAACGAGATAGAATATTAGTCACAAGGTAAACAGATGAAGTAATCTGTATTTGAATTTTCTTATTTTTTTTTGCTCAACCTTACCAACATCTTATATCTATTAAAGCAGAAGCCTCTTTTGTCGCGGGACAACGCCATCTCGAAGCCTAAAACATTATTTTAAAAAGTAATTTCTAAATGTTAATATAAATTGAAAATTGATTTATAATTTTTTTTTTAAAAAAAAAGTGTTTAAATAAATATTTTAACGAAAATAGTTTTTAAACTTTTACGGATTTTTTTTACCAAGCATATCTTAACAAATCCTTTTAGTTTTATTTCTAGGTGTAATTTACTTTATTTTTGTCAAATAAATTTTACTTTTTTTATTTTTATCTTAATTCATTTCCTATTTTTTGTTTTTATTTATAATCAAAATATAACTAAAATTATTTTGCCAAACCTTTTTTTTATCAAACTTTGATTAAATCCAAAAAAAATATTTTCATTAATCAATAAAATATACGCTTTTTAAAAAAATGACATCTTTATTTTTAAATATATATAACAATCTTATTAATTGAGATCTCCCTTTAAAAAAGGGGAAAAAAATAACTAATAATTTTATGTTAATAATTAAAAGTTGTTATCTATTTCAATTTTTTTTAAATAATGTTTGCTATAATAGGAAGATCAATTACATAATTAATGTTGTTGGGTATATCTTAATTTAATAAACATAAATGGAATTTCATTAGGATTGCTTAACCAAATTCTAAATCATTTGGTTTTATTTTTTTTTTGCTATTTTTAATCAAATTCTAAACATATTTATTTTTATTCAAAGCTAATATATAATCATAAAAAAAGTTATACTATAAATCACAATTTTAAGTAAAGGAACGTAATAGTCTATTATTTCTTCCAAGAAAATTTAATCTAATTATTATAAATCAATTTAAATATATAATTAATTAGAGATAAATACTTAAAAGAAAATTAAAAATCATAATATTGATTATAATTTCATACTCAAGATTTTTATTTTACGAAAATATACATATAAATTTTTAAGTATTAAGTATTTATTAAAACTCATCCCGCACAAAGTGCAGGTAATACACTAGTTGACTTATAAATAGGAGCCAATTGAAAGCATATCAAAAAAAAGTGAATACTAAAGATGTCTGAAAACAACCAACACTTCATGTGGAATGACGAGTTGACCATTATATTGTTGGAAATATGTTCACAATTGAATGAAAAAAAATGTTGTGCCTTCGGGGTGTTATGCTTGGATGGAAATTACCGCTGAATTTCAAAGTAGAACCGGAACCATGGTCGGGTTAAAGCAAGTTAAAAATTAGTTGCATGCATTGAGAAAGGAATTTAGGGGATAGAGGTCCGTAATTGATGCATCCGGGGTTGACTGTCATCCTGCTACCGGACGGGTGAGCATACCCGACACTTGGTTTGATGATCATGTCAATGTTAGTCATTACTAACCATGCTTCTGTAATTTAAACAATTTCACTTGATTCGTTATTGTCTTGTACGTTGGTTCTTTCGCATGCAAATCTTTTTTGGGCAAAGTATCGCAATAAGCCGATGAACATGAACGTTGAAAGTGAAGGAGTCTTCTCCTATGTTTAGGATTAGATTGGTCTGTTTTATTGTTGTGTTATGCTATTGTTGATGTCGGTTTAGATTGGTGTGTTTTATATATTGTGTTATGCTACTGTTGTGTTATGTTATTGTCGATCCCTCAAATCCTTACCTTTCATTCATGAGAAAAATTCGGTCACACTTCAAATAGATGAAGTTATCTTTTTGCTTATTATGATTTTGTATTTGCATTAGTTCCACATCAGAGAAAAATTCTACATATAGAACACAAAAAGTTCAGTTAACTATTCTGATTTTGTATTTGAGTTAGTTCAGTTTGTGCTCATTGTAAACATATATTCACTAGATGAAGTGATCTTTTTCCTTCAGATAAATATAGAATTACAGCTTGTTATATATTTCAGTATTTAGTTGTTGCCTTTATTTGTGTATAAATATAAGAAAGAAAAACTTTGAAATTCAAAACTGAAAGATACTCACCACAACAAATACATATCCACGACAAATACTTCAAAGCCAAAAACCATGATAAAAAATTTAACTTACACATCAGAACTAAGACTTGATATTTTTTAATTCCAAGACGATTAACTACATAAGCATTTATTCCATAGTAGTGTACATCAAAGACGGTTAACTACATAAACATTTCTTCACAAAACCACGATCTAAGTGTTCACAAGTTTTATTTAACAAAAAAGGCTCGGTCTCCGTTCGTGCAAAATAGAGTCTGTACAAGATCATGTCAACCTAGTATTTTTCCCACCATTTGTTCACAATACTATGTTAATAGACATCACAAATGGTTAAGTCTTCTATCGTTTCGAATAAGAGTTGCAATTGAGTCACGTGTTTCACGTATCCCATCCGGAAGTTCATCTCCCCCTTGAACGTCTTCTTTGTCCTCATCTTCTGGATCTTCCGGTTGATTATCATCTTCCATCATTTCCTCGTCAAAATAATCATCCTTTTTATGGTACATAGGGATGTAGTTATGCAGAGCAAAACAAGTAATAATATATCAATCTGAGGATCAATATTATAACTTGACAATTGCTTAAGGATCCTCCATATACCCTTATAGATCTCGAAAGCTCGTTCTATATGGATACGTGTTAACGAGTGTATGCGATTAAAACCTTCTTTCGAATTTCTCGGCATTTCCCTTTGAAATTTGACCTGGTGGTATTTGACCTTTGAGTACAGCACCAAGTACCATTGCCTGTCAGAGTACCCTTTATCCACTAAACATATCGACTTGTTCATAACAAGGTCAAGTCACACGTATGTTTAAATGTGAAAAAGTAGAGCAACATGAGCATGTCGTTCGTTACCCGGTGAAGGATGAGGAAACTTGAGGGTCCTTGTACTTATAACATGGTTGAAAACCATAACATCATGTGCGCTTCCTTCCTAGCCAAATGACATAAAGGTGAAATGCATGTCAAAATTACAAACAAACATTAAATTAAAAGTGGTTCCCCCCTTACGTCCTCTGTATGACAGTTGTTCGTCAATTGGAATCGTTGCATTGATGTGAGTCTCATCTATGCATCCGATTGCACCTAGACATTGTTATGCAGATACTAGCAAAACCCCTATTGCAATTGGAGGTACTATTGTTGTTACCCAAAAATTAAGTACTCAAATCCACGTGGATATAGGATACCTTAAAGTACTTGTATCTGCTATCATTCAATATCTTCTCCAGTATGGCTCGAAAATGAGGATCACGCGGACGTATTTACTCTCTATCAAGTCCGTTGTAGTTGCGTGCGTCCTACTATAGCCTCCAACACCTCATGAATGGTTCGACTTATCGTGTCTCCAAATCGTTCAAACCGTTCTCTAACAACACGGTTTGATTCACCCGCAGTCAACGTGTACAAAAAGATTATTACCTTCTCAAGCACTGGCATATTTTGGGACAGTTCCAAACCATGTTTTTCATGTAGCACATAACATAGCCTTAATAAAACATGTTTCTCCATGCAAAGGGCACTCTTGCACCGCACATTAGACTATGAAGTCAACAATTGTTCCATCCACAAGGTGCCCGTTAGTTGAGATGTATATCATGGGATCTTGTGGATGTGCTTCAGGTAATACATAGACAACACCTTATCATTGTGACAAATCCACAACTGTGACATCATTACAACCCTCCGTCGCCTTCTCAAAGTCCTGGGTGTCATTCAAGGGCCTTTGTAGTTAGACGGACTAAGGATCTGCAGTTACAGGTGAACAACTACAATAATTGGAGTTGTGTACAATAGTTGCATTAATAAATTAAATATTAAGTCACACAAGTAGGTGAACTATCAATATTCTTAAAACTTAAACAAGAAAAACCTTATAAATGAGGTACAAAGGTCAATGAAATTCAAATACTAAAATTCAGGAATTCAAATATTGAAACTGATAATAAAAAGCATGTTTGACTGATTTTCAACAACTAAAAGAAAGTAAAATTACAACTCCAAATGTTGAAAACAAACCCACCTAAATGAGATAGTGCTACAAGGTAATCTCGTCTTTATTTAGTGAAGTTATCTAAACGCCACTTCAACCATGACATTCTTCCTTCGTGATCTAGTAAGCTTATAAAATAGTTGCAGGTCTTCTCTACCATAACCAAATCAACTACAAGACACCATATAGGTTTTCCTTTAACCAGTAAACATTTGCTCATCATCCCCTTGATCACCGTCAAACCATCGTCCACGGTAGATACCTTGTGTCGTGCTTCTTTGGTTGAACTACCTACTTCTTCCTCCAACAATGTCAAAAATTTGCTTACTCGTCTTTCCAATTACCTCAAGACTTTGGTTAAAGAGGGCATATCCTTTTGAAGGTTTCCTTTTGAGTTTCCTTGTATTCGGGAATATTGTTGTACTTTTTTATTTGACTTTGTTTCTCCATGATTGGTATTCTTTGAAGATTTTCTTGTTTGGGTCATTTTCAAGTATACATCATTGAGAATGTCATCATCGGAAACCTCAAAGTTGATGTTCATTACCGAGTTGGTAAACTCCTCTTCAGTTCCAAAAATAGCATTAGGTTCAAGATTTGAGTTGACATCATTTAAATCTTCTTCTCCCCCGATATGAATTTCCTCCTCCATATTAGGATCCGCACAATGTTTTTCCGTCGCAACAGTTTTGGAGAAGAGCTGATCCCACAAGTCATTGATCTCATCAGCAATCCCCTTAATATGAAATGTCTTGTATTTTGGGTATTCTTGTGGAAAAAATGTAGTTAGAGAGTAACCAAAAGCATGTTCGATATAACAAGGAATGATAGAAAGAGGTATATGTACTAACCTTAATTTTTCCCCCACTAGGCTTTGTCGGCAATAATTCTACATTTCACCGAATCCCATTCTAGACCAGTATCAGAATTCCTTAAGGTATTCCAACGACTCCAAAGGTTTTTATACGTCCAAATTTGTTTTTCAAGCAAGCAACATCACAAAGAGGACTAGTCTTTTCTTCCATTTCTTGAACAATGTCCGCCCACACAAAAGGTTTATTTTGTCTATGTTTTATTTGATAGTCACGACAAATGTTAAGAAATTGGACGGTTACATTATGTTCCCAAATGAATGGTTTGCCCTTTCGAGATGACAATACTTTTGGGGCCATTGAACTATAAATATAGGCTTCAAGATACAAATTTCACATTTTTAGATAACTCACCATTTAGAGTTTGAGCAGAAAAGTCAGCAGAAAAAAATAGTACATAACTGAGTAAAAATTGCGTTTCTTTCTAATCAAATACAGAAAAATCAACAACGACATCCAGCTGAGAAATCAACAATACAAAAACCCACATATATGTTCATATCTAATACAGGAAACATAGAAATAGAATTTAGCAACGTATAAACGTGACTTATGTAGAAAAATCAATTAGAAAAACTAGAAATGTATGTTCATCACAATCTGACATGTGTAGGAATTGAGGGTTTGTGTAGAAAAATCAGTAGAAAAAACAATAGAAAGTAAAAACTGCATTCGAATTCTAATCAAATACAGAAAAATCAGCAGTGACATCTAGCTGAGAAATTGATATAACAAAAACCCACATACATGTTCATCACAATCTGACATTTGTAGGGATTTAGGGTTTGTGTGCATTGTATACAGATAATCTCTTATGTGTGGCAAACATTGATAAATTGTATCAAATAATTAATGAAAGACTCAGCAAAGTTGAATGAAGCTTTACTTATTTGCTAAACTTACCATTATACTTGATTCAATTGGATCCGATGCATACACTAATATGATCTACATGATTTCTATCATATAAGATTTCCCTTGCACTACTCCTTATAATATAAGAATGGTGCACTGCGTTTGTATTAACCTATGCTCTAAGAATATATGCAACCCTTGGGATACATTGATTGATATTCAAAGTGGTCATGAAGTGGAAAAGAATGTGGATTACATGTTACGGGTCCTAGGTGGATGATCTTGTTAACAAGGCCGCGATATAGGCCTGGTTGAAAAAAGGTAGGACTCGAGTGAGTCAAGTGTTGTTGATGGTCCTACTCCTCAATGGGAGAAGTTATGGTTTATATCTAAGCAAACCGATCTCACTTAGGTATCACCGTTCACCACAATAATGCTTAGGAGACGTTGGAGTCATATAACTACAATACATTGATTAAAAAAAGCTATCAATATAACCATATATACGATCTTTACTACCTCTTCCCAAACCTTCACTTGTTTTATATGAGTTTCATTTGACGATTGACAGTGAGGTGCAAATTTAGGGTTTGTGAATTGTGAATCGAATTGGTTCCCTTACAAATAGAGATGAAGATGAATGGTAATCGAAAGGAAGACTTAAGGCCTGTTCGGTATTAGTTAGAAGGGGATTCATTTAGATTCTTTTTTACTGTATTCTTCGGGATAACAAAAATATCACTATTTGGTATCAAATGCAGCTTATGTATTGTATTCTTTTACGAGATTCTTTTGGCAAAAGAATCTCGTAAAAAGAAGCTTGAGGCCAAGCTTCTTGAGGATTCTTTAGGTTAGATTAATAATTTTTCCAGCCATACCCACATAGATCTATCATTCACGCTTCTCTCTCTCGATCGTTTACCCTCACTTCGATAGATCGAAGATGTTCTCCTCTCTCAGCCGAAACTCAAAAATCGTCGTTCTCCTTCCTTGTATTGTCGATTGTTCGTTCTTCTCTCCACTCTCCCTTCTCCTTTGGCGTTTTTTGCACTCTACACTCTCATATTCCAAAGTGTTGTAACTTGAAAGGTGGAACAAATTTCAGTCCTAGCTGTATTTTTTTATTTGAAAAATATCGATTCAAGTTCAGTTAATGCTTCTTCTAGGTCTACTCCGCCACCACCATCTTTGCCTTCATCTTTAACACCTTCTGATGTCACACCATCATCTTCTCCAAACCAAGGTAAAGGTAAATCATTAGACATCAAATGTTTTTTTATTAAATATTTGCGGATTGAAAAGCTTGATTAGCATGGAGTCAATATTTTGACAACCTTTGCCTTCTATTTGTTCTTGTCATGTGCAGGCAAAAGGAGTGACACATTCAAAATTGTTCTTATTGTTGATGTTGTAACAGTGTCTAGTTTGTTGTTTATTATTTTGATTTGTTGCTTCTTAAGTAAAAGTAGAAAGGCATTTGAAAAGGTTCATAGTGAGTTGCTAATGATATCAGTACCATCATTTAAGATGATACCAGTACCATTGTCGAAGGAAGGAGAAGGCCGAAGAACCACAAATATTCACAGATGCGATAATGTGAATGTGAATGTTTAAGGTTAAAAATTAGGGGTATTCTAGTTACTTTCCGTAAACAATCTATCTAAACAATACAATACCAAACACGTAAAATTAAAGAAAAAAAAATCCTTTAGAATCCTCATCCCAAACAATCTCAAGAATCTCCATCCCCAACAATCTAAAAAAAACATCCATAAAATAACAAACAAGCTCTTACTAGAGTATCGTCGACGGGGTAGAACAAATCGATTTCCTCGACTAGTGTTCTCTTCTCTTCTCCACCAGCAGATTCCGAATGAACAAGCCTCTTCTCCACCAAGTGATTCACAAATGAATTCTATTTCTTCCTTCCAATTGAACGTATAATGATGCACGTGACTTGCACGTGATGCTCCTTTAAAAAAAAAAAAGTTTCCTTACCCATTTTCGTCAATTCTCTTCATTTTATTTTGTCACCTTCATCTTCATCCACATTTTTCATCTTCACCTTCAACTTCGTTCTCATCTTCAACTTCATCCCCATAATTTCGAACTTACCGAACGTGTCCTAGCGTTAGTTAAAGATTGATCTAGGTTGATATAATAATTACCCTCAAAAAAAAAAACACAAAAAAGTGAACTAAGGATATAAGTATTGTATGCTTAAGTTAGACTTTCATAAATGAGTTTGAATAGAAAAAAATCTAATCGAATGTGAACAGTTAATTTATATAACAAGATTAAATCATTAAAGTGTTATTCTAGTTGAACGAACGAATATAAATTTTAACCGATTTTTAAATATATCAGTATTCAACCCTTTTTAAAAGTGAACGAACTCAAACTGAATTTATTGAGTCGAGTCCGAATAACTCGGTTCATATAACAACCTAATTAATTTATAAATCAAATTCCTTTCACATTTTCTTTTGTTATTGTTGGCTTAAATTAACGTTTCTAAATAAACTTTGTCTAGCTAGCTATTAACATTACTAAATAAACTTTGCAAAAAACTCGAAATATTTAATTAAGCCTTACACTAATCAATATAGTTTTCAAGTTACACATTTCAACTGCCACTAAGTTTCGGTTCATAAAATAATTTTTTTTTATTAAATTAGATGAAAAGGAACTTTTATTAAAGAAGTAGACAAAATATGTCACTAGATTTTATATATGTGTTTTGAATATTAAGTTCAACGTTTTAGAATCCGGCTATTAGATTTTATGTATTATATTTTAGGTATTGAATTTCAAGTGTATAATATATCGATTACGTTTATGGTATTGAAATTCAAGTATAAGCGCCGGTTATGAATATTACAATTATGATATAATATTAATTTAAAAAAAAATAATGAGTTGATTTAGTTCAATTTTATAGCCTTACATTTCTTATCAGAAGATCAAAAGACAATTATGTTTAAGATTATGATTGGTGTCATATAACTCTTTGGACTAGTTATAGTTTCCTTCTAACGAGGGAGATGAAGGCTGAGATCCAAATCTAAAGATGAGTCTTTACCAAGAAAAAACAAGCAACCCATGTCAATTGAGGCGGTGAACACTTGCATCAATCCGCCGGCATTTGAATTTGCCGCATATGTATCCATGGTCTTGGCGGTGCATTGCATATTCACCATTTAGAAATAGGTGAAGAAAGAGATACGTAGCACGAGACTAACGAGTTACAAAAATCCTGCAAATGCCAATTTTTTAAGCATACAATTTCAATAATTTGTGTTAGGGTATTTGGAAACCGCAAACGTAGATTTTGATGGATTTATCATGTTAGATGTGCAGTATTTTGATGAAGTTATAGTCAAAATTATGACCGATACTCTTGTTGTGTTTGGTCAAAGACCCCTTGTTCATATTGATGTCCCTCAAATTGTCGGAGAGCTCATTCAGAATGATGCTCTTTGTGAATTGGTTGATAGAACTACTTCCTAACAGCTTCTTTGTCTGTTGTATTTCCGCGACCTCTCGGACTCCGAATCGCTTTCCTCCTAGTAAAATAAAAAAGGTTAGCAATTTTTTTTTCCTTTCATCTAATTCTATCTATTAGATTTACACCTTCTCAAAAATTATAATTTTTTTAAAAAAATAACTCTAGCAATACTTACAATAAAAGTCATAAATATACATAATATCTTTTTGTTATATCAACAGAAGTCTTATATATATTACACGAGATAACAATAACAACCGAATGCACGGCTTCAGATTTACTAACGCAGTAACGTACAATATTTACTATTCGGTGCGCGAATCGAGATTTATTTTTAAATTTTTAAATTTTTTCCAAAAGCAAAAAAAAATTATAAAATTTTATGACGCTTACGAGCAGTATTAGTTAAATTTGATACCGTTTATTTAACGATCCCCCATAACTGCAGCTGGGTCTCTGTAATCCAATCTCTTGCGGACTGGGGCAAGGTCTCCCTTGACCTTACATGAGTGAATGGCAGAAAAGAGTGACCAACAACAATGGCAACCGCTAATATTATTCTTCTCTTTCCCACCATAACAAATATTATATATTAATTCTTATTTTATTTTTTAATTGTAAATTAAAAATAATTATACTCTATATATATAAAAATCTGCAGTCCATTATAAATTTATACACTGCTTCACGTCCTATATAGAGAGTCAGGTCAAAGTTCAGCTTCCACAAGAAACCGCATAACAGCTTCCCTTCAATTCCACATTCATACCACAATCGCAATTTTCTCTTCATATCCCTCCAAGTCGCAAATCAAATTCAATCTCAAAAATGATTCACACCATTACCACATCCATAAAACAAACCTGAATCTCCCAAGGTGATCGATCGAGATCGAACTGTGTCCATTATGAGTAATGAAATCGTGGAGAAAGCTCTTACCAGTCTAGGAAAAGGCTTCGATTTAACCTCAGATTTCAGGTTGAAGTTCTGCAAAGGCGAAAATCGATTAGTTGTCATCAACGATGATCATAGAAGGCAGCTTCACGTTCCAGGTTTCGGTTCTTTTGGCAATGTCTCAACTGATATCAAATGCGATAAAGGAGATCGGAGTCGATATCAATCTGATATTCTTGACTTCAATCAGGTCAATATGATCTTCAACTCATTGCTTTCGTCTACTTCGACGTGTATATATATATACATATGTTTATATGACTTCTGAATATTGCAGATGTCTGAGTTTATCAACAAAAGATGTTCAGTAACAGGGAAAGTTCCTTCAGGATTGTTTCACTCATTGTTTAAATTCGAGAGCAATTCATGGGCGAAAGAAGCTTCAAATACTAAGTACTTAGGAATTGATTGCTACACCACGGTGCTTTTCGACATTCACATTGATCGTTATCCTCTTCTTCTTTCGCCTGAGGTTTCGAATGCCGTTCCTTCTAGTTGGGATCCTTGTGCTCTTGCTAGGTAGGTAACTTGAGGCATTTTTTTCTGCATTTCTGAATTCTGACAGCAGATCAACATTCATGTACTGATGTTCATTATTAGCTGTCTTAATTACATTGAGGAATTTAGTTGCTTACCTATTTGAAATGATGCTACAAAATTCAAACCTGCTAAATCTGATTTGTGTCAGAAACGTTGGTTGAAAGATGAATACCATTTTGTTTGACTTTTTGGATGATAAATGTTTAATTAGTTTGCCAACTAATCAAACTTAGTTGAATATTAATAGAAAGAATTTTATACTTTGAAAACTTCAGCAGCAAACCTTGAAATAAGGTTGAAGATTTCATATCTACCCTGGTTAGTAAGTACCAAGTTTAATTCTTGAGTTTTTTTTACTTCTTTTTCCTTTGGAGAGCTTTTGTTAGGTAAACTTTAGACTGTAAATCAGTTAAAGCATATGAAAAAGCGTAGATATTCTAGAAGCCAGATAGATGTTAGTAGATATCAGGTTGCATCATAGAACTTTTTGGTATTGAACATGTACAGATTCATTCAGAAATATGGAACACATATCATAGTAGGATTGAGCATTGGAGGCAAAGATTTGGTGCTTGTGAAGCAAGACAAAACATCAAAGTTGGGTCCTGCTGAGCTCAAGAACCACTTGGATGAGCTCGGAGATCAGCTTTTCACTGGCATTTGTAGCTTCACGCCTCGCCCATCCAAAGCCAAAGACATCAAGCCAAAGGTACTTTGAGTACAACACATAAGCCCAATGTGGCTTCATTTTCATACATTTTTTGTATGCTCATGTATTGGCTTTGCAGGCTCCCTCAGCCTTCAAGATCTTTGAAACACAGCCTTCATTCACGGATTCATACTCTTCTGTGATCTCAAGAGACGTAGGTCTTACATTGATTCTTGCAGTCTCCAAATCCTGTATGAAATGTAAAAATCTCCATTCTCACACCCCTAGTTTGCTTGATGTTCCAACAGGGAATAACAGTTATATGCACAAGAAGAGGGGGTGATCCATCAACTACGAACCACTGCGAATGGCTCCTAACAGTTCCATCAATGCCAGATGTAGTTCAGTTCAGCTTTATACCCATAACTTCCCTGCTCAAGAATGTTCCTGGGAAAGGATTCTTATCACATGCCATCAACCTATATCTACGTCGTAAGTTCATCAAGTCTTCCTTCCACGGTACATATCATTCCCGTGAGCTCAGAGGACTTACATGGTTATATTTTTGTGCAGATAAGCCTCCAATTTCTGATTTAGAGTACTTCCTAGACTTCCAAACACACAAGGCATGGGCTCCTGTTTTTGGTGACCTCCCTTTGGCCCCTACAACAAACGTTCCTCTTCTAACTTCTTTACTCCATGTCAATTATATGGGTCCGAGGCTCTACATAAACACTTCTCAGGTAACTTCACCTCCAAATCCTCAATGATTCATGTGATTCAGTCTGAGCCCACATTAGTAAACACAACAATGAAGTCGGCTTCATTTGATAAGTCCTTCTACACCTTCTAGGTTGATGTTGAAAAGAGACCGGTTATTGGAATGCGATTGCACCTTGAGGGCATGAAGGGTAACAGGTACAATACAATGCAATTTGCATTTCACCATCATTTTAAGTTTTTAACAGTTTACCTTACCATGTGTAGTCAAGTATGCTGAATTAAGAAACTTTGTTCTCAGGCTAGCAATACATCTCCAACACCTATCAAACATGCCAACAATGTACCAAAACAAATTCCAAGAGCCATCAATATGGAGAGGATCCGACGAAACATCAGACGGGAGGTACTTTGAAGGCATCCAAAGGCAGAAACTTTCATATGTATGCACATCACCAATAAAACATGATCCACCATCACCTGATCAAGAAGGTGTCTTTATAGTCACTGGAGCTCGACTTCATGTCAAGAAACACGGCTCAAAGCACGTTCTCCATCTCGGCCTCTTGTTTACGAAACTCTCAGGCTTTGTAACAGTCAAATCCAGCTGGTTTCAGGGCACATCAGATTCATTACAGAAATCAAGCTTACTTGCATCAATTGGGTCATCCATGTCAGGGAGCTTAGAGAAGGATACTCATGATCAAGTTGTTGTGGATTCAAGTATTTATCCTGATGGGCCACCAGTGAATGTTCAAACACGGAAGCTCGTACGAGTTGTGGATACATCACAAGTGTGTAGAGGGCCGCATGATAGTCCAGGCTATTGGCTTGTTACAGGTGCAAAGTTGGGTTTGGAGAGAGGGAAGATTTGCTTAAGTGTAGAGTTTTCATTGCTAAATAGATCCACATGAGAATGCCCCTTCTTACACGAGAACTCGACCATATATAACCACAGTATAGCAAAGATACAAGGTAGGATTGCCAAGTGATGAAATAGTGTTTGATTTTTGTACATGATCTCCCACTTAAGTGTAAAAGTAGCAAGGCTTTTACTTTCTTTTTTCTTTTTAATTTTCATTCTACAACAAGAATGTACAAATATGTACTTTTGGTTTTCTTCATGTACATGCGAACTCATTAATGCAATATAATTTGTTTGTTAAAAATGGTTTTTATACCAAGCCTAGTAATCATCCCAACCCAGTTCTGTTCATTGCCCATATGTATTGATCTTTATCCATACCTTTAGGGCCCCTTTGGTTTTAACTCCGGAATCGAAAACGGAATGGAAACGAATGTAGTTCATATGTATACCATTGTTCATGAAAGTTTGTGGAATCATTCCTTGTGGTTTGAAAGAATTGAAAGAATTGGAGTAGAGTTTGATTACTTTTGATACCCTATAGGAAACAATGGGAAAACAAGTGCATTTTACATTAATCCACAAGGAATTATTCCATAAAATTTCATGAATAAGGATATGTATATGGACTAAATTTGTTTCTATTTCCGTTTTCGTTTCCGGAGTTGGAACCAAACCGCCCTTAGTGTCTACAAACAAGCTTAGTAAGATGCTCCGTTCGATTGGATTTGAATTATTTATTTATTTGATAGTTTTGAGTTATAGGTCCAAAGATGCTCAAACAGGTAAATCACTGAGCTTTTGACAGTATCATTTGTAGTTTGCCACTGCAACCATCTTTTTTCTTGTTTTATAATTCTCATTCTTATATACTTTACAAGGAAATCTAAAACCATGGATATCAAGCATTGTTTCAGAGGGAGATGAATGAAACAATCATGCATTAAATCAGATTAGGTAATGATATGCTAGAACGTTCTACAGTCAAGTTTGTAGTGTGAAAACGATCCCACAGTGATGGCATGTGACAAACTTTTTGGAAATCTAAAGAAAACCAAGCAAGATCTTGAAAATATTGGGGTATTATGTCAATTTTGTCAAACTAGAGGGTATCATCTAGATTAACCAATATTTTATCTTCCTTCTTAATAGTTCTTATCCTATACTATGTAAGATAGAATTTGGTAGCATAACATAAAACTTTATAGGATATTAGTAAGCTAACCCGTATGTTTTCTTCTTTAGGTTTATAAGCCGTCTATCCCTTAGTTTTTTTTTTTTGAAAAAACGGAAAGCGGTTAGGTTGGTCTATCTCCTCCGTCTATCCCTTAGTTGATCGGTCAATACTTTTTGTTTATGTTTTTTGTAAACAAAAAAACCAGCTGTCACCAAATTTTAATTAACATTATCCTCAAGATTTAGATCATCACTAAAACTTAAAATGTCATTGAGTTTTAATTAACGTTGTCACTATCATCACCAAGGCTTAGAGTTGCCGTTGGAGATTTGCACTAAGTATTCAATTTTAACAAATGAGCATGTCTTTAGCTAAGGGCAATGAGTTGTTCACGCAGGTCACGATGGTTTGAGTTGTGAGAAGTAAGACAAATGATTGACATTAAGAGGAACTAGTAGAATAAGGAGAGTAGAATGATGCAAGGTGATCTAACATCAATGACTAGGCCGTTAAGTCATGCCAAGATGTGTAATAGGGAATCAGTGTCAAGCCATTGGAAGATAAGGATTCCCTAGACGTGAATATTGCGGTCTTGGCATGATCTTGTCAAAAGTGATTTAGTTGAAAAAAGTGTTACATGACCTTGTCATAACCTTTTTATGGCAATGTTACAACACAACGACAACAGCGGCGCTGACATGAACAAAGTTAAAAAAATTAGTAAAGATGAGTGGTATTTTAAAATTAATAAAATATATAAATTAACGTGCACAGATTTGTATCACCTTTTCCTCACCCATTTGTTTCATTTTATTTTTTTTATTATTTAGTTTGTCTTTTAATTTGTTTCGTTTACTTTTTAATTTGTTTCGTTTATTTTTTATTTTATTTTTATTGGAACAAACGGTTATATTTACAAAATTTTACCCCCGTTTGGTTGTAACTCTGAAAACGGAAACAGAATGAAAACGAATCAAGTCCATATGTGTACCATGTTGATGAAATTTTTTGGAATCATTCCTTATGGTTTCATGCAAAAAATGTATGTTTCCCTCCATTTTATTTCCCTATATCGCATCAAAACTAATCAAGTTCTACTACAATTGTTCAAACCACAAGGAATGAATTTCAAAATTTTCATGAACATGGATATACTTATTGACTAAATTTGTTTTCATTCTATTTCCGTTTTAGTTAACGGAGTTACAATCAAACGAGCCCTAATGGACTAGGAAAAAAATTCAAAAAAAGCAAGAAAGTTTGAGGACATAACCGAACTTTAAAAAGGATGGGTAGAATCTGAAAAAACACAATTAGCCGTACACCAACCGGAATTTCACTGATATTTAGCCACTGCCCCTGTAGACTTAGGTCAAAACTTAACGGCGTTTGAACAACACGAAGGCCCGAAGAGTAGAGCCTTCAACAGAGGAGTGAAAAGGGCGCGAAGAACCAAGTACTTGTCTCCTAGCTATCTACTAGGGTTCTTTGCAGTTACTAGACATGGCGATCGACTGTCTTGTTCTAGGTAAGCCCCTTTCTTACTCTTTCCGTTGTTCAATTCTGTCAATCATCTTCTGTTCTGACCTTTGTATGCAATGTTTGTCGATCAATGAAGGCGCAGGGCAAGAGGTGGGGAAAAGCTGTGTTGTTGTGAACATTAATGGCAAGAATGTAATGTTTGATTGTGGGATGCATATGGGACATCTCGATCACCGCCGATATCCCGAGTTTTCCCTCCTCTCCGATTCCGGCGGCTTCGACAACATTCTCTCTTGCGTTATCATCACTCATTTGTATTATCTCTCTCTTTTCTCTACTCTAATTATCAAATTTGGATCAAGTTTTCGTTTTCTAGTAGGGAAATGAAGTAGTAATGCAATTGGTGTCTCATGATAGGATGTCGGGGCTCGTTATATACAATATTGATCTTAAGTTGCTATAGGTATTGGTTTTTCCAATAATTGCTATAATTTGATCACTATGATGGGGGTATCTGACCTTTGGTTTGGGTGTTGTTGTATTCGCAGTCATTTGGATCATGTTGGTGCTCTTCCTTACTTCACTGAAGTTTGTGGATACAATGGGCCTATCTATATGACGGTATTATTTTGCTTCATAAAGTCTTTTATGTACTTTGCAATATCTAGGCTCTATATTAATGGCTGAATTCATCCAACTACATAGTTTTTTGGTCATGTAGGGCTTAAGTACTTGATGGAAATGGTTTATAGCACTGTTTATAATTTTCAAATTCTTTTTCTTATTTTTGTGGACTTCAGTTCATCTCCCTTCACTTATTCGTGTTCCCTTTCAGACTGTTTCAGCATGACTCTTAGTCTTTTATTTGTAATTTGGCTTATCATATATATTTTGAGGTAGAGTTTTGAACTGATCTGGAACTACAGAGTGAATATTCACCTAGAAAATTGGAATGTGATCCATCCTTTTTGCTATAAACATTGAGTTCTTGGTGCTTCTGACTCTCCAATCTATTATAAACCTCTCTCTTGATTTCTCTCTTTGGAGATGAATTTCTCCCTTAAATATGCTAACTTTCCTGTGTTATATACATTGACAAGAAGTTTTGTTTTTCTCGCATTTCATGCGGAGTATTTGTGTTACTAGGTTCACTGACTCATTATTTTGATATAAGGAATTTCTAAATTCTAACAAGAAAGTGCATTGCAGTATCCCACAAAGGCAATAGCACCATTAATGTTGGAGGACTATAGAAAAGTTATGGTTGATCGAAGGGGTGAAGAAGAACAGTTTACTGCAGAAGATATTGCCGCTTGTATGAAGAAAGGTACATCAGTGAGTGGCAATAGCAATTATTGTTTTAAACTGTATCAATCCTTCCTTGTTTCCTTCATCACCATTATGATTATACTTTACAAGGAAGTCTAATCATTGGTCTGTGGTGATAGGACTCTAACATCAGCAAAAGACAAGGCCTGGAACACTTACGTGAGGAAAAAGAAACAAGTCTGATTTAAGTTTAATTCTATTAGAACTTTTAACTTAATTGTTAGTTCAGTCAGTTCCTTAGTCATAGGGATTAGTCCTTAAGTTTCTCAGTAGGTGGGGTAGTTAGTTGCTAGTTTTCAGCTAACAATTCAGTATTTAAGGTCTCCCTGAGATCATTTGTCAGGGGTTTTTCAATTATCTAATACAAAGAGTCGTTGAGAGAGTTTCTCAACAAATCTTCCTTGAGTGAGACACTTACTTGAGTGGTTTCTATTATTTTGGTATCAGAGCTGTTAGATCCAAATGGTGACAACACGATCTTCCGCCCTTGATCCAGTTCCCCGCAATAACCCAAACTTGCCACCACCACCACCACCACCACCCCCACCCCCACCAACCATGATCCCACCCACAGATGTTCTGCATGATCTTACATCAGCAATTCGCGCCCTCTCAGCTAGAGTTTCGGCCATGGATGGTAACCCCGAGAGCTCTCAGCGGGGTGCACCTAGAGCCCCACGCACCCAACCTGCTGGTCGCTCTCGTTGGTGGGAGGACGCTGACGATGACGATGATAGTCACCGTAGTTTCCAATCCCATCGGAAACCACGAGCCAAAATCGACTTTCCCAAATTCGATGGAGGTGATCCCCGCGGTTGGGTTTTAAAAGCTGAAAAGTACTTCCGTTATTTTCAGATTCCGGAGGAGATGAAGGTCGAGGTGGCCACGATGCATTTGGAAGGCGACGCCCTTGATCTATACGCTTGGGTTAACGGCGAAGACGAGGTTCTGTTATGGGATGACCTCGTCAAACTTTTCCAGGAGAACTATGGGCCGCCGGAATTTCAGAATCCTGATGAATTTCTGTGTGCAATCCGGCAGACAGGGACTGTGGCAGAGTATCGCCAAGAATTTGCTCGCCGTGTCGCTAGGGTTCGTGATTGGCCTGACCATTGCCTTCTCGGTGTTTTCCTCACTGGATTACGCGATGACTTAAAAACAGAAGTTCGTATTCATAAACCTCGGACTGTTTTTAAGGCTGCAAGTTTGGCGTTAGAATATGAAGCCAAGGTGAGCCAACACCGAAGTCTTAAACCGTTTAACATACCCAATCGACCCAACTCTAACCAGTTCCCTTCCGCCCGTCCAATTTCCCAACTTCCAGCCCAACTCCCAAACACTAACCCACCTCCAATCAGCCGCACCTCTGGGAATCCTCAATATCCAACCAAACCCTGGGACGAACGTCAACACCGCCGTGAGAAGGGGCTTTGCTTCCGCTGTGGGGAAAAATACTCACCTGGCCACCAATGTAAGCCATCCTTGTCCACGATGGAATGTTTCGACGACCATGACAACTCTTTGGGGGATGGAATTGAGGAGGATCCTCCGTCGTACGAAAACTTCGTTGACATGGATGGGTCTGCTGAGATATCATTTCACCAAATCTCGGGTCATGCTAGGACCTCAACCATGAAACTGCAGGGCACTCTACGGGAACGACAAGTCCTGATCCTTGTGGACAGCGGCTCCACCCATAACTTCATATCCGACAAGCTGGTTCAGGAGCTACGGCTACCCACACAGGGCATTTCTGGTTTCGGAGTAACGATACGAAACGGTGAAGTTATTGGTTGCAATCAAATTTGTCCGAATGTTGCCATCCAACTACCGGGCATTGTCATTACACAAGACTACTATCCGTTTGCCATGGGCAATGTTGAGGTTGTCCTTGGCGTCAAATGGCTTGCCTCCTTACACACGGTCTTGGTAAATTGGAAGGATTTGTTCTTGGTCTTCAAATCTAATGGTAAGCAATACAAGCTGCAAGGGATCAAACCACCTACTGAGGTACAATCAATCCACTCTTTCCAACTCCTTACTACTGACCATACACCATATCCCCTTCCAATTACACTTAAACCCGTCTTACAACAATTTCAAACTGTCTTTACTGAACCTACAACCTTACCCCCACACCGATCACAAACCCATGATATTCCGCTGCTACCCCACTCCAAAACTCCCAATATCCGACCCTATCGCTACCCATACCACCAAAAGACAGAAATTGAAAAGCAAACTGCAGCCTTGCTTGACCACGGTTTTATACGCCCAAGTACGAGTCCTTTTGCTAGCCCGGTTCTGTTGGTGAAGAAGAAGGATCAATCATGGCGTATGTGCGTTGATTATCGGCAACTTAATCAACTCACCATTCCGGATAAATATCCGATTCCGATTGTAGATGAACTCTTGGACGAACTCCATGGAGCCACTATTTTTTCAAAGATCGACTTACGGTCCGGATACCACCAGATTCGGGTTACACCAGCTGATGTCCATAAAACGGCATTCCGAACTCACTCTGGGCATTATGAGTTCTTAGTGATGCCTTTCGGCCTCACCAATGCGCCCTCAACTTTCCAAGCTGTCATGAATAATCTGTTCCGTCCATTCTTACGCCAATTTATAGTGGTATTTTTCGACGATATTTTGGTGTAC
The DNA here is from genome assembly GCA_033239045.1 of Fagopyrum esculentum. Lineage (NCBI taxonomy): Eukaryota > Viridiplantae > Streptophyta > Magnoliopsida > Caryophyllales > Polygonaceae > Fagopyrum > Fagopyrum esculentum. The sequence goes on along the minus strand of BSUD01000002.1, from coordinate 156,793,299 downwards.
AGTTCCTCTGAAGAAATACATTGCCAACATTTGGCCATGACTTTGGAACTTTTGCGTGACCACTGTTTCTTTGCCAAGTCTTCCAAATGCCTTTTTGGTCAGCCGGAGATCGCTTTTTTAGGGCATGTCATTAATGGCCAGGGTGTAACTGTCGATCAGGATAAGGTGGCTGCTGTATTACAATGGCCGAGCCCGACCTCCGTCAAAGAACTAAGAGGTTTCTTAGGTTTGACCGGCTATTATCGCAAGTTCGTTCACCGCTACGGCCTAATTGCACGACCACTAACAGATCTCACAAAAAAGAATGCCTTCCATTGGAACCCAAGTGCCGAAGCTGCCTTTCAGACTCTTAAGGCAACGCTGTCCAGGGCTCCAGTCCTCCGTCTTCCGGATTTTTCCCAACCTTTCGAGGTGGAATGTGATGCATCCTTGGACGGAATCGGTGCCATCCTACTTCAATCGGGCCATCCAATTGCTTATTACAGTAAGGGGTTCTCTTTCTCTAATAGATTTCACTCTACTTATGACCGTGAACTGCTGGCCTTGGTTTTAGCATTACAGAAGTGGCGTCATTACTTGTTGGGGTCCAAGTTTATCGTGCGGACAGATCATCACAGCCTCAAGTTTCTCCTTGATCAGCGAATCACGACTAACACCCAACAGCGACTTCTTTTGAAGTTACTCCCTTTTGATTTTGTGATTGAGTACAAACCAGGCAAAGACAACACCGGGGCTGACGCCTTGTCTAGACGGCCTCAACATGCTGAGTTGTTGGCCCTCGCTATACCAGTTACCCGGGAATTTTCAGATTGGAACTCCGCATTGTTGGCTGATCCATTTACCAAGAATATTATTGCCTCCAAGCGCAACGATTCATCAGCCTTGCCAGAGTTCCAATTGGTGAACGAAAAGCTTTACTACCGCAACCGTTTGGTAATCCCAACAAAGGACCAATGGCGGTTGAAACTTCTTGCTGGCTGCCATGACTCACCTGCTGCTGGTCATGGAGGATTCCTCAAAACTTTGAAACGGTTGACAACAGATTTTTATTGGCCAAACATGAAGAAAGATGTCCAAGCTTATGTTCAGAATTGTGTTATATGTCAGAAAGCTAAATATCAGACTTTGGCCCCTGCTGGTCTTCTCCAACCTTTGCCAATCCCAGAACGAATTTGGGAAGATGTCTCTTTGGATTTCATCTCAGGTCTTCCCAAATCAGGGGGGCTCAATGTTATCCTGGTTGTGGTGGATCGTCTCAGCAAATACACTCACTTCATTGGTATGTCTCATCCTTATACTGCAAAATCAGTTGCTTCCCTGTTTTATAAAGATATTGTCCGGCTTCACGGGATTCCACGCTCATTGCTATCCGATCGAGACCCTGTGTTTCTTAGTGCCTTTTGGACAGAATTGTTCCGCCTCAGCGGTACTACACTCAAGATGAGCTCAGCCTACCATCCACAAACAGACGGACAAACAGAGGTAGTCAATCGGTGCGTGGAGGCTTATTTGAGGTGCTTTTCCATGGAGCAACCACACCGCTGGAGTAAATTTTTACCATGGGCAGAATTCTCCTTCAACACCAATTTCCATACATCTACGGGCACCACACCTTTTAAAATAGTTTATGGAAGGGATCCACCACCAGTACAACCCTTTGTTCGGGGTGAGACCCGTCTTCCTGAGTTGGAGGAACAACTAGTCACTAGGGATGAAATGTTGCATGTCCTTCGAGAGAATTTATTAAAGGCTCAGTCACGAATGACTCAGCAGGCCAATGCGCACCGACGGGTGTTGTCTTTTGATGTTGGTCACCTTGTTTGGTTGCGCCTCCAGCCATATCGACAACGCACATTGGCCCGACGCCCTAATCAGAAGTTATCACCGCGGTTTTTTGGACCTTACAAGGTCTTAAAGAAGATAGGTTTGGTGGCTTACGAGCTAGAACTTCCAGCTGGCTCCAAAGTACATCCGGTGTTCCATGTTTCTCTTCTCCGGCCAGTTCATGGACAACCTATTCCAGCTTCACCAACACCTCCTCCAATCACTGATTCATTTGAACTTGCAGTTCAGCCTGATAAGATTGAGTCGCATCGCTGGAAGAAGTTTGGAGACTCTTTGGTTTTGGAACTGCTGGTCCAGTGGAAGGATCGACCAACAGAAGATGCCAGTTGGGAAGAATACGACTTGCTGCAGCTACAGTTTCCAGACTTTCGACTTGAGGACAAGTCGACTTTCCAGGAGGGATGCAATGATAGGACTCTAACATCAGCAAAAGACAAGGCCTGGAACACTTACGTGAGGAAAAAGAAACAAGTCTGATTTAAGTTTAATTCTATTAGAACTTTTAACTTAATTGTTAGTTCAGTCAGTTCCTTAGTCATAGGGATTAGTCCTTAAGTTTCTCAGTAGGTGGGGTAGTTAGTTGCTAGTTTTCAGCTAACAGTTCAGTATTTAAGGTCTCCCTGAGATCATTTGTCAGGGGTTTTTCAATTATCTAATACAAAGAGTCGTTGAGAGAGTTTCTCAGCAAATCTTCCTTGAGTGAGACACTTACTTGAGTGGTTTCTATTATGTGGCTTCAGTAATTAACCCATGGATATATCAAGCGTTCATTCAGAATTCCAGAGTGAGATGAATGAAACGATCTTGGACTTGTTCTACTGGAATAAAGCTACAATACTTCTTAATGACTAATGGATTCTCGATATAAGATGTCCTTTACTTTTCTTTCAAATATGTAGGTTCATATGCAAATATTCTTAGTAGTCCTTCATTGGTCTGTAGATCTTGGAAGTTGGACCAACATAATATTTCACATCTTATATTACAGGTTGAAAAAGTTTAGTTGATACACACTTTCAGAACCTTTAGACTATGGAGGTAATACGTATCAGGAATGGCCAGCCCTTTGCAAGCCTATGATTATAATGTTGCAATAAGAAAGACATTTTTGAAGCTCTAGAAACCAAAACCGTAAGAGCACTAAATTAAAAAGTATTTAAGTAATCTTGGAAGTTGGACCTACATAATATTTCAAACACTTCTTACTTCCATTCCCCTTGCAATACCTGGCATGTAATTGTAGGATTTGTAGCACATTATTGAGGTCTGCAGAAGGTAGAAGCACTTATATAGGAAAGAAAACATGGACTCCTGTCGAAGCCTTGAATTTTAAAAATACTAACTGTCATCAACTTATAGCGTTTAGATGGATATATCATCATGCGGTTTGCAAAAGGAAAAATAAGCTACATTATGAAGATTTCTTAGTTTTTGCATGGATACGAGATTATAGTAATTATTTGATCATTTTGTTGCAGTCATAGCAGTAGATCTGAAGCAAACTATTCAAGTAGATGATGATCTTGAAATTCGAGCTTACTATGCAGGGCATGTAAGGATTAATTTTTAACTCCACATCAAGCACTTGATTTTATAGAATTTTCCGTATTCACCTAGCTTGTTACTAAATCTTTGCTTCGTACAATGCCATTTTATAGTTGATAAAGTCGATAAATTTCAGGTCCTGGGAGCTGCAATGTTCTATGCAAGAGTGGGCGATGCTTCTATGGTTTACACAGGGGACTACAATATGACTCCTGATAGGCATCTTGGTGCCGCGCAGATTGATCGTCTTCAACTGGATCTCGTTATAACCGAGTAAGCTTCTTTGTTACTATATTTTGTGATATTTGCTAGTTGGAAATGGGAACCTTTACCCTCATTGGTTGTCTGCTCAAAGATAGCCATCTTGCATTTCTTTTGAGTTTTCCGTTACTAAGGGCAAAGAGTGGGCTTCATTGATCTGTTTAACATTAACTGACTGTTTTAGGAAGACAGTTTTCCTGTGCTTCCTTTTGCGCTCTTATTGTAAATCTTGAAAATGCCTACTTTACTGATGGGTTATCTCAGACATGGAGGGACGCCAATTTCCTTATAACCAAGTAAGCTTCTTTTTACCCTATTTTTGAATTTCTAAATATATTCTTTTGTAGGTCCACATATGCAACTACTGTGCGTGATTCAAAGTATGTTCGTGAAAGAGAATTTCTTAAAGCTGTAAGTCAAAACATAATTTATTTTTCAACTTGCATGGTGTTGGAGATTTTCTTGTTTTTTACTTAAGCTTTTGTTGGTTACTTATTCCCTGTTTCTCTGCACTCTTAAAAGCAGTCAAATGTCAAGAAAGTGTTGTTTATGTGCTTTTCACTTAACACTTAGCAGTACTGTAGAGAGGGGAACTCTATGTTATTGTTTTTCCATACCGGCATACCGCTATTCAACACATTGTATGTATTGAATGAAATGTGAAGGTCTGTAAAACTTGGAGTGCCACCGCAAGTATTTTAAAGCGAGTAGATACTATTGAATTTCACCGACACTTAATTGGAACTATATATTCTTAATGGATACATAGGATAATTGAAATATCAAAGTAGCACTACAAGAAATCTTTTTGTTGATCAGTCTGGACTTTATTGGAAATCCCATGTTTTACAACTTCCATAACTGATGATCTCACTCCTTTTTTGGAACTTCAGTGAATTGGTAGAGCTTAAAACTTAAGGTTGGTTGTCCACTTAACAGCTAAAGGGCGTATGATGTTAAATACTTATGGAAACTGGTTGCTTTCTTCTGAATATTTATAGGTACACGAGTGTGTTGCTGGTGGAGGAAAGGTTCTCATTCCTACATTTGCTCTCGGAAGGGCTCAGGTATTGTCTAAAAGTTTATAGAAATGTGTAGAACAGATGCTTTTGTGCTTATGCATGCGGTCATTGTTTTTATTATTCACTAAAATATGAAGGAACTCTGTATATTGCTGGAAGATTATTGGGAGAGGATGAATTTAGAGATTCCTATATACTTCTCGGCAGGTCAGTTTTCTTATTTATCATTTTTTTGGACATGACATTGTTAATGTTATATTTTTTGTTGCTTGGATATGTGGAACACCTGAAGGACGCTCCTGTCCTTGTTAGCATATGACCGTGGGAACTAGGGGATAGGGCTTGCCTTTCCATTAGACCTGATCATCTCCAGGCAGCCCGCCCGGAAAACGGACGGCTATGAACAAAGGAGGAAGCCCGGATGGACCGTAAAGCCCAGTCCGCCAGACCCACTGGGCCGGATCCGGGCACCACTCTAGACCCGACGGGCCAAAATGTCCGGCCTGCCGGGCCGGTTAAAAATAGAATTATATATATATATATATATAAGTATAAATATAATTAATTTGATAGATATTACACAAAATATCGAGTATATTTTAATTTTAAACAAAATTTATATTATTTTTTTAAAAAAAATTCTGGTCAAAGGTGGAAGCCTTCCATGACTTCGATTCACTGGATACCTGGTAAGAAGGACTATTCTTTTATGGTCCCAGAACTGAAATATGGTTGAAACTCAGACATTGACATGAATTGGTTAATAGGGGAAATTGGATTGATGGATAGATGAAAGTAAACTCCTCTTTGACAAAGCCTCTTCCTAGTATTAATGTATAAACCCTCTTGGTATAACGTCTAGCCTCCTTTTGGTAATAATTCTGCTTACCTTTTTATTGAATAAGAAAACCTTTTATAGGCCAACAACAAAATTTTAAAACTCTATCCTAATAACACGGCAAGATAATTAACTTAGGAGATTATAAAAAAATTATGTCCTTGAATATTAAGTAGAATATAATAACCTAGATAATATAAATGGAATCCTAAATATAACAAACATAGCAATATCGTAGTTGTGTGTCTGTATCAACAACCGTATCATATTCTCTTAATTATAGTTAATCTCATTGTCTCAGTCACCTACAAGTGACTTTATCCAATTCCCCTCACAGGCTCACAGTTATAACAGTCTAGTTTCTAGATGTTTCCAGCCGAGTCTTGCCTAACAGTAAGAGACAGAGACCTTAATTTCTCTATTGTAACTTGTGTCAGTAAGGGTTCATCTTTGCGTCTCGTACTCCTGTGTGGTTACAGATAAATTTTGGATAAATCTCTATGCTTTTCTTGTTTGTATTCACTTGCATGGAATGTAAGCTTCATCGCTTTAAACTGATATCAAATTCTTTTCTGTCTCAGGTTTGACTATTCAAGCTAATATGTACTATAAGATGCTCATCAGCTGGACCAGCCAAAAGCTGAAAGAGACATATATAACCCGTAATGCATTTGATTTCAAACATGGTACGGTTCCCGTTTTTTTCTCCAGTTAAAAAAGTTGAAGTTATTATCTCAACTATTGACTTCTGTCTGAGATTTGTATTGATTGATGACCAGTACTTAAGGTTGATATATGCCAGATATGAACATATTGTTAATTTGTTATATCCTTGCGTTTTGTCATAGTCGTGTCTGGTGAAGTAATTAAGAAAGTTAATGATTGTCTGCTGCCTATGTTATGCTCCATATACTAGGGATCATAATTAGAATGAATGTCCTGGAATCTACCTAGTTTAAATACCAACGGAAATCACAAATAGTCGGTGACCTTTGTACAGGCTTCAATTGTTCGGAGATTAGTTCTTTTAATCTCAGACAGGTGGCAGTTAGGATTAACTTTATGATCCTAAAGCTAGTAGCCTAGTAGCTATGGGGGATTTAATCCTTGAACTAATGTCCTAATTGAAACACAATTACACCTTTTATGAAGAAATGCTCTCTCTGCCTGGAAGTATTTAGCTTCACAAAGAATGGTGTAGCTGGTTAGGAAGTATTCTATATGTATTTTGTACATATTTGACAAGGTGTGATCCCTATTTGTGGAGCATTTTTTTTACGATTTATTCATTTTTCTATTACAAAGTAGAAGAAACTGTGATGACTCGGAAGCTGCACTTGATATAAAATGAAGCTTCAGTCTATAAATATCTCAACCGTGTTTTGAGTATTGCTTGCAATTGGATTTTTTTCGATACGTGTTTACTGCTGCCATGCCAATCTTTTTTGAGAGCAACTACATGTGTGTTTCTCTCTTTGCCTTGTTTTGGTCAGGGTAATTCTCTTTGTTATGGTGACTTTGTGATATGGCTAGTTATTGAACTTCTGTTGAGATGCTCTGTGAGAAACAATTCCGTCAGCTATCTGTGGCGAGTATAATCAAGCATTATTATAGCAACTGGATTTCCGAGTAACAGTGTATAGAGGTCAAGTTGAAGTTGTGTAAATGACATACAAGATTTCAAAATATGCTTTTAACATGAACATCGGTTGAATAGCAGAAACTTCTATCTGCTTTTGTTTTTATTCTTTTTTATCCGAAGTACTAATTCAAACTGTAAGTTTGCAGTGCGCGATTTTGACCGATCTATGTTACACAACCCCGGGCCTTGTGTTCTCTTTGCTACACCTGGAATGATTAGTGGTGGATTTTCACTTGAAGTGTTCAAGCATTGGGCTCCATCAGAAAAGAATCTTGTTACTTTACCTGGGTGAGTTCTTTCACCATGTTAAATAACTGTGAATTGGAATGTTATTCTCTATTTTAGTAAATGCTAGTAACTAAAACAAGTGAAGCTTCCTGCCCATGGTAGTTGCTTATCAATTTGGCTTTTTGCATCCAATGAATCCAGCGGCATGATAAATATGTTTTAGGTGAAAGCGTTGTATTTCTTGACATTGGTGGATCAATTTTAAAAATAACATGAAAGCTTTCCTTCCTTGTATCAGTTTGGTATTGTCAAGACTCATTAGTGAGAAACCTGTACTTTTTATTCACTTATTTTCTTCCCTGATGCAGTTACTGTATGGCTGGAACTGTAGGACACAAGTTGGTGACAGGGAAACCAACTAAGGTCGTCCATGTTGATAAGGATACCAAAATCGACGTACGATGCCAGGTCGGAGCTCACCTTTTTTATGATTACAGTACCACCCTTCTATTACTTCTCTATGATAATTTTTTAAAAACTATAAAATTGCTTCTTTTTTTTTTACTTTGTGCAGATACATCAATTGTCGTTTAGTCCTCATACTGACAGCAAAGGAATAATGGATCTTGTAAAATTTCTTTCACCCAAGCGTGTTATCCTTGTACATGGCGAGAAGCCAAAAATGGCTACCTTGAAGAACAAAATCGAGAGCGAGCTCCAAATTCAGTGTGACTATCCACCAAATAATGGAAGAGTATCTATTCCATCAACCCATCTTGTTAAAGCTAATGCATCACCTGCATTTATTCAAAGTTGTCTATCTCCAAACTTCAGCATCAAAAGGTGCGCTGAATCAACATCGACTATGCAAGTACATAATGCCCAGACAGCTGAAGGAATATTGGTAATGGAAGCAAATCAGAAGCCAACGGCTATACACCAACACGAGCTATTGGTTGGTCTCGGGGAGGAAAAACACGCCATTAATTTTGCTTATTGCTGCCCAGTGTGTATTGGTGACATAGAGAAGCCTGATGCCAATGATGTCATTCCTAAAGAGCGGCATTTCCTTCAGGTTTTGCATTCGAAACTTGTGAACTTCCTCCCAGATCTAAATATCCAAGATCTTGGAGATTTCATTCAGTTGGGTTCGCTTTGTTTGCGATTTTGCACAATGGGAGACTGCCCATACAGAACCGATATCAGTTGTGTTGATCTTCAGGAAGTTGCGTTCTTTTGCTGTTATTGGTCATCAGCTGATGACGAATTTGCACGAAAAGTGATTTCAGAGATGAAGAACATGGCATTCAAAGCAACTTAGAAGGGCTATGATGGAGCTCAACAAGGACAAATGAATTGGCAGGGAAATTGTTGGGAGATACAGCAACAGGGACAAAGAATCAAATGCATTTTTGACCAATAGTGTCTTTGATTCATTTTCATCACTCCTTGTTGCGGGCCTGGGGAAAATTTGGATAGGCTTAGGTTTTTGATTAGTTGTCACTTTGGAAGCTAGGCAGATCGATGGTCTCTTGTTGTGAACGGGAACTTCAAACTAGTATTTAATTACTGTGGAAATTATAGATTATTGATTGTTATTGTTTTTTTTTTATCGTAGAACTGGTGATTTCACACTTCACCATTCGATCGCTTTATTTCTGAACAGCAAGAGTTATTGTACTCGAGCTATAGAAAAGACTAGGGGTGGGCATAAATCCCGGTCCCGTCCTGATCCCGGCGGGATTTGGGAAAAAAATATGTGTATCCTGTCCCGTGACAAATTTGCGGGACGGGACGCGGGACGAAAACTTATCATCCCGTTAATCATGTCCCGACCCGCATATATATAAAAAATATTATATAGATAAATAATACATATAAAGTATAATTTTATATTGTATTATAAAAGTAATAAAATATTAAAAGATAATCTCTTTGACCTGTGATTTACAAAATGTAAAATAATGTTATTTTTTTTTTGTAAACTATCATTAGTGTAGTGTAATGCTAAATTTTTTGAATGTGAATCAGTAACACACACTTTAATATAACTTGTATTCGTTTTAAATGTACTAACTACTAATGTAGGTCTCTTGAATCGGTAATTTGTTGTCGAGTTTTTTTTATCATTTGTGTCTTTAAAATGAGAGAAAACGGGTACATATGTGGAATATAATCAGTGCATAATTATTGTGGGATTAGACCCTTCCCGTCCCGCCCCGTCCCACATGGGATAAGGCCCGCGCGGGACGAAGAAAAAAAATTTGTATATCCCGTCCCGTCCCGGTTATAATTTACGGGACGGGACGCGGGACGACCCCAATCCCATCCAGTCACATTGCCCACCCCTAAAAAGACTACAAATGTCACTATAACTTTTGTTAGTATCCTTTAGTTCTATTTTGAGTGGATTATGATTTACTTTCAATGCAATATTATTTATCAAGAAAGAATTGTAACAGTTGAATAAAAAGAACTAGTTCATCTCTTTTCTTTTCCAACTTCGGGATATGAGTGTAACAAAGTTCTCATATTTGAATATCCAATTTACCATATTTAGGTTATTCATATTATGATTTTAAAGTGGTGCGATTGGGTTGTATTAGTTATTATTTCAGTTTTCAAATCTACGCTTTCGTTACAAAATAATAATAAAATAAAATAACTCTAAAAATAAACTTTTATTATCGTCGCGATATTAAAAACGACTTTGACCGATATTAAAAATGACAAAGTACCAATAACATTTACACGTATCTCCATGTATGATGTTTGCTAGCAACATTTATAAACTTGTAATTTTGACAAAAAAAATATATTATTTTCATTATTATAATATTCTCAACTTTTGTTTATTTTTTTATAATCTAATACTTTATTATTTTTATTATTATTATTATTATTATTATTATTATTATTATTATTATTACTATTACTATTACTGGGAAGTGTTCAAGTAAGGCCCATTATTCCGGTACGGCCGTGCGGCCGTCCGTACGGCCGACACGTGTCCCCGGAAAATTTTTTTTTTTTTTTTAAACGAGTAAAAGTAATAATCAAAACTTATTATGGAATAGTTCATAACTTATAAAAGGATAGTTCATGAATTATAATAGAATAGTTCATAGTGTAAAATTTATAAAGGAATGAAAGTAATAGTTCAAAACTTATTAAGGAATAGTTCATAACTTCTAAAAGGATAGTTCATAAATTATAATAGAATAGTTCATAGTGCAAAATTTATAAAGGAGTGAAAGTAATAGTTCAAAACTTATTATGGGATAGTTCATGAATTATAATAGAATAGTTCAATAATTATAATTGAATAGTTCAAAGTGCAAAATTTATAAAGGAGTGAAAGTAATAGTTCAAAATTTATTATGGGATAGTTCATGAATTATAATAGAATAGTTCATGGATTATATTAAAAAGTAATAGTTCATAGATTATATGGGAATAGTTCAAAGCTTATAGGAAAATAGTGCATAAATTATAACATGGTAGTTCAAACAAATTTTCATTCGTTTCCGGGAAAAAAAAAATCGTTTCAGAAAAAAAAAAAAAAATTTCTTTTCTTTTCGGGACACGTGTCGCCCGTACGGCCGGCCGTACGGCCGTACCGCAATATATGGACCGTACCTGAACATTTACCTACTATTACTATTACTATTATTACTATTATTACTATTATTATTATTATTATTATTATTATTATTATTATTATTATTATTATTATTATTATTATTTGTAACATGAACATACAAAATTGCAGATTTTTCGTCAACAACCATTACAATTGAGTTGAAAGTAAGTAATTAGATTTATTTATCTAGTTATTCCAGTATTTGTATGTAAATTTGTCTAAAATATTTAAATATATTTGTGTATGTTTTTTTCGGTTATTTTGTGTAAACACCTGTATTATTGATAACGTAGTTTACTTCTATTATTTAAATAAACTAATTTCAAGTATTATCGGCATATAATTGACTAATTTAGTTGTTAAGGTGCATGAGTAAATCAAATTTCCCTTATCGGGGAAGGGACTATTGCTCTTGTACCCGTCCCCGTCGGGCCATCAAGGAAGACTCTTTGTCGACTTTTTCGTCAGAAAATGGGGCTTCGACTCATACTGCTCGTTGACTTTTCCGTCAAGAAAGGGGCTCCGGCTCTTGCATTCCCCAATTAGGGGTCGTAGGGATGTTAGTCACTCGGTGGACATATAATACTTGTAGTCTCCTTCGACACAAATTTATCTAAATTGAGATTAAACAAAAAATTAATTTTAGATATATTATAATAAATGAAGAAGAATAACAATGGAATCCAAGACCATCAAACATTCTCTCAATATATGATCGGAACTCAAAACACGAGACAATCGAACAGAATAATAATAATAATAATTCAACCCTTAAAATTTTTAAAAACTACTACGCACTTGGTGATTTTGGCCGGTATGAGGAACAATTTTAGCAGGTATCAAAGAATATTTTGGCCGGTTTCATAAATGATTATAGTCGATATCAGAATTGACTTTGCTGAAGAATTGAAAGAGCTAATCAAGACAAGAACGAAGAAAAAAAATTTGAGCGCAAGAATTCCAAAGATAAGAGTCGAGTGTTAAGCTCGAGGCGCGGTATGTATTCTTCATAATAATGTTATTAGCTTTAATTTTTTTTAATTACTTAGCCTAATTTCATGACCATCATGGTAATAATGATTCTCCTATGTAGACTTTGTATACGATGATCTTCATTGAAAATCGGTAATGTTTACTCTTTTTTGTGTATTACATGACGAGAGTAATGACGATATGAGTTTCACTTTGTTCGATGAACAATTTTTTTTTTCGATTTGATGTCAACACAAATATTATTATTCTAATTTAGCTTAGGGAGTAAATTGAATACTATTATTATTTTTATGCAAAAAATACAATTATTATCGTATTCTTGAAATTAAAAAAATAAGAAACAATTTGGTTTACTAGGCTTTTTTTAGTTTTGTGTTTACTAAATGTACCCCTGGAGAGAAGAGTGTGTAGAGTTTGAGAATAAATACAAAAGGTTGGGGTATATTTACTTAATTGAAACATTAAAAAGTCTAGTTACTACTATAGTTTTTCAAAAAGGCCTAGTTACCAAAATTTAACAATCTTTTAACTTGGATGTAGGTGTTTAATATGTAAGCCTCAATTTAATGTAATCATTATTATAATATTTGTCTTCTGTATATGTATATTTGGTTTAATAGAATAAATATTTTCATTACAAAAGTTTATAAAGTAATTAACCCGAGATCTTTACGAGTTGACTAATGTACCACATGTCTGTATAACTGTGCGAATTATCGTCGGACTATCGTATATAAGAGTTTGAAGATAAAGGCATAAGGTGAATGAGTCCCTTTAATTCTAAAGTTAACAATTATTTGCAAAATATATAACATCAAAGTTTAAAGAAAAGATTGGTTACATTCTATAAATATTAATCGCAATCAATCCAAAACTACATAACACCCGTAAAAGACACAAAATATAAATTAAATTAAATATTAAAAAACGTACGGTAAAAATGACATCACAAACGCATATAAAAAAAATATCCCACTTGATGAGGTACAACCTTTTTTGCTTATTAAAGTCATAATAAAATTGAGTTGACGTAATAAAAAGTAATTTATTCGGGCAAAATAAAATATTAAAGCCTATAGTTTAAGAGACACATATCTCTACGTATAGGTCTACTAGACCAAGAATTACAAAACCAAAAATAAATCGGTATGCAAGCATGATTCGGAGATCCATGTCGTGCACATCTGTCAACCGGTAAAAGATGTTGACTCGTCTGAAAGCAATTGACCTAACACCAAGGTTACACGGATTAAATTGAAATAGTGGAAAATACAAAAATAAATATAGAAAATAATCATAATAAAGCTTTAAATGACTCGCAAGGAGTAATATGTACAGGGATGGTGTACAAGGAGATCTGAGAACACCTATATAATTTACAAATATAATTGGGTAAAAGTAATTACAAAAATCTATAATAAAAAGTGAACATTATATCAATCGGTTTTAAATCCTACCAGATAAATAATCTACTGTAACATTAAATTTGTAATTGACGTGTTACCATTGATATCTTATGCATATAATGGTATCAGAAATGACTTTGGTCAGTAGGAGAGAAGACCTTTGGTCGGTTTCATAAACAAATTTAGTCAGTAGCAGATAAAACTTTGACCGGTATTAGAAATAACGTTGTCCGGTATCAGAAATTTTACAATAAAATTATTCAATTTTACATGTAAAGAAAAACAATAAAAACACTTATACATACATTTTAATACATTATGATGTTTGTTAGCAATATTTATAAACTTGTAATTTTGAAAAAAAATGTTATTCTCGTTATTATTTGCAAAATATATAGCAAGAAAGGTTTAAAAAATTTGGTTACGTCATTCTACAAATAATAATCGAAATCAATCCAAACTCATAACACTCATGAAAGACACAAAATATAAATAAAATAAATATTAAAAAACTTACAATAAGAAATAAAATGTTAAAGCATATAGTTTGAGAGACTCGTACCTCTCTACGTATTGGGCCGTTAGGCTAAGAATCACAAAACCAAAAATAAATTGGCATGCAAACATCACCGAGCATCCTTGTCGTGTTCATCGGTCAGCCGGTAAAAATTGTTGACACCGGCTGAAACCACCTGACCTAGGATCAAGGTCACCTGAAAAGACAAATTAATTATAGGCAAAATCAAGTGTTTTATGTGAGAAATGAGGAGTATGCACTTACGACTTTGTTCGGTATAAAAAAATGATTTTGGTTGATTTCAAATATTATTTTGACCGGTTTCAAAAATAACTGTGGAGAAACGACTTTGTTGAAGAATTGAAAATTTAGCTCCTCAAAGTGTAGTTTCCCATTAATCAGAATATATCTAACTTCCACGTGATACAGTACCACGTTTTCTTGATTAAAATCATATTAAAGTTTAGTTCATATAATTAAAAGTAATCTGTTCTGGTGAAATAAAAAATTAAAGTATGTTGTTTGACAGAGACACATACCTCACTGTGTATAGGAATGTCGGACCACGAATTGCGAAATCGAAAATAAATCGGTGTGCAAGTAACACTTACGATATATGCCGATACTATATGTGAGTTTGTAAAACCGTAAAAAATGTTGGCACCGACTGAAATGAAGTGACCGGTGTCCAATATCACAAGGTGATTCATTCTAATAATTGGATTACACAAGATATATTATATCGAAAGAGTGAAAAAAATAGAAAAGAAATATAGAAATAATCATAATATCGGAAACACCTATAAATATACAAATATAATTAGATAGATGAGTAATTACAACAAAAAATGAACATGTATGTGAAACAGTTTAAAACACTATTGGATAAATAAGCTATTGTAATATTAAATTTATAATGGATGTGTTACCATTGACATATATAAAAATGAATTTTATTTTAACGAGATATACATACCGTAACGTCTCAACAAAACAAATTTAATGGTTTAGTAAGATAATACATATGATCACATCTATTCTAACAAATGTAATAGTTGAATAAAAAGATATTGTTCATTTTTTTTCATCCAAATTCGGATATGAATTTAAGGTGGTCTAATTAAAATGTATTAATTATTATTTCGTCAAAACTACGTTCCCGCCATTAATAATTTTAAAAAATAACCCTAAATATAACCTTTTGTTATCGCCGCGGTGTCAAAAACGACTTTGGCCGCTATCATATAAGACTTTGTTCGATATTGGAAACGAATTTGACCAGTATCAGAGAAGACTTTATCCACTATTAGATATTTTACAAGCAAAATAGTCAATTTTACGTTTATGGTAAAATAGTATGAACACTTATACATATCTCTTAATACATTTATGATGTTTACTATCAATATTTATAAATTTACAATTTTGATAAACAATAGTATTCTTATTATTTTAATATGTATAACTTTTGTTTGATGTTTATTATAATATAATATTCTATTATTATTATTATTATTATTATTATTATTATTATTATTAATGTTTGCAGGATGAAAATACGAAATTATGGTTTCATCATCAACAACCATTATGATTGACTTAGAAGTAACTACCTACATTTATTTATATAGTTATTCGAGTATTTGAATGTAAATTGGCTTAAATTTTTAAGTATATTGTAATATATTTGTTTATTTCATTTTTGATATTTTGTGTAAACACTTACATTGTCGATAAAGGTGTTTACTTTTATTATTTCAATAAAGTATTAGTGGGAATATAATTTACTAATTTAGTTGTGAATGTACATGTGGGTAAAAAGGTTCCTCCTCATGCTTTTCATATATCATTTTACATGATTTTTGTTCATAAATAACATAAATCTTTCTTATTTCAAATTGTGATGTCTACTTTAGTTTATTTCGTATTTCAAGCGTTTGAGACCATAAATGAGCGGAAACATGATACTAAAGTAAAAGTTTTTATCCTCCCTGAGGTCATGCACATCATAAAAGACATCTATATTGAGTGAGGATCGAAGTTCCAAGGTGGATCTTTGTTGGAGAAAGAAGAATTGAAGAAAACAAGTGAAGAAACCACCATAGAGAGCAAATATGGATTACATTATAATTGCTCATATGGTTTATATATTAATGTTATACGACTTGCAAGCCGTATACTATTTTGGCTTAAAAAACATATCACCCCCTAAACTGTATTTCTTCTCTGAGACGCTGATAGGTGATGAAATCACTATCAATTAGGATAGTTTTTAGCATCTTTTTAGTGTCTTAGAGTCGATTTGTGTTGCTAACATCTTAATCCAGAAGAAGAAATCCAAATGAAGCAAAAGAGATGTTAGAAGCACTTGAGAGTTGAAGATCATTCATGAAGACAAAATTCTGGTGCCACACTGCCCCTACGGGTGACCCTACACTCCGGAACACAGTTTGCACCTTCGCTTTAGCGCCCGGAACAAGCATGTCACCGCCCTTGCAGCCACCTCTGGACGCCTCTGCGGTGACTTACCCTGAAGAAGCGAAGCAGGCGCCCTTGCGCCTCTGCCTGCGGACCAGCCTGCGGACCTGTGAAGCCAAAGAGCTAGTGTCACCGCCCCTGCAGTGACATTGGGCCGCCCCTACGGCTCGACATCAGAATCGACAGAAGATGAAGAGTCAGACGTTTTGAGAGCATTAAAGACCCGCCCCTACGGGATTGCCAGGCCGCTCCTACGGCCAAGAAGAACATCAAGCGTTTTGGCCTAAACCGCCTCTGAAGCCCGCCCCCGCGGCTTAGAGCCAGAGGACTTTACTCCGGCTGTTTGCACCACCTTTATGGCATTAAAGGTGACTGTTTAGGACGGTCATTTACTCCCATTTACTGTCAATTTTAGTACAAATATAGCTATGGCTGATTGCTGGAATCATCCATCATTTTCCCCCTTAAGCTCTATTTTCCCTTACTTTCAAGTATAATGAGTTTCTAAGTTCCTTGCTACATTGGGTTGTTTTGAAGCTGCATTGTTGCTTTGGTTGTAAGTCTAATATAAGTATTATTCAGTCATATGTGTTGTATTCCTTTAGCTCTAAACTTATGTTTGCATGTCTCTTACCACTTAGATTGATCACCTTAAGTGTCTAATTGCATGCAAAGAACTAGGATTAATTGACTCCGGGTTCGGGTCCTTAATCTAGTAGTAACCCTTTAGGTGAATGCTGGTTGTAATTACTTAAAGGAAAAGGAATATAACTATAAAGAAAGTCTAACGGTGTTTATGCTTTCTCTATATCTCGTTGTCTTTGTTAAAATGCTAACTTGTGCTTTGATCTTGTAGGTTTACGGATCACTGATAGCATGAATTATAGTCTATATTTTGGGGTTTGTTTGGACGTTTTATCTTTCATAATCTGCATGTTTGTATGTACATTATGTGATTTTACTACCATTTCATCTACCTTTGCGAGAATCGAGGTCTACACCTAGTTTCGTTGTAATTGCAGGTAATATGGTACGTATTGCATCAAAAAGGAGCAAAAGGAGTCAAGAGTCATTTGGAGCTACATTCAGGAAGCACAACCATGGATTAAAGATTTACTTTGGACCAGTTTTGAGAGATTCTACATTCAGTTATGAGTCACCTCGGTTGACCAGAGATTCATCTCGACCGAGGCGATCCAGAGACGCCGACTCGACCGAGGCGAATACCTAGGACGCGGCGAGAATATTTTATTCTTGGCTGAGATCTTTTAAAATTGGAAAGTGATCTTATATTTTGGGCTGAGCTTCTGGAAGGAAGGAGATATGCAGAATATATATTTTACCTATATTTATGGGATAATATCTTCTTAAGATTTCTTATCTTTGGAGGGTTATTTTTCCTATAAAAAGGGTTGGATTTTCCACAAATCCGATCATGCTTAGATGCTTAGAGGCTGCATACACCGCATACGATCTCGATTACAGCAAAGAATACGCAGCAGCCGCATCATACTCCAATTTGGGAGAGAGTTGAAGAACCTTTTTGAAGGTTGAAGGAAGATTTGAAGACTATAGCTTTATAGCTTTTTGGAGGGTTTTGTAAGATTGTCTTCAATTCCTTTCCTTGATTGTCTTGTCTTGTTGGATTATTATCCAAGGAACGATTTTGTGTGATATTTGATTCAGTTATTGAAGTGTTTTCATTAAATTCTTCTTTGTTCAAATATTCACCTTCTTCCCATATATTTAATACTTTCATTATGATGATGAGTGGCTAATTTCCTTGTGTGATTCTAGGGTGATTGGCTGAAGGTTGTGGGAAAAACAATGATAGAATGATCTTAATCACAGTAGGATCCTGAAAGTTCGAGTCTTTAACCTTAACCCTAAGCATCTCGTTCAGTCGATGAACATCTCGGCCGGGGTGGAAACTGGCTGACCGAGGTGGCTTATCCGATCCTTAACTGAGAGTTAATGTGTTAGAGTTTGCCAAATCCTATTCTTATTATACCTTTCTGGTTCAAAGCAAGCTTAGAATGAGACTTACCCGGTAATTCCTTAGTTTGTATACTAACGATCATAAGTGTAGGTAATAAAGGCTTGTCCTTTATTGGGGTTTGAGTGTGCTTCCATCCCATCTTTGTGAGTTAGCCTGAGACTTACCCGGTAAAGGTTGATTCTATTCCCTTAGATGGTGTGTTAGTTTGCGGCAATAGTTCTTTATCTTAATTCCTTGAGACTTACCCGGTAATAGGAGTTACGGTTTGGGATTAGTGTGTAGTGAGACTTACCCGGTAATCTACTCCACTTTAGAAACACCTTCCCCATGCAAAAATCTCAGCTTTGTCCACTTATCTATAGATCTTGAGTTGGAACCACAACTAGATGCTTTAATCCCTAGAATTGCATGTTTGCTTATTTGACATCTTATTCATCTTTGATTGTATACTTGCTCTTGTGGTTAGCATCAACACTAGCATACCGTATTGGACTTTGTTTCACTAAGTCCCTGTGATCGACCCCTGGAATTTTCTTGCTTTTACTACGATTGACCCGTACACTGCGGGTTCGCATCCTTGTTTTAAGCTTAAGTCTAGGGTTATAAATTTAAAGCTTGCACACACCGTTTGGAGCGAACAAGTTTTTGGCGCCGTTGCCGGGGACTTGGTCTAGACCGAGCCGGTACGGTTTGCTCTTGGGGCATTTGCCCCGTGTTGTCTTACCACTCTACTCGAGTGACTTTTGCAGGTTCTTTCTTAGGTATATGCGAAGAACCCGCACTGGAAAGGAAATCGTTCCTTACGATCCCGAACCAGAAAAGACATACAAACGACGCTTAAGAGAAGCGAAGATGGCCCAACAAGACGATCACGATCTTTTGGCCCAATTGAGAGAGACGCAGGAGCAGCTACGTCTCAGTAAAGAAGAGCTAAGGCAGGAAAAAGAAGAGAATCAGGCCAGGAATGCAGCAATCGAAGCTGAGATTGCAGCAATTCGGAACCAGATTCAACCTCGACCGATGCAGGATCCAGTAATTGATCCTCGACCGAGGCAGGTCCCAGTTCCTGACGCCCCGGCCGATGTGCATCCACTTCGGATGCCAGTCCGAGATGTTCTTCTTGCAGGAATTCCACAAACCCTAGGTCAAAGGATGGACCCTAATCAACAGCTGAGGCGTCCAGGAGTGAACCTAGGAGATCCAGCGGACCATGACTACGAACTTCGACCACAAGTTCTAGCGATGATTCGCCAATGTCAATTCGGAGGGCTAGAGAAGGAGTCGCCGCATCAACATCTTCAAAACTACGAGATCTTGATGGAGACCTTGCGACCTCCCAGAATTGAAAATAACAACTACAAGCTAAGACCTTTCTACTTTTCTCTTAAAGATAGAGCTCTTACTTGGTATCAATCTCTTCCTGCAGGAAAGATCAGCACATGGGAAGAGATGACTACGGAATTCTTGACCAAATTCTTTCCCCCCTCAAAGACTGCTGAAATGAGAGGGAAGATCAATGCTTTCATCATGAAGGACAAGGAGAGTTTGTCCAAATCCTATTCTTATTATACCTTTCTGGTTCAAAGCAAGCTTAGGATGAGACTTACCCGGTAATTCCTTAGTTTGTATACCAACGATCATAAGTGTAGGTAATAAAGGTTTGTCCTTTATTGGGGTTTGAGTGTGCTTCCATCCCATCTTTGTGAGTTAGCCTGAGACTTACCCGGTAAAGGTTGATTCTATTCCCTTAGATGGTATGTTAGTTTGAGGTTATAGTTCTTTATCTTAATTCCTTGAGACTTACCCGGTAATAGGAGTTACGGTTTGGGATTAGTGTGTAGTGAGACTTACCCGGTGATCTACTCCACTTTAGAAACACCTTCCCCATGCAAAAATCTCAGCTTTGTCCGCTTACCTATAGATCTTGAGTTGGAACCACAACTAGATGCTTTAATCCCTAGAATTGCATGTTTGCTTATTTGACATCTTATTCATCTTTGATTGTATACTTGCTCTTGTGGTTAGCATCAACACTAGCATACCGTATTGGACTTTGTTTCACTAAGTCCCTGTGATCGACCCCTGGAATTTTCTTGCTTTTACTACGATTGACCCGTACACTGCGGGTTCGCATCCTTGTTTTAAGCTTAAGTCTAGGGTTATAAATTTAAAGCTTGCACACACCGTTTGGAGCGAACAAGTTTTTGGCGCCGTTGCCGGGGACAGTTCTGATATGTTTAAGTTGCTAAATGCTTTGTTTAAGTTGCTAAATACTTACAGGTTATTTGACTGAGAAAAACGTCGAAACCGAAAAAAAAACAAAATGGTTTTAAAAAAATTTTTGACCTCGACCGGGACAGTTCTGGCAAAACGAGGTGTTTCACCTCGGTTGAACCAAGAACACCTCGACCGAGGTGGGCGTAACAGAGAGTTTTCGAAAACGATTTTTGTGTTACTTATCTGGATATGATCTCAGTGAAGATTTTGTTTACCGACTGGATTTAAATTCTTTATATGTTTGAAATGTTTTATGATATGTTTAAGTTGCTAAATGCTTTGTTTAAAATTATTGGCATGTTTAATACTTTATTTTTATCCAAATTATGTTGAATTTGAAGGTTGACACCGCAGCATAAGTTCTCTCACGTTCTTCTTGGAAAGACCAAGGCAATTCATTCTTCTTCTTCTTCTTCTTCTTGATCATGCTTAGCCCCTCATATACATATTGCCTCCCTTTACCTATCCGGGAATTTGGAAGCAAGCGAAGTGGTGAAAGCAAGTCAAAAGTTGAGAAGTGGCTGAAAGTGAAAGTGTTAGAAAGCAATAATAGGTTTGGGGAAGTCAATCATGAAGATGAGTAACTCGGCACCATTCACATAGCCGGGTGTTTGTGTCTTGCCAAAGTCGGATTGAGCGATATTCCTAACGGGTCATGGTATGTGCATCAAGGGTTTGATGCATCTCAAGAAATTGATGATTGCTGATTTCCTAGGCTTCGGTTATTGTGCACCTCTGTCCATGCATCCCAAAAAGTAAAGTAAAAGAGAAAAAAGTGTGAAATAAGCAAAGCTTATTGGTGGAAGATGTTGCAAGTCAAAGTAAAAGTGAAGTTCATCCTTTTCCCGGATTCTAGCACCACATTACCTTACATGCATCCCTACCCTACACGTTTCTTGACCTTTCTTTTGGGAAGCCCTTGAGACCTTGAGCTTGTTGATTGACTTAGCGGTTTAAATCGGATTATACATGATTAATTTTGATAATTATGATTTATTATGCATTCTATGATTTTATGCAAAGATGAACAACTTTCCTATATTTATAAAATGTTTTGATCATATTGAGTTTTTAATTTCCAGGAAGTACTCTCTTAGAGTGATCTATGATAGTTGCACACCATAAAAATATTTTTGAAGGACTTCTCATTGATTTTCTTGACTTATAATCCATTCTATCTTAATTTCTATATGAGGAACTTGCTTAGGGACAAGCAAGGGCTAAGTATGGGGTATTTTGATAGCATGAATTATAGTCTATATTTTGGGGTTTGTTTAGATGTTTTATCTTTCATAATCTGCATGTTTGTATGTACATTATGTGATTTTACTACCATTTCATCTACCCTTGCGAGAATCGAGGTCTACACCTAGTTTCGTTGTAATTGCAGGTAATATGGTACGTTTTGCATTGAAAAGGAGCAAAAGGAGTCAAGAGTCATTTGGAGCTACATTGAGGAGCAAAAAGGAATCCTTCAGGAAGCATAGCCATGGATTAAAGATTTACTTTGGACCAGTTTTGAGAGATTCTACACTCAGTTATGATCACCTCGGTTGCCCAGAGATTCATCTCGACCGAGGCGATCCAGAGACACCGACTCGACCGAGGCGAACACCTAGGACGCGGCGAGAATATTTTATTCTTGGCTGAGATCTTTTAAAATTGGAAAGTGATCTTATATTTTTGGGCTGAGCTTCTGGAAGGAAGGAGATATGCAGAATCATATATTTTACCTATTTTTATGGGAATATATCTTCTTAAGATTTATTATCTTTGGAGGTTTATTTTTCCTATAAAAAGGGTTGGATTTTCCACAAATCCGATCATGCTTAGAGGCTGCAAGCCCGCTTACAATCCGATTACAGCTGAGGACACGCAGCATCCTACTCCAATTTGGGAGTTGTTGAAGAACCTTTTTGAAGGGTGAAGGAAGATTTGAAGACTATAGCTTTATAGCTTTTTGGAGGGTTTTGTAAGATTGTCTTCAATTCCTTTCCTTGATTGTCTTGTCTTGTTGGATTATTATCCAAGGAACGATTTTGTGTGATATTTGATTCAGTTATTGAAGTGTTTTCATTAAATTCTTCTTTGTTCAAATATTCACCTTCTTCCCATATATTTAATACTTTCATTATGATGATGAGTGGCTAATTTCCTTGTGTGATTCTAGGGTGATTGGCTGAAGGTTGTGGGAAAAACAATGATAGAATGATCTTAATCACAGTAGGATCCTGAAAGTTCGAGTCTTTAACCTTAACCCTAAGCATCTCGTTCAGTCGATGAACATCTCGGCCGGGGTGGAAACTGGCTGACCGAGGTGGCTTATCCGATCCTTAACTGAGAGTTAATGTGTTAGTTTGCGGCAATAGTTCTTTATCTTAATTCCTTGAGACTTACCCGGTAATAGGAGTTACGGTTTGGGATTAGTGTGTAGTGAGACTTACCCGGTAATCTACTCCACTTTAGAAACACCTTCCCCATGCAAAAATCTCAGCTTTGTCCACTTATCTATAGATCTTGAGTTGGAACCACAACTAGATGCTTTAATCCCTAGAATTGCATGTTTGCTTATTTGACATCTTATTCATCTTTGATTGTATACTTGCTCTTGTGGTTAGCATCAACACTAGCATACCGTATTGGACTTTGTTTCACTAAGTCCCTGTGATCGACCCCTGGAATTTTCTTGCTTTTACTACGATTGACCCGTACACTGCGGGTTCGCATCCTTGTTTTAAGCTTAAGTCTAGGGTTATAAATTTAAAGCTTGCACACACCGTTTGGAGCGAACAAGTTTTTGGCGCCGTTGCCGGGGACTTGGTCTAGACCGAGCCGGTACGGTTTGCTCTTGGGGCATTTGCCCCGTGTTGTCTTACCACTCTACTTGAGTGACTTTTGCAGGTTCTTTCTTAGGTATATGCGAAGAACCCGCACTGGAAAGGAAATCGTTCCTTACGATCCCGAACCGGAAAAGACATACAAACGACGCTTAAGAGAAGCGAAGATGGCCCAACAAGACGATCACGATCTTTTGGCCCAATTGAGAGAGACGCAGGAGCAGCTACGTCTCAGTAAAGAAGAACTAAGGCAGGAAAAAGAAGAGAATCAGGCCAGGAATGCAGCAATCGAAGCTGAGATTGCAGCAATTCGGAACCAGATTCAACCTCGACCGATGCAGGATCCAGTAATTGATCCTCGACCGAGGCAAGTCCCAGTTCCTGACGCCCCGGCCGATGTGCATCCACTTCGGATGCCAGTCCGAGATGTTCTTCTTGCAGGAATTCCACAAACCCTAGGTCAAAGGATGGACCCTAATCAACAGCTGAGGCGTCCAGGAGTGAACCTAGGAGATCCAGCGGACCATGACTACGAACTTCGACCACAAGTTCTAGCGATGATTCGCCAATGTCAATTCGGAGGGCTAGAGAAGGAATCGCCGCATCAACATCTTCAAAACTACGAGATCTTGATGGAGACCTTGCGACCTCCCAGAATTGAAAATAACAACTACAAGCTAAGACCTTTCTACTTTTCTCTTAAAGATAGAGCTCTTACTTGGTATCAATCTCTTCCTGCAGGAAAGATCAGCACATGGGAAGAGATGACTACGGAATTCTTGACCAAATTCTTTCCCCCCTCAAAGACTGCTGAAATGAGAGGGAAGATCAATGCTTTCATCATGAAGGACAAGGAGAGTTTGTCCAAATCATGGGAGCGGTTCAAGGATATCCTTTTGGATTGCCCACATCATGGGATTCCAAAGATCGAGTTGTTGGAGATCTACTTCAAAGGGCTGGACGGAAACACCCAGTTTAATCTCCAACTACTCTCCGCCGGCACATTTATGGATATGGCGGTTGACGAGGCTTGGGATTTCATTGAGAAGCAAGCCTTGCACATGGAGAAGTACACCCACCAGGGAGCTGAAGGTGGAGTTAAAAGAGTCAACTTTCAAGAGACTCAAACCAACAACAACCAATTCACGTCCTTGAAGAACGACGTGAAGCAATTGAAGGAGCTATTGATGGCTCAAACTAAGAAGGAAGAGCAAGGGCAAAGGAACAACAGCAACAACAACGGGTACCGTAACAACAACAACGGACCCCGAAACAACAACTACAACAACAATAGAGGATCCAATAGCAACAATTGGAGAGCGAATAATAACCAAAACAACGGTAACAATTATTCAAACTCCAACTCTAATGATTCCTCTAACCCTTTCCTCTCTTCTCCTTCTTCTTCTTCTACTCCATTGAAGAGCCAAGGGCAAGGATCAAGTTCGTCTCAGCCGGAAAAGAAGGACGCAGTCCTGGAGGCAATCTTGATCAAGCTTAGTGCTATGGAGAATTCTATGACTTCATTTTCGAGGGCCCAAAAGTCCTTCGAACAACAACTTGCTAATAGGGCGAATGAAGCGCCAAGAGATCCAGGGAAGCTTCCAGCAAAGACGGAAACTAACCCTAAGGGCCAGTGCATGGCCATCACGACGAGGAGTGGACTCAAAACCACAGATCCAGTACCTCGCTCGACGCAGACCACCTCGGTCCAGATCCAGTCGAAGAACACCTCGACCGAGATGCCAACCGAGGCGGTGCAACAGAAAGCAGGAGGAACAACTGAAGCCTATGTTCCACCTCCTGCATATAAACCACCACTTCCATTTCCCCAGTCCAGAGCCAGAGCACATCTTGACAAGCACTTTGGTAAGTTCCTTGACTTGATGAATAAGCTCCATATTAATATCCCTTTCCTTGATGCTATTTTAGGTATGCCCGCCTACGGGAAGTTCTTAAAGGAGATCCTATCAAGGAAGAGGAAGCTGGAGGATGTTGGTGAAGTTAGGATGACATCTAAGTCTTCGGAGCTTATAAAGATCATGAAGGAGAAGATGCCACCTAAGTTGAGAGATCCCGGCTCATTTTGCATTCCCATTCAAGTTGGGGATGTCACTTGTGAAGCCCTATGTGATCTAGGAGCCAGCGTGAGCATCATTCCGCTGGAGCTATGCATTAAGATCGGTCTTGGAGAGCCCAAGCCGGTCAAGATTCGACTTTACATGGCGGATCGCTCCATCACCCATCCCGTGGGTATTTTGGAAGACGTTCCGGTCAAGTTAGGTAACTTCTATCTACCCATAGATTTTGTCGTACTTGACATTCCCGCAGATTATCCTGTTCCTATCATTCTCGGGAGGCCATTTCTAGCAACTTCGGGTTGCAATGTGGATTGCAAGAACGCCAAGTTGAAATTCAACGTTGGTGGCGATGAGGTGGAGTTCGCACTACTTGCAGCCATGAAGGGGGAGCAACTAACTGATGATATCTTCAACATCTACGATGAAGAAGAATCAAGAGAATTGGTGAGCTCTATCCTTATTAATGATCCACTCGAAAGAGTTATTAGCTTCAGTTTAATGGAGGAAGGTATAGATGCTTCTTGTGATGCAGATATACGGAGCCTGAAGGCACTGGAAGAAGATCCAGGAGCCATGACTGAGAAGCTGATCCAGGAAACGAAGATTTCCAGCCTCGGATCCAGTAGCAGTACCTCGATCGAGGCACTTTCTGGACTGAGCGAGGCTTCTGAAGAACACCTCGGTCAACGCCTTTGTACCTCGACCGAGGTCGACAGAGAGACGATTCAAACTGAGACTGCACATAGTCCAGTTTCTGACACCACTTCACTGGAAAGAGGAAGCACAGATCCCTCCCAGAAAGCACCCCCAGTTGTGGAGCTTAAACAACTCCCTAGTCACTTGAGGTATATCTTTCTTGGGCCGGATTCTACTTATCCCGTTATTGCTAGTGCTTCCCTCTCCAATTCTGAATTATCTAAGCTAATGCATGTCCTGAGAAAGCATCGGAAAGCCATAGGCTACACCACGGACGATCTTATTGGCATTAACCCTTCTTTCTGCATGCATAGAATTCTAATGGAAGATAATCATAAGACTTCACGGGAACCTCAAAGACGGTTAAATCCGATCATGAAAGAGGTTGTGAAGAAGGAAGTTCTTAAGTTGTTGGATGCAGGTATTATTTATCCTATCTCGGACAGCAAGTGGGTTAGCCCGGTGCATGTCGTCCCGAAGAAAGGAGGGATGACCGTTGTGACGAATAAGAACAACGAGTTGATCCCAACAAGGACCGTTACGGGCTGGAGAGTTTGCATCGACTATAGGAAGCTGAACACGGCTACTAGGAAAGATCATTGTCCGCTTCCCTTCATTGATCAAATGCTCGAACGGTTGGCCCAGCATTCACACTTTTGCTACTTGGACGGCTATAGTGGATTCTTCCAGATTCCTATCCATCCGGATGATCAGGAGAAGACCACTTTCACATGTCCTTGGGGGACGTTTGCCTATCGGAGGATGCCATTCGGATTGTGCAATGCACCCGCTACCTTCCAGCGATGCATGATGGCCATCTTCTCCGAGTACATAGAGGAGATCATGGAGGTATTCATGGATGATTTTTCTGTATATGGTTCCTCATTTGATGATTGCCTATCTAACCTTTCTCTAGTGCTTAAAAGATGTGAGGACACTAACCTTGTTTTGAATTGGGAAAAGTGTCATTTTATGGTTAATGAAGGCATTGTGCTAGGACACCTCGTTTCTAATCGAGGTATTGAGGTCGATCGAGCTAAGATCGAGACTATTGAGAAGCTCCCTCCTCCTTGTTCTGTTAAAGGTGTGAGGAGTTTCCTCGGGCATGCAGGTTTCTACAGGAGATTCATCAAGGACTTCTCCAAGATTTCTAAACCTCTAACTAACCTCTTGAATAAAGACGTTGTTTTTGAGCTTTCGCAGGAGTGTCTTGATGCTTTTTACAGGATTAAGGAAGCGTTGATCTCCGCTCCCATTATCCAACCTCCTGACTGGACCTTGCCCTTTGAGGTCATGTGTGACGCTAGCGATGTAGCCGTAGGAGCGGTGCTTGGGCAAAAGAAGGATGGACGGACCACCGCCATTTACTATGCTAGCAAGACGCTAGATGTAGCACAACGCAACTACGCTACCACCGAAAAAGAATTATTGGCAGTTGTATATGCTTTCGAGAAGTTTCGTTCCTACCTAGTAGGGGCGAAAGTCATTGTCTACACCGACCATGCGGCCATTCGTTACTTGTTGGCTAAGAAAGATGCAAAGCCGCGCCTTATTCGATGGATTCTCTTGCTTCAAGAGTTTGACCTAGAGATCCGCGACAAGAAGGGATCCGAGAATTCAGTTGCGGATCACCTCAGCCGGTTACCGGAATCCTCCCGCGAGACGGATAGCCCACCCATAGACGATTCATTCCCCGACGAGCACTTGCACGTTTTGGAGCGTTTGATGGACTTACTTACTTCACCCCACGATGGAGGTGAAGTATGGGGTGAGGGAACCTCCTACCTCGTTTGAGACGCATCATGGTCCAGCTAGCGACCTTAAATCAAGCGCTTCTTGGGAGGCAACCCAAGGTATTGCTTTCTTTCCCGCTTTCTAGTCTAGTTTAGATAGTCTTTTGTTTTTGCTTTGCTTTGCTTTGTTTTTGGTGTTTTAGACAGATAACAGGAAGGAGCACTCCAGGAAAGGGAGAAGTTCGAGATTCTGAGAAGAAAGAGGCACCTCGGTCACTGTCAGAACACCTCGACCGAGTTGATTCTTGAAGCAACCGAGGCGACTAGGGTTTCTGCAGAACCGCCTCGGTCCGTACCACCTCGGTCCAGTCGAGACCATCTCGACCGAGGTGACAGCAGATCCAGTAACAGTATAAAAAGGGGAAAAAAATTACTTTTCACTTTTTTTACTTCGTTTCGACCGCGGCGACAGAGCACCTCGTTCTCCCTCGTTTCTCGCTCTTTTCCGACGATTTCTGTTCCGAAACTGCAATTAAAGGGAAGAGGAGTCGATTGCAACCACAGATCTGCAAGAAATTTGAGCTTTCTCGACCGAAACGAGGTAAAAACGTTCGAAAACCCTAACTCCTTCGTTGCTGTTTATTGGGCTTTGGTTGCCCTTGAATCTGTTGAGAAAAGGCATAAGTACCCCTTAGGAAGCAATTGTAGTGATTTTAGGGGGAAAAGAACTGGAAATCTGAGATTTGGAAATTCGAACTGTACGCCTCGGTCCAGTCGGTCTGCACCTCGACCGAGGTGATTTCTGGGACTTGTCAGCAACCGAGGTGGTCTGACAGATTGATTTGTGAAGATGAGTTCAGATAGATTACTGGCCCTTAGAGATAGATCCTCTCCTTCCCCTTCTTCTTCCTCATCCCGACCTTCTATCCCGGTGATCCATGAGAGACACCGGGTAGATTATGACCGCATTTCTAGTCGTCCAGTTATCGCTCCTAGATTTCTGGACGTTTCTGCCTTTGACTGTCTCCATGTAGATGGAGAGCTTAGCAGGATGATCGCCACAGTCGGGCTGGATCAGTTTTCTGAGATCCGAGCCCCAGCTTACCTCGAGCCTACCCTCGAGTTCGTCAGTTCCTTCACTTACCTCCCCACAGAGGGGGCTGTGAAATACCGGTTGATGAACCGGAACTACATAGTACCTCTTGCCCACTGGAGAGATATTTTTGGCTTCCCTACCCCCACCGCTGTAGATTTCCCGACCCGAGCTGTAGCTAGAGAGTTCTGGGGTCAGATTGCCCACATTACGAGTCATGCAGACAGGTGGCGCCCTGGTGATTCCAGGGCGAAGCTTATTTACCATTTATCCTTCAGACTAGTGCACAGGGTTTTCAGTGAGATGCTTCTGGCGCGTACTGAGACGCCCCAGAAGGTCCGACAGGGGGAGCTTTTCTCCCTATACTGCATGGTCACGGGAGGATACCCTGACTTTGGCTTGATGCTGGCAGAGGATCTGCACAGGATCAAGGCCAAAGGGAAGGGTGATATTTGCTGCGGAGGTATAGTGACCCATATCGCTAGGTATCAGGATATGGATTTGAGTAGGTGTACCATGGTTGCGGCTCCGAAGCCGCTGGGTCTGCAGGAGATGATCACGAGGCGGATTCTTGTTCCTCGTGGGTTGACTACACCCTACGTTGCTATGCCTTGGGAGCGGACAGCGCCTCAGGGCATCAGATGGTCTGCACAGTTTTCGGTCTTCGACCCACATTTTTGGCAGACAGCATGGGCCCCGCTGATGGAGGACTACAGAGAGGGAGCAGCTGCTGCTGCTGAGGAGGCTGAGGAGGTTGAGGAGGAGGACGATGATGACGAGACAGTTGATGAGAGAGGAGGCGGCGTCCCGATGGACACAGGGACAGACACTGCTGGGACGAGCGCGCCTCCCATTATTGATCTTGATGAGGACGAGGAGGACACTGAGCCAGCGCCGGCTGAGACTTCTCCAGTTAGGCCCGCTAGGCGCAGGAGGCAGAGGGTTAGGGACAGAGCAGCACACCGCCGGATTGATGACCTGACAGATCAGGTTATCGACACTTATGCTGCACTTTCTTTGGATATCCGGGAGATGCAGGAGCGACAGCATCATCAGCACATGATGGCTCAGCTACAGTTCCAGCATGTCATGGGCTATCCCTATGACCCTACTTTGTACCCGTACATGCCACCACCACCACCGGATCAGGACTTCTGAGGAGCTGCAGGATTTTATTTATTTTATTTTTATGCAGTTCGGCTCTTTATCCGGTGAGTCCTCCTTTCTTTCAGACTTTATTTATACCCACTGGGACAGTGTGTCTCAAGTATGGGGTAGTTGATGTATTATCTGACTTATTTGACTTTTGATGTATGACATTTTATCGGATATTTATATTTATGCTTCACTTTTGCATTTATATGTTTATCTGAGATTGCATGCATACTTACAGGTTATTTGATTGAGAAAAACGTCGAAACCGAAAAAAAAATGGTTTTAAAAAAATTTTTTGACCTCGACCGGGACAGTTCTGGCAAAACGAGGTGTTTCACCTCGGTTGAACCAAGAACATCTCGACCGAGGTGGGTTAACTGAGAGTTTTCGAAAACGATTTTTGTGTTACTTATCTGGATATGATCTCGGTGAAGATTTTGTTTACCGACTGGATTTAAATTCTTTATATGTTTGAAATGTTTTATGATATGTTTAAGTTGCTAAATGCTTTGTTTGAAATTATTGGCATGTTTAATACTTTATTTTTATCCAAATTATGTTGAATTTGAAGGTTGACACCGCAGCATAAGTTCTCTCACGTTCTTCTTGGAAAGACCAAGGCAATTCATTCTTCTTCTTCTTCTTCTTCTTGATCATGCTTAGCCCCTCATATACATATTGCCTCCCTTTACCTATCCGGGAATTTGGAAGCAAGCGAAGTGGTGAAAGCAAGTCAAAAGTTGAGAAGTGGCTGAAAGTGAAAGTGTTAGAAAGCAATAATAGGTTTGGGGAAGTCAATCATGAAGATGAGTAACTCGGCACCATTCACATAGCCGGGTGTTTGTGTCTTGCCAAAGTCGGATTGAGCGATATTCCTAACGGGTCATGGTATGTGCATCAAGGGTTTGACGCATCTCAAGAAATTGATGATTGCGGATTTCCTAGGCTTCGGTTATTGTGCACCTCTGTCCATGCATCCCAAAAAGTAAAGTAAAAAAGAAAAAGTGTGAAATAAGCAAAGCTTATTGGTGGAAGATGTTGCAAGTCAAAGTGAAAGTGAAGTTCATCCTTTTCCCGGATTCTAGCACCACATTACCTTACATACATCCCTACCCTACACGTTTCTTGACCTTTTCTTTTGGGAAGCCCTTGAGACCTTGAGCTTGTTGATTGACTTAGCGGTTTAAACTGGATTATACATGATTAATTTTGATAATTATGATTTATTATGCATTCTATGGTTTTATGCAAAGATGAACAACTTTTCTATATTTATAAAATGTTTTGATCATATTGAGTTTTTAATTCCAGGAAGTATTCTCTTAGAGTGATCTAAGATGGTTGCACACCATAAAATGTTTTTGAAAGACTTTTCATTGATTTTCTTGACTTATAATCCATTCTATCTTGTCTTTTATATAAAGAACTTGCTTGGGGACAAGCAAGGACTAAGTATGGGGTATTTTGATAGCATGAATTATAGTCTATTCCCTTAGATGGTGTGTTAGATTGAGGTTATAGTTCTTTATCTTAATTCCTTGAGACTTACCCGGTAATAGGAGTTACGGTTTAGCATTAGTGTGTAGTGAGACTTACCCGGTGATCTACTCCACTTTAGAAACACCTTCCCCATGCAAAAATCTCAGCTTTGTCCGCTTATCTATAGATCTTGAGTTGGAACCACAACTAGACGCTTTAATCCCTAGAATTGCATGTTTGCTTTATTTGACATCTTATTCATCTTTGATTGTGTTAATTGCTCTTGTGGTTAGACATTAGCATACCGTTTCGACTTTGTTTCACCAGGTCCCTGTGATCGACCCCTGGAATTTTCTTGCTTTTACTACGATTGACCCGTACACTGCGGGTTCGCATCCTTGTTTTAAGCTTAAGTCTAGGGTTATAAATTTAAAGCTTGCACACACCGTTTGGAGCGAACAAGTTTTTGGACGAGGAAGGATTGGTCCATGAAATTAGACGATGCTCTTTGGGCATACAGGACCGCATTCAAGACTCCCATAGGCACCACCCCTTATAACTTGGTGTATGGGAAATCTTGCCATTTGCCCGTTGAGTTGGAGCACAAAGCGTATTGGGCTATCAAATGGTTGAACTTTGACATTAAGGAGGCTGGTGAGAAGCGACTATTGGAACTTAACGAGCTGGAAGAGCTGCGTTTGAACGCCTATGAGAATGCCAAGATCTACAAGGAAAGGACGAAGAGATGGCATGACAAGCGTATCGTTCCAAAGGAGCTTAACGAAGGAGATTTAGTTCTACTCTTCAACTCCCGCCTCCGTCTTTTTCCAGGTAAGTTGAAATCTAGGTGGACCGGACCTTACGTTGTGAAACATGTTTTCCCTCATGGTGCAGTTGAGATATGGGGCGAAACTAGCGGAAGCTTCAAGGTCAACGGTCATAGACTTAAGAAGTACCAACCGGAAACGCCGGTTGAGGAGGTCGCACCGATCTACCTCCTTTGAGACGCACTATGGTCCAGCTAGCGACCTTAAATCAAGCGCTTCTTGGGAGGCAACCCAAGGTATTGCTTTCTTTCCCGTTTTCTAGTCTAGTTTAGATAGTTTTTGTTTTTGCTTTGCTTTGCTTTGCTTTGTTTTTGGCGTTCTGGACAGATAACAGGAAGGAACACTCCAGGAAAGGGAGAAGTTCGAGATTCTGAGAAGAAAGAGGCACCTCGGTCACTGTCAGAACACCTCGACCGAGTTGATTCTTGAAGCAACCGAGGCGACTAGGGTTTCTGCAGAACCGCCTCGGTCCGTACCACCTCGGTCCAGTCGAGACCATCTCGACCGAGGTGACAGCAGATCTCGCGACAGTATAAAAAGGAAAAATTACTTTTCACTTTTTATTTTTACGCATTTCGACCGCGGCACAGAATCGCCTCGCTCCCTCATTTCTCGCTCGTTTTCGAAGATTTCTGCTTCCAAACCGAGATTAAAGAGTAGAGGAGTCGATTACTACAACAGATCTGCAAGAAATTTGAGCGATTCGACCGAAACGAGGTAAAAACGTTCGAAAACCCTAACTCGTTCGTTTTCTGCTATTTGGGCTTTGGTTGCCCTTGAATCTGTTGAGAAAAGGCATAAGTACCCCTTAGGAAGCAATTGTAGTGATTTTAGGGGGAAAAGAACTGGAAATCTGAGAATTGGAATTCGAACTGCTACGCCTCGGTCCAGTCGGCCTGCATCTCGACCGAGGTGATTTCTGGAACTTGTCAGTCGACCGAGGTGGTCTGACAGATTGATTAGGGAAAATGAGTTCAGATCGCCGTTTAGCCCTGAGAGACAGATCTTCACCCTCCCCTTCCCCTTCTTCTTCCCGACCTTACCGCCCGGTCATCCACGAGAGATGTCGGGTAGATTATGAGAGGATAGCGGGCCGTCCGGTTATCGCACCGCGATTTCTGGAGGTATCCGCTTTTGACTGCTGAGGAGGCTGAGGAGGCTGATGAGGAGGATGATGACGAGACAGTTGAGGAGAGAGGAGGCGGCGTCCCGATGGACACAGGGACAGACACTGCTGGGACGAGCGCGCCTCCCATTATTGATCTTGATGAGGACGAGGAGGACACTGAGCCAGCGCCGGCTGAGACTTCTCCAGTTAGGCCCGCTAGGCGCAGGAGGCAGAGGGTTAGGGACAGAGCAGCACACCGCCGGATTGATGACCTGACAGATCAGGTTATCGACACTTATGCTGCACTTTCTTTGGATATCCGGGAGATGCAGGAGCGACAGCATCATCAGCACATGATGGCTCAGCTACAGTTCCAGCATGTCATGGGCTATCCCTATGACCCTACTTTGTACCCGTACATGCCACCACCACCACCGGATCAGGACTTCTGAGGAGCTGCAGGATTTTATTTATTTTATTTTTATGCAGTTCGGCTCTTTATCCGGTGAGTCCTCCTTTCTTTCAGACTTTATTTATACCCACTGGGACAGTGTGTCTCAAGTATGGGGTAGTTGATGTATTATCTGACTTATTTGACTTTTGATGTATGACATTTTATCGGATATTTATATTTATGCTTCACTTTTGCATTTATATGTTTATCTGAGATTGCATGCATACTTACAGGTTATTTGATTGAGAAAAACGTCGAAACCGAAAAAAAAAATGGTTTTAAAAAAATTTTTTGACCTCGACCGGGACAGTTCTGGCAAAACGAGGTGTTTCACCTCGGTTGAACCAAGAACATCTCGACCGAGGTGGGTTAACTGAGAGTTTTCGAAAACGATTTTTGTGTTACTTATCTGGATATGATCTCAGTGAAGATTTTGTTTACCGACTGGATTTAAATTCTTTATATGTTTGAAATGTTTTATGATATGTTTAAGTTGCTAAATGCTTTGTTTGAAATTATTGGCATGTTTAATACTTTATTTTTATCCAAATTATGTTGAATTTGAAGGTTGACACCGCAGCATAAGTTCTCTCACGTTCTTCTTGGAAAGACCAAGGCAATTCATTCTTCTTCTTCTTGATCATGCTTAGCCCCTCATATACATATTGCCTCCCTTTACCTATCCGGGAATTTGGAAGCAAGCGAAGTGGTGAAAGCAAGTCAAAAGTTGAGAAGTGGCTGAAAGTGAAAGTGTTAGAAAGCAATAATAGGTTTGGGGAAGTCAATCATGAAGATGAGTAACTCGGCACCATTCACATAGCCGGGTGTTTGTGTCTTGCCAAAGTCGGATTGAGCGATATTCCTAACGGGTCATGGTATGTGCATCAAGGGTTTGACGCATCTCAAGAAATTGATGATTGCGGATTTCCTAGGCTTCGGTTATTGTGCACCTCTGTCCATGCATCCCAAAAAGTAAAGTAAAAAGAAAAAGTGTGAAATAAGCAAAGCTTATTGGTGGAAGATGTTGCAAGTCAAAGTGAAAGTGAAGTTCATCCTTTTCCCGGATTCTAGCACCACATTACCTTACATACATCCCTACCCTACACGTTTCTTGACCTTTCTTTTGGGAAGCCCTTGAGACCTTGAGCTTGTTGATTGACTTAGCGGTTTAAATCGGATTATACATGATTAATTTTGATAATTATGATTTATTATGCATTCTATGATTTTATGCAAAGATGAACAACTTTCCTATATTTATAAAATGTTTTGATCATATTGAGTTTTTAATTTCCAGGAAGTACTCTCTTAGAGTGATCTATGATAGTTGCACACCATAAAAATATTTTTTTGAAAGACTTTTTCATTGATTTTCTTGACTTATAATCCATTCTATCTTGATTTCTATATGAGGAACTTGCTTAGGGACAAGCAAGGGCTAAGTATGGGGTATTTTGATAGCATGAATTATAGTCTATATTTTGGGGTTTGTTTGGACGTTTTATCTTTCATAATCTGCATGTTTGTATGTACATTATGTGATTTTACTACCATTTCATCTACCTTTGCGAGAATCGAGGTCTACACCTAGTTTCGTTGTAATTGCAGGTAATATGGTACGTATTGCATCAAAAAGGAGCAAAAGGAGTCAAGAGTCATTTGGAGCTACATTCAGGAAGCACAACCATGGATTAAAGATTTACTTTGGACCAGTTTTGAGAGATTCTACATTCAGTTATGAGTCACCTCGGTTGACCAGAGATTCATCTCGACCGAGGCGATCCAGAGACGCCGACTCGACCGAGGCGAATACCTAGGACGCGGCGAGAATATTTTATTCTTGGCTGAGATCTTTTAAAATTGGAAAGTGATCTTATATTTTGGGCTGAGCTTCTGGAAGGAAGGAGATATGCAGAATATATATTTTACCTATATTTATGGGATAATATCTTCTTAAGATTTCTTATCTTTGGAGGGTTATTTTTCCTATAAAAAGGGTTGGATTTTCCACAAATCCGATCATGCTTAGATGCCGCTTACACCGCAATACAGGCTGCATACAGCCGCTATCAGCGCAGCAGCCGCATCATACTCCAATTTGGGAGAGAGTTGAAGAACCTTTTTGAAGGTTGAAGGAAGATTTGAAGACTATAGCTTTATAGCTTTTTGGAGGGTTTTGTAAGATTGTCTTCAATTCCTTTCCTTGATTGTCTTGTCTTGTTGGATTATTATCCAAGGAACGATTTTGTGTGATATTTGATTCAGTTATTGAAGTGTTTTCATTAAATTCTTCTTTGTTCAAATATTCACCTTCTTCCCATATATTTAATACTTTCATTATGATGATGAGTGGCTAATTTCCTTGTGTGATTCTAGGGTGATTGGCTGAAGGTTGTGGGAAAAACAATGATAGAATGATCTTAATCACAGTAGGATCCTGAAAGTTCGAGTCTTTAACCTTAACCCTAAGCATCTCGTTCAGTCGATGAACATCTCGGCCGGGGTGGAAACTGGCTGACCGAGGTGGCTTATCCGATCCTTAACTGAGAGTTAATGTGTTAGTTTGCGGCAATAGTTCTTTATCTTAATTCCTTGAGACTTACCCGGTAATAGGAGTTACGGTTTGGGATTAGTGTGTAGTGAGACTTACCCGGTAATCTACTCCACTTTAGAAACACCTTCCCCATGCAAAAATCTCAGCTTTGTCCACTTATCTATAGATCTTGAGTTGGAACCACAACTAGATGCTTTAATCCCTAGAATTGCATGTTTGCTTATTTGACATCTTATTCATCTTTGATTGTATACTTGCTCTTGTGGTTAGCATCAACACTAGCATACCGTATTGGACTTTGTTTCACTAAGTCCCTGTGATCGACCCCTGGAATTTTCTTGCTTTTACTACGATTGACCCGTACACTGCGGGTTCGCATCCTTGTTTTAAGCTTAAGTCTAGGGTTATAAATTTAAAGCTTGCACACACCGTTTGGAGCGAACAATCACTAAACTTGTTAAGTTGCGTTGATGCCGGTTGGCTCAACACATATTTAAGATCAAGACGAGACATTGATGAATAACTTATAAAAAGAACCAACCAAAGTAGTGTGCATGCTAAGACTCAACCTAGTTTAGCTCTCTTCTCCATTCTATTATCACATCTTTACTTGTTTTCGTTTTGCTTGTCTTGTTTCGTTACAATCCACCCCCCCCCCCCCAATTTGGTTACATATATCGATAATTGAACAAAATCATTACTTGAGAAGGCTCTCTTGGGATCGACCCTTACTTACACTATACAAACCAATTAGTGTAATGTTCGGCAATTACTTTGACTTAAGCTAAAAGACAACGACCATAGGTTTTTAGTCTCGTCAGACGCCGAAATCAGATCTTATTTTTATGGATTGGTCTTCTTATGTCCATCCTAGAGTTTGATATAAACATTATAAATAGACCTTTTGAGGTCAAATTAGGGTATACCGGCAACAACCCAATACGAAGAAGATAACCTGGGTTCCAAGTCCACTTTGGCGGTATGGTAGAGTTAGATTTCTCTTTCCCTTATTTTGTGTATACTTTTCAGCTTTATATTTATACAAACTCTACCTGTATCCATTATTTCTCTCCCTATATCATGTATGGCTGATTTATATTGATTTAAGAGATGGTTAAACCATGTGTTGACTAATTTATGATTGTTTATATGAATAGTTGAATTGAGATATGCATATTTGCTTCTTTTCAATGTACTTCGTTCTTATCTTTTATTTATCTTCGAAAGATGTGGTGTTTATAAAGGATTTTAGATAAAGTGATTGAGTAAAACCCAGCGAGATTTTTTTATTGGAAAGATTGGATCGAAAAACTTGGGTTTTAAGAGTAACATTTTTATCTTTACTTTGATGATTTCTAGCAGTTCGCTCAAGAAATGATGCACACAAAGTCTTAAGTTTATACTTGCAATAATAACCTAAACCTACCAAGAAAACCCACAGTGTGTGGATCGTAGGTAGTAAGGCAAATACTCCAAGGTCAAATACAAAGACTAAGGTGAAACCAAAATGTGCAACGATAAAAAAATAGTATGAACCTAGACTAAGAAAAGAGAAAGATGGTAAGAAAATAAAAACCATATATTTTGAGGAGTTTTGGTGACCAAAGATTAGTTTTGAAATCAACAAAATAAAAACAAGCAAACACAAACAAGATGTGATATGAGATAAGAGAAATGCGGATTTTAGGACTTAAGATCTTCGGTTGTGGCTTTGGATTCAAGACTTCTAAACATTAGGACAAGGTTGAGATTGCTAAGAGAAAAAATTGTTTCTCTTGTAGGAATGATTACGGGGGAGGTCTCACAATCCGCTATCCCGCTCCAAACTACCAATTACCGGGTAGGTCTCAAGGCACTAAGAATGGGACTTAATCTCAAACCGATCACTCTACCTAAGGGATTGAACTAACCTTCACCGGGTAAGTCTAGGGTTAAGCTCAACTCAAACAGGTAATCTAGCACACTCAATTCAATAGAGGGCTTTTAAGCCTCTTCTACCTAGAATTCATGATCATCTTTACTTAAGAAAGGGAATCACTAGGTAAGTCTCTTCCCTATCCTAGTTTTCTAACCTTAGAGGGATCTAAAACTAGGATTTACTCAACAAACACTAGGTTTTAAACAATCTAACACC
The DNA here is from genome assembly GCA_033239045.1 of Fagopyrum esculentum. Lineage (NCBI taxonomy): Eukaryota > Viridiplantae > Streptophyta > Magnoliopsida > Caryophyllales > Polygonaceae > Fagopyrum > Fagopyrum esculentum. Next base: position 156,754,454 of record BSUD01000002.1, on the reverse strand, counting down.
CTAGTATACAGATTCATCAACAACGGATCAACATAATAAATCTCGAGTTGTTCGTACCTAATCTCGGCCGAGATTCATGAAGAACAAGCCGAGATTCTTAAGAGCGAGGACATGCCAACCAAATCGTCCTAAACACAACATTCAAGACCAAAATATCTTCATCCAAGCCATAACCATCAACCTATCACCCTAGAATTGCAAGTATTTGGCCTAGAACATGCATTTCTAGGTCAAGGAAAATCAAACAAAAACCGAAACAATCCATGGAAATCAAAGCAAGAGAAAGAAAGAAATACTCCGCTAGAATCTTCTTCAAACTTGAATTAGAAAAGTATTCCAAATCCACAACAAACTTCCTTCAATCCGAAATCAAAGCTTACAAACCCATAAAACGTAACTCTCTCTTTTTCAAAAGTTCTTCCTTCTTCTAGAATGCGTCCTCCTTGAAAAAATGCAGGTTGTTGGATGAAATGGAGATCCCTTGGGGCACCAACTGCCAGTTCACTCGTGCCACCACCTAATTAGGAAGTTGCATTGTCGACCTCAACATGGAGTATGCTATGGGATGTGCAGACGAAGAATCTCGGTGAAAATCTCGGCCGAGATCCTTTACATTCCGGGACCGAGATTTCTTCAAGTTTGCCTTCATACCACATAAATCTCGGGGTAATGCACAAGTATGAAATCTCGCCCGAGATCAATACTGCACACCCGAGATGCCATGGCTCTTCCTCGTTTGCTCCAGTGCTTGCTCCTTAGGTGGGTTTCCTTGTTTCCTTCGGGACTCGATTACGCACCGCTTCGAGACTTGAACCTCATATGTGTCAATTTGCTCCAAAGTTCGCCGAAATGCCTGAAAATGAGACAAAAGTCCGTGTATACATCTTTTTTAGCATGATATGCAAAGTCAAGCATAGATATCACGAACTCATGCCAATGCATGCAAAATGAAGGGAAAATCTACCTAAATGTAAGCTTAATCAAAGCAATAAATCATGATATCACTAACTATCATAGATAGTTCCAATCTTTGTACCTTTTCTAGATCATACGCCAAAAGCGAAGCTTTTCTTGGTGTTTTTTGAACTTCTATGTGCTTAAAGGGTTTTCATATACTTAATACAACCGCTGAAATAACACACTCAATTTAGCTAACATTGTCCTTGTTTGTCTATGTAATGTCATATTTGATAGTTACGTATTTATTCGGATGATCAATGTTCAACTATAGTTATGTACATGGTTATATAGTTCATTTATGATACAGGTTTCCTTAGATCGCTCCCCTCCCTTATTTGTCAACAAAAATCATTACTTTCTTTGTTCTTTCTTATAAACCTTCAAAATAGATTTTCCTACCCTTTCTCTTTCGCTTCTCCCTTTACTTAGCGTAACTTATATCATTATACCCAAATAAGCGCGGTCCTTGTGATTCGATACCCGATATACTACATCCAATTCCGTTATCCTTGCGGGTGAGGTTGTTTAGAACTATTAGGTTAAAAGCTTCCACAAAATGTTTTTGGCGCCGTTGCCGGATACTACAATAGTGTGGTTGTGTTTGATAGTTGTTATTCTAAGTTTCTGGTTACGTTTGATTTTCGTGTCCTTTTTATCTTTGTCTCACAAATTAAGACCTTGAAAGATAAAGGAGATGGACTACTATTTATCCTCACTAGCTACCAACACCCGAACCCATCGAATCTCTCACAAATTAGTTGTTGGAGAAGCTTGCGGAAACTCAAGCTTCTATATTCTCCAAGATTTGTGGCGTGTGGAAATCTCTAGGTGCAATGAAAATATGCTCGTCAACATGAACACCATGGTTGAAGTGCTTGTCCAGAATCATAATATGTTGAAAGATAAGCTTGACCAATATATCCGACGACTAGAAGAAGTTGAAGAAGACAAATATTTTATGTCTCAGGAGAGCAATATTGTTTGTGTGTCAAAGCAATATACAGTTTCAGGCCATATATCTTTTTTCACATAAACCGTATTATCTTGCCATCAAATATTCAAGTTATCTTGCTTTTAAGCTAAAAGTAGAATACATATATACATATATCATCCGAGACATGTTTCGTCACCATTATTTTTCACGGCAAGCATTATATTCTTCTCAAGTTAAAACACTACACAAGTTATTGTACATTAAATTTTGTTCCCCAAATTCATGTTCATGTTTGTAAAACTGAAATATAATATAGGTTGTTCAATATCACCCGTTATAACCGCTTAGTACACAACATGCGATGAAAGTGCACATGAATTGCATAAAAAGTATGAGTCACGTAAATGTGGATATTCGACATAAAGATGGCCGCCACGAACCTCAAAGTATGCTTATCAAGTAATATATTCCCCCCCCCCCCCCCC
>BSUD01000002.1:156679877-156752007 GCA_033239045.1 Fagopyrum esculentum | reverse complement strand
CCCCCCCCCCCCCCCCAAAAAAAAAATGTCTAACAACACAGGGGCGGCCCCAAGGGGGGGCGGGGTGCCCCCCCCTCCGAGAAAAAAAAAAAATTTTATTTTTTTTTTTTTGTGAAAAAAATCGTTTTAAAATGGGTTGTGCTTCTCTCGTTTATAAAAAATTTTCTACAATTTTTTTTAAATATCACTATTCTTGTGTTATATGTAAATGTTTTTTTTTGGATCTTTCGTCGAAGTGAACGAAACTTCATAAGTATTTCCCGTTTTAAACTCTAGAGTGAAATAATTCACCAAAATGCACGAGATTTGTTGTTTGGATTAGAAGCGCGGTCTTAGACCACACTCTTATTTGTAAAAAGCGTTGTCGAGGACAACATTTTAATATCTGAAATAAAGATAACAAAAACACAAATAGAGGTGCGGTCCTAAACCGCGGCTATAGTGTAACGTTTTTGGAAAAAAAAAACTAAAGAGGCGCGGTTATAGACCGCGCCTATAGGACAACTTTTTTATTGTAAGTAGATGACATATTGACTTTGTTTTTATCGCAATTTTATTTCATAAATATTTTTATCGAAAATAAAATTTCGCCCCCCCCTTTAAAATCCTGCGGCCGCCACTGGAACAACATGTTTCAGGAATAGTGTTCAAAATATAAGGTGAAATTTATTAAATTTAGTAAACTTATTTTTTTGATTATTTGAATCATAAATACAATAATCAAACGATTTCTGTTTTTTTGATTATCATGCACATAAAAATCATGATAACGTGTGATGTGTCCTGAAAATAATTATGAGCCTAAAATGAAAAATACTCAAAACACATCATTATAAATTCACCAACTTCAAAAGAAAAAAGGAAAAATAACCCCAAATAATACGAACTATTAACATTGAACCGAAAATAATACGAACTTTGAAAATTACTAGGAGCGATACAAACTATCAATGTATTTACCAATAATAATACGTCATACTTTTCCGGCAAAAACTCTAACTCCGGTGATGATGTGGCAGCCGGAATATTACATGTCATTAAATAAATGGATTAAATGTGAGATTTGAATTTTATTTTTCAAAAAATTAATTTAAGAATATTAAAAAATAAAAATTTTAATATTTTTAAAAAATTTAATATTTTTAAATTTTAAATAAAAGTTTTTTAAAAAACATTTGTACAAAAATTTTTTAAAAAATATTTTTTGTAAATAAAAAATTTAAATAAAGTTTGAACATTTTTTAAAACATGTTTGTAAAAAAATGTAATTTTTTTTTTTTATGATATTTTTTTTATAAAAATTTTTTTTTTAAAAAACGAAAATAAATTAGAATATTTTTTTTTAAATAATTTTTTTAGGAAAAAATAACATTTTATAAAAAATTTGGGGAAAATATTCTTTAGGGATTAGGTTACAAGATTAAAAAAAATTTAATTTGAATATTTTAAAAAAAAGAATTAAAATTTTCATTTGATACAAAAAACCGAAAATAAATTTGATTAAAAAAATATTATATTTTTTGGAAAAATAAATATTATTACATTTTTCTACAAACCTATTTTTAAAATTTTCAAACTTTATTTTTTTAAATTATTTTTTAAAATAAATATTTGTACAATTTTTTTTTAAAAATTATTATTTAAAATTTTAAAAACAATAATTTTTTTTTAATATTATTAAATTGTTTTTTTAAAAAAATAAAATCCACATCACACATTTAACCCATTTGTTTGATGACATGTAACATTCTGGCTGCCACGTCATCGCCGGAGTTAGGGTTTTTGCCGGAAAACTATGACGTATCATTTTTGGTAAATACATTGATAGTTTGTATCGCTCTTAGTAATTTTCAAAGTTCGTATTATTTTCGGTTCAATGTTGATAGTTGGTATTATTTTGGGTTATTTTTCCAAAAAGGTAAAATATCAATAACAAACTAAGTTGCAGTACATAGCGTCAAAAAATCAAAATATAAAAACCGAAATATTATTAAAAATACATTATCATACATTTATCAACTTCAAAGAAAAGAATATAAAAATATCAATGACAAATTAAGTTTCATTATATATAAAGTTAAAGATCAAAATCTAAACGGAACAGTTTGATTTTCAATTTATATTTTTAAGTGAAAATTTTCTTCTTAATTTTACGTTGAAATGTAATAGTGTGAGATAATTTATTATGCGTGCCCTTATTAAATTAATAGATTTTTTTATATTATTTTCTTAAATACATTTCTTAAAATTAAAATATAAAAAATCAGCAAATAATAGTGAAAAAATAAGACACTTGGAATTTTTTTTTAAAGGAAATAAGACACTTGAATTTAATACATGTGAAACATCGGAATAACTGTGATTTAAATTAGCTCTAACAGTAGGGTCCAACATGAAGAACACACGACGTTACGCACTCAATTCCACTGTATCTGTTAACCTTCCCTCTTCCCAGCTACTCTTCAACTTAAATTTCCGATACTTCTTCCCACTCCAATTCGACCTCCAATCCAAATTTCTACCTAAATCCCATCTCCTCAATTCCATTTTCTAGTATTGGTATCAGAGTAAATGCTTACTTGATTTCCAAATCTTCCGATGTCAGCTTCATCCTCCGACCCCTCATCGGCGCCACTACTCCGGCCACGAAATGGCGAAAGCGACGCCTCATCCGGAGGTGGTTACCCGCCGCAGACGACGCTCGCTCTCCTCCTCGGCCGAGCCGTGGGGAGGCGGGGCCCCTCGCTTCTCGTGAGAGAGACGGCTGCGAGAGAGCTAGACGTGCGCCGAGCCGACTGGGGGTACTCAGCGCCGGTGGTGGCGCTCGACATGATGTGGAACATATCGTTCGTTGTGGTTTCGGTGGCGGTTTTGATCTGGACTGTTCACGAGCGTCCGAATGTTCCGGTTAGGGTTTGGATATGTGGATATGCTCTTCAATGCTTGATTCATGTTGTGCTTGTTTGGTTTGAGTATCGGAAGCGGGTTTCTAGGGGTGTAGGGTTGAGGAGAGGTGAAGGAAGTCGCCGTGGTGGAGGTGGTAGAGGTGACGAGACGGAAATTGAGAGCGATGGTGATGATGATTATGGTAGGATTGGGATGTTAGGAATCTCCAATCAGATAAGGTAAGCTTCATTGATTTTGATCTCTAAATTGAATTTCAGGTTGAAAAAGTAAAATCATAGGAAATAGCATCATCATGCATACGTTTAGTGATTTGCTACTTGTTATCAAAATCCTAATTTTGCTGATTCTTGGTGTATGTTGGTTGATTCAAGGGCCAGTTTCGTGAAACGATTTGAATCTGCGAACACAGTGGTGTCATTCCTCTGGTGGATAATCGGGTTCTACTGGGTTGTATGTGGTGGTGAAGTTCTTTTGCAAGATGCTCCACGCCTTTATTGGTATGTTTAAGGTCTCTGCAGATTGCTTTCGCTTAAGACTCCTCCAAAACATACTTTAATTCTCTTCTTCTTTTATGGTTTAACCCGAAGTGATATGGTTTATTGTTTTAATCATCTATATAAGAACTGCAATTTATGAGGTGCTTGGATGTCCATAAGTGGTTAATCTTTATATTCTATACATTTCAAACGCCAGCTTTTGGGCTCTCTGCTTTAAGCTCTAGGTAATGTGGAAATTGGTTCTAAGAGAGAGTCTTAACAGACAGATGGGGAGGGAGAAATATGGGCAGGAGGAAGACAGCATGTAAAAAATAAATTGGATAGTGGGTGGGCTGTTTTTAAGTCATAGTCATTCTTGTCACGACCTATCGAAATTTCTGCCTGGGCAATGCATTTTTGAGTTCCAAGTATCATAGTGGTTTTTTCTTTTCTTGTTTAGGTATCAATAACCTTGCTCATATCCCTCAGCATAAAAGATCAAATGTAACTAGCTGCAGCTCAGTTTGTTGTTCATATGAATTTTAAATTTGATGCCGCTTATGTGTATCTATGCAGGTTAACTGTTGTCTTTCTGGCATTTGATGTTTTCTTTGCCGTATTCTGCATGGTCCTTGCCTTATTGATAGGCATTGCTTTATGCTGTTGTTTGCCATGCATTATTGCAATTCTTTATAGTGTTGCTGGCCAGGTATGTTAAACAAAGTCACACTGATCACAAATATTATGATAAAGTCAAATGATTATGTTATGTACTTATTTTCTCTTAAGCATTTGGAAATGCATGCAGGATGGTGCTTCAGATGCAGATATTAGTATTCTTCCAAAATACAGATTTAGAAGTACAAATAGTGAGGAAAAGCCTAGTGTTGGAGCAGGGCTTATGATTCCAGAAGAGACTAGTAGCGGATATGTAGCAGCTGAACGTGTTGTTTTGCCCGAAGATGCAGTAAGACACGCTAATTTATGCCTACACATCCATTCTTTTCATCATTGATTATACGGGATATCTTGAATTCAGTCGGGTTATAATAATTTGAGGCAGTGAATATGTGTATCTTGTGCCTAGGCGAGAGATATTCACTTCAGACCTCCTTAGACGAATAAGCTATCTCCTTATGTTTGAAGCATCCTAATTGAACAAACTCAACACTCATTTAAGACGTTTTAATATACTGTATATCCACATATACCTCCTATTCTCCTAAAGCTATTTTGAACAAGCAATTGTTCTACCAATCTTATAAATGAGAGAATATACCCACATATGTACGACACTATACTTCTCTGATTGATTATTAGTTTGCTCTCTTTGACTTTTGGGCTTATACATGTTTTAAAATGTTTGATACTTAAATTCTAGGCCTTTTTTTTCAAGGTTGAGTGTTTGAATTTAGAGCAATCCTTATCATGGAATTTAAATTATTTAATGAACCATGTTTGACGTTGATTTGAACAACATGTTATGTTATTGACATTTTCCCATTATATTCCATCTAACATTCTAACCAATTTGTAATTTATGTCCCATATTTCTGCATGATCTTTTTTTAAAATTATCTCAGAATATTGTATTTTTTTGTAGGTTTCCTTTGGCTCAAACCTCCTTTTAAATTATCTGTTTATCTACATTCTAACCACTTTATTCCTTCAAAAATAATAAAAATAAGTTAAAACCACCTAATGGACCTCATATAATATTTTCAAATAATTTTTACCTCCAATTAATACTCGTAAAGAAAATAGCTATTAATAGTTAGTTCAAAGATATTTCAGTATAAATGCATTTGTTATACTTTCATCTCCTGCTGCTAACTTATTTCCCTAGGAATGCTGCATCTGCTTGAGTTCATACGAGGATGGAGCTAAGCTGATAGCTCTCCCATGCAACCATAACTTCCACGACACATGTATAGTGAAGTGGCTGAAGATGAATGCAACATGCCCTCTTTGCAAATTCGACATTGTGAAAGGAAATGAACCGGTTTAAACTTTAAATACGTGATTTCCCGGCCAGGATGGTTTGTTGGTCTTCTTGATCTTTCTATTCTTATGTGTACATAAAAACTTAAGGCCCACGGAAAATACAGCAGCCCCAAATACATAAACTAGGTACACATTCAGCAAGTATGGTTGGTTTTTCCTCTTGATCTTTCTTGGTGCCATTTTGCTATCTGCCTTCTGAAACTGTTGAATGAGGTCATGCAGTGTACATATTAAATAGCAGACTTATTGTAAATTCTCTTTGATTGCATTCTGCACCTTTGATGAATGAAGGAAAGAATACCTATGTACATTGAGTTGATAGTCTTATATGGCTATCAAGAAGTATCTTTTCTTAACTTTTTCTCTTTTTTATATATCTGTCGGGTCCAAACGACGTGGAGGGGCACACGGCCGGTGAACCATACACCGTAGCCACACGGTTTTATTCTAAAACCAATTGGTGATAGGAGTTTCTTGTGAAGCTCATATGCTAGTCTTAAGACACCATATGTTATCCATGTTGACAATAGTCTGATTTTAAGCAGGATTTTTTCTCTCTGGCGTCTGAATGATGGTAGAAAGTTCACGAGGATGAATGGCTTTGAAACCTAACATATTTATGTTGGGGAAAAGTCATGATTGACGGTTGAAGTATATCACATTCTCTGTTTACCTTAAATAAAAGCAAAGGAGCAGTGAACACTAAAGTGTGCATCATAATTAATTAATTACCGTTAATTAAACCGTCACTAAAATCAGTTGTTTATTTGAGGATTTTGTTTTTTTTTTTAAAAAAATGAAAACTGTCTTTGCTAGTTTTTATATAATTTATTTTTCCACGAATTTAGTTGAAAACGTACCATCTTGAATTCTTGTGACAAGGAAAAAATTGTAACATAAATAGGGTAAATTTGCTATATAGTATTAGATTATTAATTTTATTTAGTATTTGTCTATCTTACTAATTTTGTTAGAATATGATTCTTTTGAAAATTTAAGACTAATTTATACAAGAATTTACAAAATTATGTGTTTATTATTACCTTTTAATTCACCCATACTTTCTATAATTTGGATAAATGTAATAAATTTGGATGTAATAAATTTGGATTATCTTCGTACAATAAATTACAAGATTTCTGTTTTGATATAAAGTGTCGATTACTCTTCATCTTTTACTATCATGTTGAACATTCAGTTTCTCGATACGATAATCGTGTACAAAAAAAATTAATTATAATAATTCTTGTACAATAAATTTAGTTTACAATAGATATCGATTATCATAATTAACATATATTTATAATTTTCAAAATACATAAATAGTGAAATCCAACTTATGTAGTATAAGGACTATCTATATACATATATTAAAGCCAAAGCATTTCCTTCAACGTGGTTCATCCTAACTTATTTTATGCCACGTGTCATTTTCTTAGAATTTTGATTTTTGTTAAAAAAATTATATATACATTTACCATATTTAAATTAGTCAATAATGTAATAGTATAATTATTCTATGATAGAAGTTATATTTATCTACTTACCATACATGTCTTTTTATATATCTACACATATACATAGACATAGTTAAAATTATACTAATAGATTTATTATTCTACGATAAAAATTATACCAAAATAGCTTTATATATATAGTTATACATATATTTATCTATACTAAATATACTTTTTTATTTTATGTATAGATGCTAATGTATTTTAATTTTATTAAAAAATTGAAGAGATTATTTTTATTCACGTGTCGTGATCTTATAAACTTCACACCACGTGTCCTTTTCTTGCGCATCTTAATTTTATAATTATAGTAATTAACAAATCAATAAAAAAGCAATGATATAGATAATAGATATATTATTTCTATTTATAATTTTATCACAATCTTCAATATATTCTTAAAATATCCTTTTCATAATTTTAAAAAAAAATTCTCACTTTTAATTATAAAATGATTAGATTATTTATTATTCTAACTTTAACATATAAATATATAGTTTTTATATTAATTAGGAAATAATCACTAACTTAAAAATTTATAAATTTTTATAATATAATTATTACATTTTTTTTATGGATATTATTTAAAACAACCTAAGATAATTTTGTAATTGACTTTTTTAAATGTTCTCTACTTTAAAATTTATATTTTAATTTTGAAATTTATTTATATTTTTTCTTTTGAAAATTTTTATTTCACTTTTATCAACTTTATAAAATAGTCTACTAACATTAACTAAGATATGTAATATTGTCTAAATTAGTCTATTTTTATTGTTTATCTGAAATTATAATTAATTTAAATATAAGTTTTAATTAATCTTTCGTTGGTTAATTAAAACCATTATGTTACATAAATTTTTTTATAAAATTTTTAAAAATTATAAAATTCAAATTATATTCGTGCCTTGGCACGGGAACTACACTAGTTTACCTAATAATTTATCCTTACATTTCATCCGATTCTCTCAAAAATAAATCACTTATCGTAAAAACAAAATTGAAAAAGATGATTACCGTTGAACGAAAGGGACTAAGCGAAGCCGATTGGGGAGAGTCACGGACGTAAGAGACGACGAAGGATCCAAAAGTGGGGAAGAGCAAACGATCCAAATTTTGATTTCATGATTTTAATTCATTACAAAGAGGAAGATGAGCTCACAGCTATCCAATTCCGTTTTCCAGCAGAATTTCCCTCAATTAGATCCCTTTGCTGATTTGTGAGAAGGGTTCTAATACGATCTTGCGATTTGGAGGAAGAGTTTATACGAAGTTGTGAAATTGATGAAAACCCTAAAAAATTCGTATAATTATGTGCGGTTTTGACTTCGAATTCAATCGTTGATTTTTAGAACAGTGTAGGGCTGTGAGTCGAGGTTTCTTTGATTTTGTTTTTTTTTTTGTGTTGGTTGAGCTAATGGCCGATCCTCTTCCTACCTCGGTTATACGGAATCTCTCCGATAAGCTCTACGAGAAGAGGAAGAACGCTGCTCTTGAGGTCTGTGGAGGACTTTACTGAATTTATCGATTTCATTCTATTTTAGTTTGGTGATTTTGCCGTTTCCTTGGATGTTTCCAGGTTGAAGGAATAGTGAAGAGTTTGGTTGCACAGGGAGATCATGAGAAGATAAGAGCTGTGATCAAATTGTTGGCTGATGAGTTTACCAATTCCCCTCAAGCAAATCAGCGAAAGGTTCAGAATTATGCTCTCTTTTCCGCTGGGCATTTGCTTTGGGAATTTCTCTTGCTATCGGGGATTTCAAAATTCATTGCTACAATGCCAATGTTTGATTTGTTTGTTGAGTTATTTGTACTTGTTTTATTAGGGTGGATTGATTGGTTTAGCAGCTGCCACAGTTGCTTTGGCTTCGGAAGCGGCTCATTATCTTGAGGTATGGGTTCGTGTTTCTCAACTTATGTGCGGATTCTTCAAAATGTAACATTTTTTTCTTGCTCTGCCATGTAGAAGAATTATTGTAGATTGATGCTGTTTAAAAAAAGCTGTCACCCTGATCGTTTGTCTGCTGAACTAGGAATTCTGCAGTTAGCTGTAATAAGTTAATAACCACTTGGTGGTGTTGAATAATATCTGTTTTGTTTAATGTTATGAAAACTATATTTTTAGGGCAAGCGTTTACTCGAAGGGTGCCGTTCTATTATTACTTAAATAAAGTATAGGACAAGATGTGGGTTCTTAGTTCTTACCTTGTATATGAACAGCAGTTTCATATTAATGTTCCTCATAATCTTATCTGTCGAATTAAAGACGTAGCCAAATTCAGCTTTCAAATTTACTATGTATGTTGTGACTGCTTGGTATAGAAATAAAATGTGTGCCATTGGTGGCTGTATAGTGTTTTGAGAAATGTTTTTCAGCTCCATTTATTTCTTCTATTTATCTCGGTGAGCAGGACACTAGGAGCAAGAGAATTTTCTTAATCTGTTAAACAACAAGAGGAAAATTCGAAAAAATGGAAGATATGTAATATGCACATTGTGAGACGGGTATCTTTAACTTTTCCAAATTTCCGTAGTGGTATGCAATGTGGATATACTATTTAGTATCTAGATGGTATGCAATGTGGATATAGTATGTAGATGAAAGATGCTACCATAAGACAAACTGCATAATATGGCTACTCTTCATTTTACATAAGCATCATGACTGGTTGAGACATTCTATTTTTTTTTATCCTAGATTGGTAGGGAATTCTTTTTTGTTGGTATCTCCTACACCTATAAGTTAAGAGTTAATTAAACAGGACCTGAAGTAATATTTTCCTAGAATTTTCAGCGTGTTCAACCTGTGGAGATTTGTTTATTGAATCCACATCCTACTTATTTGAGCATGGTAGCGTTATTATGATTACACTTTATGACTCATGAATCCTTTGGGATGGAGGACTTTTTGAGAAACATAGTCCAGTTTAAGAGGATCATACTTTACAAAAATCAGTAATTTACAGAGTAACAAAACTAGTGTGTTGATATATGTGGTGGCTTGCCCATTTAACAATCTAGACAAAAGGTTTCAATTGCTACCATTCATGATCATGTGTTGGAGATCAAGAATGGAAGGACATCCGGATCCACATAACAACAAATAAGGCAAAGAGGGTGCTGTTAGGATGACTGGCAGTGACCTGGGGTTGTTGCTCACTGACAGTCACTGTAGCTTCGGAATATTGGTATAATATAAATAAAGGTTTTCAACCCTATATTAGGTATCCAGAGTTATATCTTGAAATTCTCAGGCTTAGCCCGTGTTTTGGCCAGAGTGAGTTCTTGCTCAAATGGTAGTTTAAAGGAGTATTTTGGCCTGAGAATCCTTTAGATCTCAGGGTCTCCCTAAATTTGTGTGTTTGTGTTTCGATTTTATCCTCTATCAGATCTTTATCCATATCTAAGCTGATGTTGGCATATACCATTAGGAGTTAGATTTAATTCTCTATCAGTAACCAATTTGTAATGCACTTGATCTTTTTCATGTAGCAGGTTAAAAGTTATTGTTTCCTTGTTAACAGGTTTACATATTGAGTTATTGGCATGTAAATTTTGCATTGCGTTTGCATCTGTGCTTGTTGGCCAAGTTGGTTGAATGTTAAAAATTTTATCCTCTTGGTCTTTATGTTCCAAAATTCTTTTTGCTCTGTTGCATATATTAATTTACCGCAAAGTTTTTTCTCCTAATATTCCAATTGACACTTCCGTTTTGGTGCAAAATTTTCAGCAAATTGTTCCACCAGTCCTCCATTCCTTTTACGATCAAGATAGCAGAGTTAGATATTACGCGTGCGAAGCTTTATATAATATCGCAAAGGTGGGAGCTGGATGTTTGCTTTGTGGATATACTTATATAGTTTTATATACGTCATGCTAATATCTTCTACTTTGCAGGTTGTGAGAGGAGATTTTATCACGTTCTTCAATCAGATATTTGATGCATTATGCAAGCTCTCTGCAGATTCAGATGCTAATGTACAAAGTGCTGCTCATCTCTTGGATCGACTTGTGAAGGTGACTCCTTATTTCTCAGTTCCCATTTCTGGTTATGTAAAAAAGTTGTTGCATTTGATTCCTACCTTCATTTTGACAGGACATTGTCACAGAAAGTGATCAATTCAGGTGGGCCAATCTGCTTGCTTAGTCTGAAACTTCCCTTTTGGTTATCATACAATTGAAATTTGTGAAGTTATTGTGGTTTCTAAAAATCTTCATTGTGTTTCTTCTCAGTATTGAAGAATTCATCCCGTTGTTGAGAGAGAGAATGAATGTCTTAAATCCCTACGTTCGCCAGTTTTTAGTAGGATGGATTACTGTGTTAGACAGCATTCCAGAAATTGATATGCTTGGTTTCCTTCCAGATTTTCTTGATGGTAAATTTTAAAATTTATGAATTGTTCACAGTTCTCTCTTTTGGTTTACAAGATTAAGCATAAAAGGACTAAAGAATGACGCATTTAAGCACTAAAAAAAAGAAGAAGATTAAGCTTAGTGAATTGCACTTCTTGCAGGTTTATTCAACATGTTAAGTGACTCTAGCCATGAAATAAGGCAGCAAGCTGATTCAGCTCTATCGGAGTTTCTTCAAGAGATTGAGAACTCCCCAGTGAGTTTTCTTATTCACAGCACTCTCTCTCTCTTTTTTTTTTTTTTTTTTTTTTTTTTTTTTTTTTCTTTTTTTTTTTTGTAGCTTTACACCCCATAGTTTGGTCTTATGTTTATGTGCATACTACTAAATTGTTAATAAAAAAAAATATTTGGGAAAAAAGTCAAAACTTTGTCAAGAAAGGAATCTGTGATTGTGTAGGCTATCGAGACTAAAGAACTATGGTGCCAGTTATTGTCCTGTTTCTTTCATCAGAGTAGTGGGTGAATCATCATTCTTTATTTAATTGCTTAACTTTCATACAGTAAATATTTGTGCAGAACTGACCTGTGCACATCTAAATGAGCCAACTTAGAAGTCAAAAGTTTAAAAAGGATTGCAACTCTACCTGACATTGTGGAGTTATTGCTATAGATGATAAATACAGACGTTACTCATCTTTACAGTAGTCGAGTGTTACTCATCATAAAATATGTTCTGCTTTGGAAAAATTTTAACAATCCAACTATATATATATATATATATATATATATATATATATATATATATATATATATATATATATATATATATATATATATATATATATATATATATATATATATATATATATATATATATATATCTTACTATGGTCTATTTGAAGGTAGTAAAGAAAGTTGATTTCTGACCATAATGGTGTTTCTCTTGAAGTCTGTAGACTATGGCCGCATGGCTGAAATCCTCGTTCAACGGGCAGGTTCTCCGGATGAATTTACTCGGCAGACTGCCATCACATGGGTAAGTGATTATTTTCAGGAGCATTGCCTTGTGATCTCGACTTTCCATAGCGAACTGTTATTTATTTTCCGGGAATGGTCCACTCCGAAAAATTGGAGAAAAGGTTCCATGGGGAAGACATTTATGAATACTAAGGTGTTGAAACTATAGGGGAGCATTTTCATGAGAGTTATTGGGGGTGAGAAATTGCATAGTCTGATTACTAGGCATGATCCCCTGTAAGTTTGAGATTCTCCTGCATGGCCTGTGTATGTATTCTTCGAAGTTTGATTCCAAGTGTTTACTTTGGTTTAGTCACTTCAAATAATCAATGTCTAAACAATATACTGCAGATAAATGAATTTGTGAAGCTCGGTGGTGGCCAGCTGGTACCATATTATGCAGATATATTAGGAGCCATATTGCCCTGTATATCAGATAAGGAAGAGAAGATAAAAGTTGTAAGCTGATTAAGTCTCACCTTTTGTGTTGGTAGATTTTATTATGCTTTCATGCAAAGCTCATGACTGTACTCTGTTATTTATCCTTTACCATGATCTGCAACAGGTTGCACAGGAGACTAATGAAGAACTTCGTGCAGTTGAAGCTGATCCATCTGAAGGATTTGATGTTGGTGCAATCCTTGCTGTTGCCAAAAGGTGTCAATCAATTAAAGATGAGGAATTAATTAGATGGTTCAGATATTGCCTAGCATTTATTATCCTCAGCATCTTGATATCGGTTGCATTATGTGATCAATACATATCAACGTTGTGGAATCATTGGTGACTGATTTCTATTGTTACTTTCAGCCATTTATCAAGTGAATGGGAAGCCACAAGAATCGAATCATTGCACTGGATTTCTGTCCTTTTAAGTAGGCACAGAGAAAAGGTACTTGGCTGCCGTGTATAGAGGATGATGCTTGCTACTGGTTATGCTATTTATTTTACATTTTCATATTCTTTGTTTTTTCTCCTTTTACTCCACATGTATGATTTATACATCTATCATCTTGGGCTTCACATGGTCTACATTAATGCTAGCAATGCTAATTGGCTGTGTATGAGTTGGTGTATCAAAACTGCTCTTTGGGTATATGTTATTGTAAATAATTCTTTAGTATGTTGTATCCTTCATCTCAATTTCTGAGACCACATTTTTTTTATCATCACCCCTTCTTACAGTTGACTGCAGGACTAATCTAAAGTGAGGTAAATATGATTGATAATCCTGTGCGATGCGGAAACTTAGTTCTGATGATTTTATTCGTAGAAAAACTGGGTCTGTAATAGAAGACTAGAGCTGATGTCAATGTAATAGAGAATATGAATTTAATCTCTCGAGTATTGATATGTCCATCTGCCCATGAAGCTCAGAATAAGAGATAAAGAGTGCAAGATTTATAGATTAGCATTGAGATGATGTCAATGAAATAGAGAACTTAAGTCTGAAATACTATTTTGGATCAGACTTTAAAGTTTAAACTACTTTTTTAGGCTGTGTTGAGACTTTATCAGTTATCACTAGTCTGATAGTTCTTTCTGTTGTAATGTGAAATGCATTAGTTTCTCAGCTTTGCGCATAGTACTTTTTCTTGCATTCTTGAATCTTATGTGCATTGTTGATGATCCCAAATTCCCTGTTTTTTCCCATTTGAAAATATATCCCCCTTCATCATTTTCAAACTAATCCCCAACCCGTGTAGTGGATTATATCACTATTACATGAATATACCAAATGTGCAATTTTTTTCTTCCTTATATTAATTCTAGTAGTTGATGGATATCTGTGACTATAATTTATATATTAGTTTTCTTTCGCATATCATTTCCCATGTAATTGTGGTCTTGTTTCGGGCCTTGAGCAGAACTTTGGTTTTGTTTTTCTTCTCCAAACAGGTCTTATCATTTCTAAGTGAGATCTTTGATACACTTTTAAAAGCACTTTCTGATCCTTCTGACAAGGTAACTCTTGTTTGTTCCTGAATTTCCTACGTGAATGCACATATATTGATGATTTTTCTTTCTTTATTTTTTACTGCCTTAGATCTCTACATTTTTTATGGCCTATATTGAATTTTATTCTTGAGCTTATGGTTTTTTGCTATTTTAATGTTAATTAGCTTATTCTTCTGACTCTCTAGGTTGTGCTCTTGGTGCTTGAGGTGCATGCATCCATAGCTCAAGATCCTGAGCACTTCCATGAGCTTGTTGTTTACCTGGTGAAGACCTTTCAGAATGATTACTACCTTCTCGAAAAGTGTGATTTTTTTTTTTGGTTATTCTATCTTGCACTCTTGTAGAAAAAGAATTAAAATTCAATCTGTGATTGGTGATTCTCTTGTTTCAACTCAGGCGTGGTGCTTTGATCATTCGACGACTTTGTGTGCTTTTGGATGCTGAAAGAGTGTACCGGAAACTTTCTGTCATTCTTGAAAAGGAAGAAGACCTTGATTTTGCTTCCATCATGGTTCAGGTCTTGTTTTTATGAACTTACCTTTAATCAAACATACTTTTAAAGCATACAGTAGTATTTATTTAAAAGACAAGTTGCTCTTTCACTTTGTTCTTACGCTGAGAAGTAAATGTTTCTTGATACTGATAAAAAAATTGCTCCACATTTCCATCATTTTATTTGTCCAAGTAGATCTTTTGAACTTACGTTTAATCAAACATACTCTTTAAGTTTGAATTCCATGTTGTAGATACATTTATTGTTTTATTCCTGTCGAAGTAGTAATACATGGTGTACTCTCAGGCTCTGAATCTGATCCTTTTGACTTCATCTGAATTGTGTGAGCTTCGGGATGTTTTGAAACAATCACTAGTCAATGTGGATGGGAAAGACTTGTTTGTTTCTTTGTATGCTTCATGGCGCCATTCTCCAATGGCAATCATAAGCCTTTGCTTATTGACTCAGGTAATAGCTCAATGCAAAACTGTTCTGCTGAAGGATATATTATAAATAGCCTAACTGTTTTTTTGACAGGCTTATGAACATGCTAGCTCGGTCATCCAGTCTCTTTTGGAGGAAGATATTAATGTGAAATTCTTGATCCATCTTGACAAGCTGATACGCTTGATTGAAACTCCAATATTTGCTTATCTACGGTTGCAGGTAATTCAGCTCTAGTTGTTTATCTTGACAGTAGATTTATCCTCTTTAGAAGTGTGCCTAGCATAAATTATATTCCAACTATACATGCAATATGTAGGCCTCATTTTCCATTGGGTGCAACTAGCTTTATCTGGTCTTAATGTGACTCATGCTACTCTGTTGATATTTATACGGTAGTTTAATGTTTGTAGAGGGTGATTTTTTCAACATAAAGTTCCAACGGCACATATAATGTGTTGGATGAGCATTTTCAAATGCGTCATCCTGAGTTCTTCCATTTTATCCCTTTCGGTAGTCCTGCATTTTAAGTATTTCTTGTTTTCTACACTCAAGGTATGGGCAGTATTACCAACGGATCGTTTTCAGCTCTTCTTTGATGTATTTGGTTGGCTTTATGAGCTTCTTTGGGTCATAATTTGCCTACCCACTTCAGAATAATCATGCTTGATTAAAATGTTTACGAGTGATAGATCTTTCATGTGATACAGGTTCGTTTTATTTGAATTTCTCAGTTGTTTATCTAATAATTAATCAAGTCTGTTCTTGCAGCTGCTGGAACCCGGAAGATATGTTTGGCTACTCAAAGCTTTGTATGGTCTTCTTATGTTACTTCCTCAGGTAAGGGTTTTGGGTTTTACTGTTTAGTCAATTTTTGCTATCCTCTCTACACTACCTATCTTTACTTTGTCAGGTCATTAGGAAAAAACATGTAAATAGTACAAAGAACCTTTAGGAAAAAACATGTATTTTGCATCCCTTAATTTACTACTTGATTGGGTGTGCATGAATGAAAGCAGGAGTAGCCCTTTATCTATTTCCCCTCTTTTTTAACAATCATTCAAAATCTCTATACAAAAAGTTTCTTTGCAAACTCGATTATTTTTTTTCTGCTTTGCTCATGGACTTGAGGTTGATAATATGTTTTATCTTTCTGCAGCAAAGTGCAGCTTTCAAAATATTGCGGACTAGATTGAAAACTGTACCTCCATACTCGCTAAATGGTGATCAAATCCAGACAGTTGGGAATCCCAATACCGAAATTTCACATACAACTGGATCTACGGTCACAAACGACACGAAAGGTTTGTCCAATGGTATAAACTTTCCTTCAAGTTTGCAGCAGTTTGAGCAGATGCAAAAACGACACCGGGAACATGCAAAACAAGAATTACTGTTACGAGAACATACTACTTCATCCTCAAAGGTTTGCCAAACATACATTTCCGACTTCCTAGATTGTACTTCTCCTAACAAATTATGTAGACTGTGATGAAAACTTTCTTACGTCTGATCGATGAGCAAATTGATTCACAGGAGACCCAAAGACCGGAAGAACACAAGGAGCTGGAAACTGTGTCAGATACTGATCAGCCTCCACGAAGTACGTCGAAAAGGAGTCCAGGGAAGCCGCAGTAGCTATGATCAAAGGTTTGCTGGCTAGATCTTCTGTCAGGTTGTAAAGTTGTATATTTTTCATTATCAAATTCTTCTCTTTTGATATTATGCTGGTAGGGGCACTTTCTATTTGTTTTTGGTGTCCCTCAGCTAAAAAAACACATGCCCAGGTAGAATACTCGACAGAAGACACAACTGATGTTTTTGTTGTCCTTCTGTTTGAGCCAACAAATTTAAAGGAGAAGTTTGAATAAGCATCTTCTTGCTGTACAGTGATTTACTATCTGATGTTGTCATACAATGAGTTGCACTCGAATCAATTATTAATACTTATGAAAGTTATACGAGCTGAGTCCGATCCGACCTAAATTTTAAACGAGTTTTAAAATATGTTCGTATTCGGCTCGTTTAGAAAATGAATGATCCCGAATTGAGCTTTTCTTGAACCGAGCCCGAGGAGCTCGACTAATATACCAATCCTATAGTACGTGCTATTTTATCCAAATGAACCGAGCTTTATCCGAACATTGACATTCCCAAGCTTGACTTGTTTTAAACGAGCTTTAAACGTGTCCTTATTCTACTCGTTTTAAAAGTGAACATGTCCAAACCGAGCTTTTTATCGTGCCGAGTTCGAGTAACTCATCTCATATAACATCCCTACTGTTAAGCTCGGGATCACTTTGAGCTTCGCTTTTCGAGGGTAGCAGTGCCATCCCCGCCTCCGATTAGCACTGAAGGAGCGAGGAGGTGGAAAAGAGATGTGACGATGCCGATAACGTGACTGCACGTTTTGTAACTTATATTTTGTTGTGTATAGTGCTTCGATTTCTGTTGTTTTTCGAGTCATGTTAGTGTCACCGTCGTGTTTTTTCTTGTCCATAGAAGCATAATGAAAGCCACCAAAAAAAAAGAAGCATAATGAAATCACCACATCTAGTAAACCCGTAAATTAAAAATCATCCCGAATATCGTTAATATATCGGGATGTCGTGTGACATCAGTTTGGTTCGGTTGGAATTTGGATCGACCTAAACCCGAGTCTTCACTAGGTTTCATCTTAATTATGAGATTCCGACGGGTGGGGTATACCATCCGTTCATGCGTGTTGGGTCCGACCCCAACTTCTCACACTCTAAACTGCAATTGACAAGCTAGACATGCACCCAAACCATCATTATTTATAATACAAATTAAGCCGCATGAACCCATGCGTACGTACGCAACAACACACACTTTCGTTACACACAAAGTAAAACATCTATTCTCAAACAACATAAACATACATGCGACAACCAAACTTAGAAACGACCACGTGATCGCTTACTCGATGAAAGCATACTTAAGTAGTAATCAATACACACACATTAACTTATTTAGTTATGAGAATTCGAAATACAATACCGTTATCGATCATGTAGATTCTAGGCACCGCAATCTCATTGCTGAATCATCTACCCATTGATACGATCGTTCGACTTATTTGCTTATATCAACTAAAACGTCAAAAAAGCTAACGGGATCAGGCACATCCTCGTTAAGTTTTTCGTACTCTAAAGTCCATATAGCAAGACACGTCTTTTCAGAACGCGGCGTGACATGAAGGTGGCCTACGAAATACTTGTATGCCATAAGAAAATCTCCTTCGATCACCCTATAGCTTACCGTCCCCTTCTCCGCATCACAATTCTCGATCCTCTCCTTTGCGACACATTCTTTCCCCTCTACGGACAAAAATCGCACAATTATCATTATACTCAACGGTCAAAAACCGCAAAATCGTTATAAAAACATGTCGTAATGAACGTACCATGAGTGAATTTCCATAAGAGCACGGAGCCATTCTTTCCGAATTCACCCTCTATCGCTTTGCAAGTTTGAAATACCGATGAGGCTAATTTGGTGAGTTCATAAGGCTTATAAGCAAAGAGTTGGTGATAGCGTGCTGCAGATGAACTAACCTCGAATTCACGTGTCACTTTGCCTCTCAAATCTGCTTGCATTTTGTAATTTAGTTTAAGGTTTAGAATGTGAGAATAGGAACAGTATATGGAAACTGATGAGCTCGTTGCCCCCCTTATATAGAGTATCAAAGGCCAAAGGGAGCATTATCATATATATAGTATATACTATACAGAGAAAATATGTTTTTAATCGTGTATCATTAATTTGAACATTAGTAGAAAGTTAAAAGTACCATATATAATGTATTTTCAATAATTTTACAAAAAATTGTGGAAGATCTGTCCTTGTCGTGCGGTATTTATAGAAGATAAGGGTGAATGGGTGATGGATGTACTGTGGTTGGTGGACTCCTATTATCGATCAATTATATATATGGCTTATGTATTAGATTCAGGGCCGTTTGGTTTTAACTCCGGAATCGAAAACGAAATGGAAACGAATCTAGTCCATACGTATACCCTTATTCATGAAAGTTTTTGAAATCATTTCTTGTGGTTTTAAGTAATTGAAGTAGAGTTTGATTACTTTTGATACCCTATAGGATAATAAAATGTGGGGAATCAAGTGCAATTTGCCTTAAGTTACAAGGAATGATTCCATACAATTTCATGAATAAGGATATAGATATGGACTAAGTTCGTTTCCATTCCGTTTCCGTTTTCGAAGTTGGAAACAAACGGGCCCTTAGGTCCAATGGTACTTACATTCGTAAGTACACGACTCCTAATTTACAGTTCGTTGGACTTTAATATGATTTCAGAGTTGTTAACTTGCCTAGTCGTCCCCTTTTTACGATATGAATAACTATATGATCTCTTTGGACAATTATATTTGATCTTATCTTTTATAATGTTGATTAAACTCTAAATATTCTATAAATAGGGTTATAATATGAATACATTTTGTGGTTCTATCTCCATTATAATCTATCACCATGTCAAAGTCCGACACATATGGATTATAGAGTAAGGCCATGTGCATACGGCCGTACATGTGCGAGCGTTAGACCCAAGCAAAACACATAAATCCGGTGGGTTCCTCATACAATCAATTGATTTACTAACACAAAAATGAATCGCAATCCGTTAGCGTCTAGTGGGCACCGGCGCCCACTTTTATGAAATTTTTTTTTTTCTCCTTGAAAAAAGCCGGCGCCTAAATTTGTGATAGAAACTTTTACAAAACAACATATTTCTCCTTATAAAGAGAAACCTATAATTAAGTCGCATGTAATATTTTAGGCGCCGTTTGGTAACACCAACGTCTATATATAAAAAAAAATATTTTTTCGGTGCCGGCACCGACCCCATCCGCCATCGCCGACGTGTTATAAGTTTTGTTAATTCCTGTAAATTTGAGTTCTCCGTATATACCCCAATCCCTTTTAAAACTCAAGTTAGAAAATTCAACCTTCATTTGTTGGTACTCGCCATATCTAACGTAAACAAACACCAAAACTGGAAAGGCATAACTAATTCTCAATCCCAATTAACGAAATTTGGACAAGCAAAGTTCAGGCTTGTTCACATCCTATTTAATTTGGATATTTACTCACTTGCTCGTTCTCTGTTGTTAAAGTCCCATACAAACTTACAGTAGAGCCGGGGTCGAAGGTATCGAACGTACGTGCGTATTGGGTCTAAACCCAACGCATAAGTCCAATAGAGTTGCATCCTAACTGTCAGAGTCCGATACAGACGGATTGTAGAGCGGGGATCGTGTGCATACGAGCGCACATGCGCGTTAGACCCAAGTCCATCACATAAACCCGGCTAGGTTTCATCTTAAAACCAATTGGCAATAGGAGGAGTAGCCCACCGACCTTATATACTAGGCTTGGAATGTCCCAAATTTTCGATGTGAGAACTTATTATCTCCAACACGCCCCTTGCAAGTGCAACTAGAGGATATAGACTGAGTTGCATTTGTCCATAGTTAGGATCGCGAGCCGAATAGAGGCTAACCGATGTGATACCATGTCATAGTCTTAAATTGACGGACCGGTAGAGCGGGTGTCGTGTGCATATGAGCGCACATGCGCGCTAGGACCAAGCCCAACACATAAACCCAGCGAGGTTCCATCTTAAAACCAATTGGCAATAGGAGGAGTAGTTCACCGACCTTATATACTAGGCTCGGAATGTCCCAAACTTTCGATGTGAGAACTTATTATCTCCAACACTAGCACCAATTGACTCTCATAATATAGGGATATCGGGATGAAAAAGTTCATTTCTGCCTATGCCTTGTGTAAATAAAAGATGGGGAGTGTGGATATGTAAGAGAAGAAAATGTGTCCCACCTGAGTCACATCGCTAACACAAGACGTTGTGAGACTAACATATATGTTTATGTGTTACTCTTCCTATTGTGATGAAATCATGTGTGCTTGTGTGTGGCTTATTAGATGCGTGTCCTCCACATGGACCACATAGTTAACATTGGAGGGAAAGAAGACGTTATGAGACTAATGTATAAGCTTACAATTACTTCTCCTACTGTCAATTAGTTTTCGAATGCAATAACATCTACCACGCTCTTCGATTTCAAGCAACGGTGATACGAAGTTTTGTATTTAAATCAAGCAACGTTGATATGTATTGAACAATTCGAAATAGTTGCACAACTATGATCTCTATTGAATTTAGGAGAAATGAGGAGAGGAGAGTAACTCGAGAGACAACACATCCGAGATGTAGAAGCTCAATATCGAGATTACCAAGGGAAGTTTCGGAAACGTAAAAGAGGGTCTCTCCATAAACTTTGTTTACAGTAATACGTTTATCCCGTATATATGTGTCTCATCAATCTTCACATTGTCGATGTGAGACAAATTCTTCCACAACTAAATTTCTCAAGCTGCATTTAATACACTCATCTTTAGACATTAAATTCTCATTCATTTGTACATCATTTTATACATATGAGTATACCATATAGCAGAACTTGAAACCACGAAACTAACGCTTTCTTTCTTTAACGTTGAGTCCACCGAAAAATTACCCGAAAAATCCAGATTCCAACGGTTACTCCATCTATATCCTAACATAATTCTTAAAAAAAAAAAAAAAATTGTCTTATAAATATTTGATGCGAGCCTTTACCTTTCTTATTGGGCCATGCATACCACTCGCAAAGAAATAAGAATAAGAATAAAGAAAAGAGTATATCAATAATGTCAAAGAATAAAGAGGAGTTATGGTGACCAAAACGACGAGAATATTATAAAGTTGTGGAGACGAGCAAACATTACCTAGATTCGATATTTCCCAATTTACGTCAAGATTCGGATATCGTTACGGATATCCATGTCTTGCTATCGATATGACTCGAACCCAACGTACATGTGTAAATGCTCCAAAGTAGCATACATGAACTCAAACCGAACTAATGTTTTTCATGAACCCCTCATATTGACATCTTACAGATTCACGGGATATAAGGCCTCCTCCATTTTCATGGATTGATTACTTTATTTGCATGATATTATGCTACCGATGGTGATTAAAATGTTATAACATGATAATGCACATAATATACATTCATGTATAACTTGAATATAAATCTGATATAATTGCGGAGGTGTCGGATGAGTGGGTTGGATGATTTTTGGTTGAGTTATTTCGGTTTTGGATTATTTAAAGATTACTAGGAAGCCAAACCTAATGATTAGTCGATTTTAATCAAGTTGGTGGGTTTCTGGTTGGAGATTTAATTTGTTGTTTTTGAACTTTGGGTTCTCGGATTGTTTTAGATCGATTTACTTTGGATTCTCGATTTTTTTTAATCATATTATTCGGATGTAATCAAGTTCGAACATTTTCGTCGACACCCATTTTTTGGTGGTTAAAAGTGTTGGAACCAATATTTTAAATAAGTAGTGAGTCGGGATTTTCCGGGTAATTTTCGGTGGGCTACAACCATCGTCAACACCGGAAAATGGAAGCATTGACTTCGTCTCGCGAGCAGTGAATCGTGGTGTATTTATTTGCTAAAATTGAATTCCGAGTGAATGAGATAATAATGACCCGAAGTTACATTTTTGAAACATAAAACTTGGGAAAAGGAACAAAAATGTGGCTATCCACATCGACTAGGAGTAGAATCCTTATAGTATATGAGGAAAAACGCTTAAAGGCGGTAGAGCCTATCGGTTACTACTCATTTTCTATGGTAGTTGACATAGCCGAGCCGTATGCTTAGTCTATCTGGGTGATGACGAGAACGGACCGGACTGATGATATTGGACTACAGAGTTTAAATGATTTGGGCCAAAAGCTTGGTCAAATCAAGAATCAAAGCTACATAATTTAAAAAGATCAACAATTTATGTTTGAATTTAATATTAAAAATCTGAATGGAATATCCATATTTAAAATTTCAGATTTAAAGTAGGCTTTTAGGTTTTCTAATTAAGTGTATCCTAATTAAGTTTTTACTTTTCAAAGACAACTCTTTGATTTTTGTCAGCAGATTCTTGTTTATGGATGCAGGGCGTAGGCACACAAAGCAGACTGAATAAAATTAGACTTTGGGGAGTCGGAACAAGAAGAAACACAGAGCAGCATGTGACATGTCAAAGGGCCTAGTTACAACATGCTACAATCTCATAAAGGCCTTTTCAGCCTCTTACAGAGAAGCAGCTGTTTATATCAACATTTACTGGCATACATTGCATGTCAAAGCTGAAGAGAGAAAAACTACCCTACAGTAGAAAGTTATCGATCATATGAGATATTACAGGAGCTCCATCGGAATTCAACCAGTAACTCTTCACCTAGATTTGACAGCAAACAAGTAAAGAGTAAGCCATCTAACAAAACTTGAACGAACCACCAATAACAAATTTCAACCAGACAACACAAGTTCTTACAGGATAATTAACAGACATACTGATTTCCATCTAATTACATACTAATGCATCATTTTGCCGCGTTAAACAGTTCAACATTAGTAACCTTTTCTCTGGACCAGATCATTTCTCACTTGGATACTCAAAAAATTCAGCATTCCAACCTTTCATGGTATAATAAATCTTAAGAATTTTACTGATCAGGAAAATATTTATTGATCAGGAATAGTTATTAACTTACATTGATGATTGTTTTTTATTATGCAGATACCCCCAAGGATAAGTGTTGCTTCATGCAGGTTTTAAATTTGACTTCTTATTTCAAAGAACCTTATTTCTGGTAATTTCTGTTATGAAAATTTTCGGTATGTAAATTTCGGCATGTAAATTTCGGTATGTAAATTCCGGTATGTAAATTTCGGTATATAAATTTCGGTACTTAAATTTCGCTATGTAAGTTCCTGTATGTAATTTCCGGTATGAACTTCCGATATGAGAACTTCCGGTATGAACTTCCTGTATGAGAACTTCCGGTATGAACTTTCGGTATGAGAACTTACGGTATGAAAAATTTCTGGTATGATAAAATTTTGGTATGAACTTCCGGTATGAACTTCCGATAGGAACTTTCGGTATGAACTTCCGATAGGAACTTTCGGTATGCACTTCCGGTATGAGAACTT
The DNA here is from genome assembly GCA_033239045.1 of Fagopyrum esculentum. NCBI lineage: Eukaryota > Viridiplantae > Streptophyta > Magnoliopsida > Caryophyllales > Polygonaceae > Fagopyrum > Fagopyrum esculentum. The sequence goes on along the minus strand of BSUD01000002.1, from coordinate 156,727,720 downwards.
CCGGTATTAGAACTTCCGGTATGAACTTCCGGTAGGAACTTTCGGTATGCACTTCTGGTATGAGAACTTCCGGTATTAGAACTTCCGGTATGAGAACTTCCAGTATGAAAAATTTCGGTATGTAAAATGTCCGGTATGTAAATGTCCGGTATGAAAACATAAAATAAAAAAATTAAAAAAGAAAAAAGAAGTTAAAAAAGGGAAAAAACAAAAGCAAATAAAAAATTAAGTTTAGTAGCTTAATTAGTTTTTATTAATCGAACCCTTCGACTTTTCATCTATTAATTTTACATAATTTTGAAATAAAAATTATGGGGTACATTTACTAAACACAAAACTTAAAAAGGCCTAGTAAGCCAAATTATTTCTATTACATTTGGCGACAATACAATTGATGATAAAATAATTGGTGATATCATAGTTTTTAAAATATATAGTTACTTGACAATACATTTAATGATAATATAATTAATAATAATACAATTAGTGAAAATATAATCGATGACAATACCGTTGTGAAAACATAGTTGACGACAATACAACGATACTGTAATTCATGTTAACTATCATTTAAAAATTATGTAAAAATGAAAAGATGAAAAGTCAAGGGTTCGATTAATAAAAATTATTAAAGGGCAATAATCAACTAGCTTAACTTTTAATTTTTTTCGTAGATGGATAATTTTTTTAAAAAAAACTATTAAAAGATATAATTAGAATTTAAAAGTATCATCAAATCAAGTTCTTCATCAATATCCTAATATAATTTTAAGAAACCATTTTATATATATTTGACGGAGTCTTATTAATTGAACCATGCCACTCACAATCACATACCGCTTAATCAAACAAACAAAATAGGAAAGTAATAAAAATAAAGAAGAATAAGAATAAATAATATACATATATATAATGCTAATAGAACAAATAATATCATCAATAATATCAAAGAATAAGAGTTGTGGTGACCAAAACTACGAGAATATTATAAAGTCGTGGAGATAAGCGACGTCCCACGATTTTTGTCAAGATATTTGTCAAAGTCCGATAAAGACGTACCGTACAATGAGGGTCGTGTGTATATGAGCATACCCGCACGTTAAATCTAAACTCAACATGTAAACTTATTAAGGTTCCATTTTAAAATCATTGATAATAAGAAGAATAACCCACCTACCTTATTATACTAGGTTCGAAATATCCTCGTACCTTATTATCATCATTATACTCCATGATTTGAGAGAGAGTTTTAAATCAAGAGCTTTCATGCAAGATAACATTAATGACATTTTGGTAATTACAATAGATATGGAAAAATAAAAGAAAATCAAAAGCTACAAAAAATAAGACTTTCAAATATTTCTCGCCGTTTCTTCATCTCATGTTTCTCCCTCTCACCGCTAACACACAAGCAAGTAAGCTTCATATTTGTTCCGATTTTCACCCAAAATCAGAGATTGATTACATAAAAATGGTGAAATCAAAGAGAATACAAGACGATTCAAGTACCGTTTCTTCGAATTTCTATTCTCACGGTTTAGGTTTCCATTCTTAAGGTTTAGATTTCATTATGATTGGTGTTTGTTTTCGAAATCAAATTTATTTGAATCATTTTTGTGTTTGATAGGTTTGATTGAGAAAATACATGTAAAATATATGATGAGTTGGTCTAATAGCTTCAACTGAACAATCTATATGCTCTTTTTATTGTGCACGTAAACTGTTCGACAAAATACCTCATAGAAAAAGTCTATAATATTTACATGAACAATGACACAGAAAAATATGAACACCGATGAATAAAAACATGAACAATGACGTATAAAAGTATGAACACCGATGACTTATCTATAACTTTTACACATACATAATATATTATGATCATCTTTTAACGTTTTGTGATGCGTTTTTTTATTTTTTGTGGTTATATATTTTAAATGAACATCTATGCATTATAAAATGAGCGCAAAAGAATAATTGAATATGACACTTTGATGAATAAAAACAATATGAACACCGATGAATAAAAACATGAGCAATGACATATAAAAAGTATGAACGCTAATGAGCTAGTTTTGAACGTAAGGGTATTTTCTCAAAGTTTAAGTCAAATTACAAAGATGTCATTAATGATGAGTGTGTGAGAACCCTTGATTTAAAACTCATTCAATGACTCACAACCCTCCTAACATGTTAGTCTGTCATAAATTAATTATGTATGTGGCAATTAAGATGCACTCTCCCAAAAATGGAGTGGAAGAAAACCATGATTCCTTAGTGATCTTATTGTCTCAATAAGATGTCTATGTTTCCTGTCAACTCTCCCATTCTGTTGAGGAACATATGGTACATATTTGTGATGTATAATACCTTTGGCCAGAAAAATACTTTGGAGCCTGTGTTGAAAAAATTTAGAGTCATTGTCTGTCTTGAAGCATTTGACAATGGTCTGAAACTATGTAGAAACCTGGTGTAGAAAGTTTTCAAGAAAAGAGCAAACTTGTTGCTATTTGCCATGAGAAATGTTAAAGTACATCTAGAATGATCATCAAGTACTGTTAGAAAATATCGAGCACCACTTATAGATGGAGTACAATAAGGTCCTCATATGTCAACTTGCACAAGATCAAAAATAGCTTTAGCAAAAGAAACACTGATAGGATAGGGATCTTTGTGCTATTTGGACAAAATACAAGCACAATTGAGAGAGCTAATGTGATGAGTTTTATAGACATCTAAATGATGGAGTTTAGTGAGAGATGTATGACCAAGTCTTGCGTGAACTAGATGAATATCATGCTTATTTACATTGAAGCTAGAAGGCATGAATTCTTATCAACAATTTTATTGGAAACAAAAGAGACATGTGGACATGCCTGGTGATCTCAATTTGTACAATCCATTCTCCATGACAGCTTGAGCAACAATTGTGCCTTTAGTAAGGTCCTGAAAAGAACACAAAGATGTTGTAAACTATGTCTCAAGATTTGAAGTCTGTAGTAACTTGGAAACAGACAGAAGGTTGTGTTTGAAGTGAGGTAGGTAAAGGACATCATAAAGAGAGGAAGAAAGTCTGACTGTGTCTCGATGAAAAACCTCATTGATAGTGCAATATGGTAATCCAATTAACACTGGCTTGGCTAGAGACAGTAAGTCGGAAAATAAATCTTGACAGTATACAATATGATTTGTCGCACTAGTGCCAACAATCCATAGAGCAATCGAGATGGAAGTATTGACCATAAATGCAAATAAAGCACGTGCATAATTTGCAGAATTGGTATTGACATCTAGATATGCAATTTTGGTAGTAGAAGGTTGAGCTTGCATAAACTTCATCATCTCCTGACACATAGCCTGAATAAAATTGGATTCAATAGTGGATGGATTTTGAACACTATTGAGTGGTGTATTTCCCAATTCTTGAACATTAGTTATGTGAAGCTTATCTTCTTTGCCTTTTCCTTCTTTGTACCAATCTAGATAACCAATGAGCTTGAAGCAAGACTCCTTCAAATGACCTTTCTCTTTGCAGTAAGTGCATGATTTGTCAACTCTATCTTTCTTGAAATCCCTTCTGTTGCCTCCAACTTGTTTGTAGAGAACTTGCTTTTCCACTGCTAAAGTCTGTTTTTAATCTAATACACCACACTTGAAAAAAGCTAGCAATGTATGCACATTAGGCGGATAACAAGTGATCTGTTTCTGTTTTTCCACTTGTAAATCATGTGAAAGACACGATTAGCATGAGACAAAATATCCATAGACAAGATATTACTTCTAATATGCTCAAATTGTTCATTAAACCCCATTAAGAACTGCATGACATGGGTTCTTATTTCTCGATCATTAAGCTTCTTAAGTTTATCACATGTGCAGTGAGACATACCAAGGCAAGAACAAGCAGGTATACTATCAACTGAATGCAATTCATCCCATAGTTTCTTGAGTTTACTGAAATAAACAACAACACTCATTTTTTCTTGCCTAATATTAGTTAATTCCTTATGGATCTGGTAAATCAGTGGAGCATTTGAGATTTCAAAGTGCTCAATGATTTCTTTTTAGGGATCTTGTGTTGAATCAACATATGTGAAGTTTTTAGCCAGATCTAACTTCATAGAATGTATGATCCAACATCGGATCATGTAATCTGCACGAATCCATCTAGACAATTTCTCATCATCCTTGTCAGATTTAACACAAGATCCATCGATGAATCCCTGTTCGCTCCAAACGGTGTGTGCAAGCTTTAAATTTATAACCCTAGACTTAAGCTTAAAACAAGGATGCGAACCCGCAGTGTACGGGTCAATCGTAGTAAAAGCAAGAAAATTCCAGGGGTCGATCACAGGGACTTGGTGAAACAGAGTCAATACGGTGTGCTAATGTCAATGCTAACCACAAGAGCGATTAATACAATCAAAGATGAATAAGAAGTCAATAAAGCAAACATGCAATTCTAGGGATTAAAGCATCTAGTTGTGGTTCCAACTCAAGATCTATAGATAAGCGGACAAAGCTGAGATTTTTGCGTGGGGAAGGTGTTACTAAAGTGGAGTAGATCACCGGGTAAGTCTCACTACACACTAATCCAAAATCGTAACTCCTATTACCGGGTAAGTCTCAAGGAATCAAGATAAAGAACTATAACCTCAAACTAACACACCATCTAAGGGAATAGAATCAACCTTTACCGGGTAAGTCTCAGGCTAACTCACAAAGATGGGATGGAAGCACACTCAAACCCCAATAAAGGATAAACCTTTATTACCTACACTTATGATCGTTAATACACAAACTAAGGAATTACCGGGTAAGTCTCATCCTAAGCTTGCATTGAACCAGGAAAGGTGTAATAAGAGTAGGTTTTGGAAAACTCTAACACTTAACTCTCAGTTTCGGATAGGGTAAGTCACCTCGGACAGAAGAATTCCACCCCGGCCGAGATGTTCATCGACTGAACGAGATGCTTAGGGTTAAGGTTAAAGACTCGAACTTTCAGGATCCTACTGGAATCTAAGATTATTCTATCATTGTTTTTCCCACAACCTTCAGCCAATCACCCTAGAATCACACAAGGAAATTAGCCACTCATCATCATAATGAAAGTATTAAATGTATGGGAAGAAAGTGAATATTTGAACAAAGAAGAATTTAATGAAAAGACTTCAATAAATGAATCAAATATCACAACAAAAGCGTTCCTTGGATAATAATCCAAAAAGACAAGACAACGATTGAGGGAATTGAAGACAATCTTACAAAACCCTTCAATAAAGCTATAAAAGCTATGGACTTCAATCTTCCTTCAACCTTCAAAAAGGTTCCTCAAAACTCCCCACTTGGAGTATGCCGCTGCTGTTCCTTCGGTGTAGGCGAGGTGTTTTCGCTGATAGCAGGTGTCGGAATTGTGGAAAATCCGACCCTTTTTATAGGAAAATACCCCTCCAAAGATAATAAATCTTAGAAAGATATTTTTCCATAAAAATAGGTAAAATATATGATTCTGCATATCTCTTTCCATCCAGGAGCCAAGCCCAAAAATATAATATCACTTTCCAAGTTTAAAAGATCTCCTCCAAGAATAAAATATTCTCGCCACGTCCTAGGTGTTCGCCTCGGTTGAGTCGGCGTCTCTGGATCACCTCGGTCGAGGTAAGTCTCTGGTCAACCGAGGTGAATCACAACTGAATGTGAAATCTCTCGAAACTGGTCCAAAGTGAGTCTTTACTCCATGGCTATGCTCCCTGGATGTAGCTCCAAATGACTCATGACTCCTTTTGCTCCTTTTTGATGCGAAACGTGCCATTTTACCTGCAATTACAACAAAACTAGGTGTAGACCTCGATTCTCGCAAAGGTAGATGAAATGTTAGTAAAATCACATAATGTACATACAAACATGCAGATTATGAAAGATAAAACGTCCAAACAAACCCCAAAATATAGACTATAATTCATGCTATCAAAATACCCCATACTTAGCCCTTGCTTGTCCCCAAGCAAGTTCCGCATATAAAAGACAAGATAGAATGGATTATAAGTCAAGTAAATCATGAAAAGTCTTTCAAAAACATTTTATGGTGTGTAACTATCATAGATCACTCTAAGAGAATACTTCATGGAATTTAAAAACTCAATATGATCAAAACATTTTATAAATATAGGGAAGTTGTTCATCTTTGCATAAAATCATAGAATGCATAATAAGTCATAATCATCGAAATCAATCATGTATAATCCAGTTTAAACCACTAAGTCAATCAACAAGCTCAAGGTCTCAAGGGCTTCCCAAAAGAAAAGGTCAAGAAACGTGTAGGGTAGGGATGTGTGTAAGGTAATGTGGTGCTAGAATCCGGGAAAAGGATGAACTTCACTTTCACTTTGACTTGCAACATCTTCCACCAATAAGCTTTGCTTATTTCACACTTTTTCTTTTACTTTACTTTTTGGGATGCATGGACAGAGGTGCACAATAACCGAAGCCTAGGAAATCTGCAATCATCAATTTCTTGAGATGCATCAAACCCTTGATGCATATACCATGACCCGTTAGGAATATCGCTCAATCCGACTTTGGCAAGACACAAACACCCGGCTATGTGAATTGTGCCGAGTTACTCATCTTCATGATTGACTTCCCCAAACCTATTATTGCTTTCTAACACTTTCACTTCCAGCCCACTTCTCAACTTTAACTTGCTTTCACCACTTCGCTTGCTTCCAAATTCCCGGATAGGTAAAGGGAGGCAAAATGTATATGAGGGGCTAAGCATGATCAAGAAGAAGAAGAGAGAAGAGAATGAATTGCCTTGGTCTTTCCAAGAAGAAAGTGAGAGAACTTAACCTGCGGTGTCAACCTTCAAATTCAACATAATTTGGATAAAAACAAAGTATTAAACATGCCAATAATTTCAAACAAAGCATTTAACAACTTAAACATATCATAAAACCTTTCAAACACACAAAGAATTTAAAACCAGTAGGTAAACAAAATCTTCACTGAGATCATATCCAGATAAATAACACAAAAATCGTTTTCGAAAACTTTCTGTTACGCACCTCGGTCGAGGTGTTCTTGGTTCAACCGAGGTGAAATGCCTCGTTTGGCCAATACTGACTCGGTCGAGGTCAAATTTTTTTTTAAAACCAGTTTTCTTTCGGTTTCGACGTTTTTCTCAATCAAATAACCTGTAAGTATGCATGCAATCTCAGATAAACATATAGATGCAAAAGTGAAGCATAAATATAAATATCCGGTCAATAGAGTCATACATCAAAGTCAAATAATATATCAAATACCCCATACTTGGGACACACTGTCCCAGTGGGTCAAAATAAGTCTAAAGGATAAAAGTACTCACCTGGATAATAAGCTGATCTGCATAAAGAAGTAAGAAACAACTCCCAGATAAGACCATCTCGGTTGGCGAAGCACATCTCGGTCGAGGTGTTCTGACAGTACCCGAGATGTATCTAAGTAAAGCTCGTTTCCTCAACTTCTCGAAATTTTGTTCTTCCAGTGTAGCTCCTGAACTGTGATCCTTCCTTTTGGAATACCAGGTTGTTGTCTAGAGGAAAACAAAAACAAAGCAACTATCTAAACTAAACTAGAAAAGGGAGAAGAAAGCAATACCTTGGGTTGCCTCCCAAGAAGCGCTTGGTTTAAGGTCGCTAGCTGGACCCTTCTCCATAGAATTACTCAATGTACCTTGAACACCATGGAGTGCTCATCACATCCATCAGGTAATTCTTCCAAAAAGGTTCCGGTTCCTAATTTCACCGGCAAATGGTAAGATCTCCCACATACAAGCTTGTACGGTTTGATTCTCACCGGAATCCTTCTAGCCTTCCTGCTCTTCAATGGGACATAATCTAGCTTGGCGTCCCATCCTTTCCTTGATCGAGAAAACAACTTCTCGAGAGTCCTAGCAGCTTCCCCATCTATAGATTGGGGATGGTACGAGGTCCTTAACATGCGAGGGACCCCATACTTGAACAAGAGACACTTCATCGCCTTAACGGTGTAGTGCTTGCAAGCTCCACTCCTTATAATCCAAGGAGCATCTTCTTCCAACAATTTCAAGGAAGGTTTCATCTTGATCTTAGGAGGTTCTTTCGGAAGAGACCTCCAACTCTCCGGTGCATTCCTGAAAAAATCAGAAATTTTAACAGGGATTTCAAATGAAGTAGGAGAATGTACCTTGTAAAATTCTCCAAAGCTTGGGACAAGTTTCATGTTAGGTTGATAATCCACACATGAAATCTTCCCAACTCAGCTGGTTTTTCTTCCACCTTGACCACAGTCTCAGTAATTTGGCCAAGGTTCTCCGTATCTTGCAGTTCTACAGATTTTTCCTCCACCTCGGCCGATCTCTCTTTCTCCTCGGCCGAAGTCTCAACAGTTAGATTGAAATCTTTCAAATCTTCTTCTCCCTCAAAAGCTCCAGGAGAAACTTCTGGTTTGATTGGAGGGGTGCTTGGAACTTGCAGCGCTTCCTTATGCTCCACTTCCGGCTTAGCATAGGATAGGGTGCTTTCCTTGAGCTCCTCTACCTTCTTCATCAACCTCTCCCATCTTGATTCAAGAGAATCTTCAAGGGGTTGCTCACAAATCTTTTTAGGGATATTCAGTTCATCCCACATTGCAAGTTCATGCTGAATGGCCTCTTCTCTTTCCCATTTGTTGTTGAACCAATAGAAGGAGTACTTCTCCTCCAAGTATTCATAATGGTCCGCCCTAGCACTTTGTCTTGCTATCCAGGCTGGATCAAATATAGTCATCGGAAATCCTGAAAACAACAAAACTCATAGAAAGAGTAGTTAGTAGCAACAGGGGCAAGTGCCCCGAAAGCAAACCGCAACCGGCTCGGTCTAGACCAAGTCCCCGGCGACGGCGCCAAAAACTTGTTCGCTCCAAACGGTGTGTGCAAGCTTTAAATTTATAACCCTAGACTTAAGCTTAAAACAAGGATGCGAACCCGCAGTGTACGGGTCAATCGTAGTAAAAGCAAGAAAATTCCAGGGGTCGATCACAGGGACTTGGTGAAACAGAGTCAATACGGTGTGCTAATGTCAATGCTAACCACAAGAGCGATTAATACAATCAAAGATGAATAAGAAGTCAATAAAGCAAACATGCAATTCTAGGGATTAAAGCATCTAGTTGTGGTTCCAACTCAAGATCTATAGATAAGCGGACAAAGCTGAGATTTTTGCGTGGGGAAGGTGTTACTAAAGTGGAGTAGATCACCGGGTAAGTCTCACTACACACTAATCCAAAATCGTAACTCCTATTACCGGGTAAGTCTCAAGGAATCAAGATAAAGAACTATAACCTCAAACTAACACACCATCTAAGGGAATAGAATCAACCTTTACCGGGTAAGTCTCAGGCTAACTCACAAAGATGGGATGGAAGCACACTCAAACCCCAATAAAGGATAAACCTTTATTACCTACACTTATGATCGTTAATACACAAACTAAGAAATTACCGGGTAAGTCTCATCCTAAGCTTGCATTGAACCAGGAAAGGTGTAATAAGAGTAGGTTTTGGCAAACTCTAACACTTAACTCTCAGTTTCGGATAGGGTAAGTCACCTCGGACAGAAGAATTCCACCCCGGCCGAGATATTCATCGACTGAACGAGATGCTTAGGGTTAAGTTTAAAGACTCGAACTTTCAGGATCCTACTGGAATCTAAGATTATTCTATCATTGTTTTTCCCACAACCTTCAGCCAATCACCCTAGAATCACACAAGGAAATTAGCCACTCATCATCATAATGAAAGTATTAAATGTATGGGAAGAAAGTGAATATTTGAACAAAGACGAATTTAATGAAAAGACTTCAATAACTGAATCAAATATCACAACAAAAGCGTTCCTTGGATAATAATCCAAAAAGACAAGACAACGATTGAGGGAATTGAAGACAATCTTACAAAACCCTTCAATAAAGCTATAAAAGCTATGGACTTCAATCTTCCTTCAACCTTCAAAAAGGTTCCTCAAAACTCCCCACTTGGAGTATGCCGCTGCTGTTCCTTCGGTGTAGGCGAGGTGTTTTCGCTGATAGCGGGTGTCGGAATTGTGGAAAATCCGACCCTTTTTATAGGAAAATAACCCTCCAAAGATAATAAATCTTAGAAAGATATTTTTCCATAAAAATAGGTAAAATATATGATTCTGCATATCTCTTTCCATCCAGGAGCCAAGCCCAAAAATATAAGATCACTTTCCAAGTTTAAAAGAACTCCTCCAAGAATAAAATATTCTCGCCGCGTCCTAGGTGTTCGCCTCGGTCGAGTCGGCGTCTCTGGATCACCTCGGTCGAGGTAAGTCTCTGGTCAACCGAGGTGAATCACAACTGAATGTGAAATCTCTCGAAACTGGTCCAAAGTGAGTCTTTACTCCATGGCTATGCTCCCTGGATGTAGCTCCAAATGACTCATGACTCCTTTTGCTCCTTTTTGATGCGAAACGTTCCATTTTACCTGCAATTACAACAAAACTAGGTGTAGACCTCGATTCTCGCAAAGGTAGATGAAATGGTAGTAAAATCACATAATGTACATACAAACATGCAGATTATGAAAGATAAAACGTCCAAACAAACCCCAAAATATAGACTATAATTCATGCTATCAATCCCAATTTGAGCTTAGCTCCAAGGGCCATACGAATGTTGCGCTTCCATGAAAGAAAATTAGAGCCATCGAAGAGTGTAGATACAAGTTGCATATATGATTATCTAAATTGGAAAGGAAGAGTGGATCATTGGCATGATCAGGTGTTGATCCCTGGATATTGTCTACATTTCCTTTGGGATCCATGTCGAAGAACCAAGCGAAATGCAAGGAACAAGAAAGCAAGATAATCAAGCGTATTGTGTTCGAGATTTTTTTTTTGAAATTGGATTGTATTAATATGAGAACAGAAAGAATGTACAGAGGATACTAGTGGAGAGGTTCAAGTATGTTACGCTAAGATCGTGATGCGCAAATGGGTTTTAAATTTATATTCTCGTTGTATTTATCCTAGCTCCTAGCGAAACCCGCAGTGTAGGGGACGTTCGTAGTAGGGATAGTATTCCGAGGTCGAACACAAAGACTAAGGTGAAATTGATTCGATTTGTGATTGAGTTTAGTAAAGACCTAGGTTGAAAGAAAAGAAAGAAATAAAGAAATGAAAATCTCAAATGTTTTTGGTTGGTTTTTTGGTGATCAATCAAAGATCACAGTTCATGCAAAGTAAACAATCAACTAAACTATGAATCAACACAAATAAACGAGCTAAACAAGAGATATAGATCAAAGAAAGAAAAGACGGATTCTAGGGGTTGGAAGTTCCGGTCATGGCATAGGACTCAAGCTATCTATTCATTCCTTGGATTGACTATGTTGGGGTTAAGTGTTTCTAGATTGGGATCAATCACCGGGTAAGTCTCATGATCTACTAGTCCATTCCCTAAGTCTTATCACCGGGTAAGTCTCTAAGAACCTAAGGGACGGAATTCTACTCAGACCGGATTGTTACCTAAAGATCCAACCTATCCTTACCGGGTAAGTCTCGGAAGAGTTAGTCCTAAGCAACCATCCAGCACACTTAACTTAATCCAATGGCGGCTTATTAGGCTCACCACTACCTAAGGGTTGTTATCTTTGGAATCTAAGAGTAAGGATTACCGGGTAAGTCTCTCCTAACACTTAGTTGCTAACACTAGGTCACCCTAGGATAGATTTAACTCAACTAACACTTAGGATTTCAACATTCTAACAATCTAAGATTAGATCCATCGAACCAGGGAAAATCACGGGGTGTTCTACCTAAACCACGGCCGTGGTTTGGCAAGAACCAACCGTGATTCCTAACAGAGACTACGTTTATGCACACAAGTCATCCAAGGTAAGTCTAAGTCCATCCTATCATAGCCCTAGCCATAACCATCCTTTCCTTACCCTAGAACCACATCTATTTAGCCTACAACATTCATAATAGAAATCGAAACAATCAAACACAAAATCATGGCATCCATTTGCAAGATAATAAAGAGAAAGAGATGAATAAGTGAAGTAAACAAAACCAAACTGAAAATGAGATTAGAATGACTCACAACTCTTCCAAAAGAAGGTTCAAATGGTTCATACAACTCTAGAATTAGAATCCGAAATTCTTCACTACAAAAACTATCAAGGTGTGGTAATGGTGTGTGTTCTTCTTCTCCTCTTCAATGGAGTTCTTCTTCTTCCTTTTTGGCACTTTCCTTCCTAGAAAAACTTCTTGTTGAGAGAATATTTTTGTTAGAGGATAATGGATAATGGAGAGCTGCTCCAAGATGCTTCTCTCAGCCAATGAAGGACCACTTTTATAACAAATTTTGCATGAGCTGGCCATGAGAGTCGTGGCACATCTGTCACAAGAATCTGGCAAAATCCACGGGTAGAACCACGGTCGTGGTCTTGGTCTAGACCGTGGTTTGCTCCAGAAGCTTCTCCTATGCTCGTTAAGCCATGGTTTGGTGCATGGCTTGTGTTGGCAAGGTTCCATGAGTCCTTCTTAGCCCTTAGTTTGCATCCTAATGAGTCCGAGGATGTGTCATCTAGATGAACGATCCTCAAACGTATCGTTTTAGCTCCTAAATCTCCCAAAATACCTACAAAGCAACGCACAAGTCCGTGTAGACGTCTATCTCGACAAAGTACGTGAATTGAATGCAAACGTCGTGAACTAGTGCTAAACCATGCATGAATGAGTGAGAAATCTACCTAAATGATTACCTAAAACTAAGTCATAAATCGTGTTATCAAAATACCCCATACTTAAGGTTTGCTTGTCCCCGAGCAAATGCTCAACTATAGAATACGAGATAACATGATTTATGTATGCAGAAAAATGGCAAAATCTTTTTGGGTTTGTGCTTCTACTATTGGATCACCTTCATAGTCATGTTTTATGGCAATGGACAAACAATTATGTATCAAATAAATGAAGGCATGGAAAGACAATTGTACTTAACTCAAAAGCATGCATGAGATGTAAGGATGAAGAGGTCAAGAAGATCAAGAGTATATCCAATCTAGATTACTAAGTCTTACAAACATGCAAGTAGGTCATAAGGTCTTGTGACATAAAAGGCCAAGAAACGTTGTGATTAGGTGGGGAATTTTCTAGGTTATGTGATGCTAATCCGGGAATGGAACTAACTCCACATCCTTGTCCTCGATCAACTTCCCTCAAGTGTATATTTTTCCCTATCTTTCTTTCTTTTCTTTTTCTTTGACTTAATTTTGAGACAATGGCATTGGTGTACAATAGCCGAAACCTTGGTGATTAGTCATCCTCGGGCTTTTTCTATTTTTCGAGGTGCATCCACACCGGGCACACATACCAAAGCTCGTTAGGGCTATTGGTTTATTTGACTTTGGCAAGGCACCAACACCCGATTATGTGAAGTGTACCGAGTTACTTGTCATTTAAACCAACGCCCCCAAACCTATATTTTTGGCTACACTTTCACAATAATTTCAGCATTTCATTCATGACATTCCTTTCATCAACAACTTCATCCCACACTTGCTTTTCACACACTTCAACACACTAGCATGCTCCTATTCCCGGATGGGTTAAAAGAGGTCAATTTTATATCAATTGAGGTGCTCAAGCAATCATGATCAAGATGAGAAGTAGAGAAAGATGAAATGCCTCATTCATTCCTAGATGGTATGCAAGAACTATCATGTAATTTCGACTTTCAATACTCAATCCATTCTAGGCAAACATCATGATCACAAATCATTCATAGAATTTAAGAGAAGTAGTTCAAGTCCACATATGCATTTATCAATTCAACACATAAGGCCATCCATAGCCAATCCACAAGACAAGATTCATCATTAGGATCATATCCAAGCCTAGAAAGCACAAAATTTTTTTAAATTTTCTGATTTTTATGGGATTTTCGAAATGAATATATACAATGCAAGACATGTGAAAATTTTAAACTATCCTAGATGCTCATCATGCAAAAGATTATGCAAACCCCACCCCATACTTAGAAACACATTGTCCCCAATGTGGTATTCAAGCAAAGAGAGTGAAAGAAGGTTCTCACAATGTAAAATGGTTTGCTTCGGTATTGGGATTTCTCAAGTGAATTGATGGTGGATGATCCTATCAACAATGGTAGAGAGCTCTAAGTATTCATCATGGCGTCGGGACCCGCGCCAGGCACCGCTAGCCATCCAAGTTCCGCGTCCGCTCCACCCATAATTGATGAGGGGTTCATCATCATTATTCACATGCCAAGCAAGGCTTCCAATGCTACTCAAGGTTCATACAAAACACACCAAACACACAAAGCACACAAAAACAGAAAAATCTAAGCAAAAACGAAAAATGAAAAGGGAAAAACGTTACCAATGGGTTGCCTCCCACCAAGCGCTTCTTTAAGGTCATTAGCTTGACCAAACTCGAGGTGTCTCACTCTAGGTGAAGTGGAGCAATCATGTCCACCGGAGCTCCCGGGATATACTTCTTCAACCGGTGCCCATTCACCTTAAAGTTCCCACAATGTTCCCCACCTATCTCAATAGCTCCATGGGAATAGATCTTTTTCACCACATATGGCCCGGTCCATCTTGATTTGAGCTTTCCGGGAAAGAGCCGCAGCCTTGAGTTGAAGAGAAGGACAAGGTCGCCTTCACTCAACTCCTTCGGGATTAGGCGCTTGTCATGCCATCGTTTGGTCCTCTCCTTGTAGATCCGGGCATTCTCATAAGCTTCCAACCGGATCTCCTCAAGGGCGTTTATATCAAGCAACCTCTTCTCTCCCGCCTCCTTGAGGTCAAAATTTAGCCACTTAATGGCCCAATAAGCTCTATGCTCCATTTCCACCGGAAGATGGCAAGACTTGCCATATACTAACTTGTAAGGAGTGGTTCCAATTGGTGTCTTGAAGGCGGTCCTATATGCCCACAATGCGTCACTGAGCTTCATAGCCCAATCCTTTCTAGTCCTAGACACCGTCTTCTCAAGGATGGCCTTGATCTCCCGGTTGGAGATCTCCACTTGGCCACTAGTTTGGGGGTGGTAAGGTGTTGCCACCTTATGAGTCACCCCATACTTGGCCAAAAGCGCCCCAAAGTTCCTATTGGTGAAGTGCTTTCCTTCATCACTTATGATCACCCTTGGTGTTCCAAACCTAGGGAAGATCACCCGGTTGAAGAACCGCACCACAACCTTGGCGTCATTTGTAGGAGAAGCGATTGCCTCCACCCATCTTGACACATAGTCCACCGCCAATAGGATGTAGAGATTTCCACATGAGGAAGAGAATGGTCCCATGAAATCCACACCCCACACATCAAATATTTCGACTTCTTGGATGTTGTTCAAGGGCATCTCGTTCCTCCTTGAGATGTTGCCCGTCCTTTGGCAAGCATCACATGCTGCTACAAAACTTTGCACATCTCTAAACAAGTTAGGCCAATAAAAACCGGATTGCAATACCTTTGCACACGTCTTGTGTGAGCTAGCATGGCCTCCACATGGTAAGGAGTGACAATGCCGGATCACACTCTCCACTTCATCTTCCGGTATGCATCTTCTAAACATCCCATCCGTCCCTCTCTTGAATAGAAGTGGTTCACTCCAATAGTAGTGCCTCACATCGTTGAAGAACTTCTTTCTTTGTGCATATGTCAATCCGGGAGGCACTTCCTCACACACCAAGTAGTTCACAATGTCGGCAAACCATGGCTCGCTTCCTCTAGACACTTGGAACAAGCATTCTTCCACCATTTGCAATTGTTCATCCCGGAATGAGTCATCTATCGGGATGTCATCTCTTTCAAGCTCCAATGGTGGGAGTCTACTAAGGTGATCCGCCACGGAGTTCTCGGATCCCTTCTTGTCCCGGATTTCCAAATCAAACTCTTGAAGAAGAAGGATCCACCGAATCAACCTTGGTTTGACATCCTTCTTTGTAAGTAGATAACGGATCGCAGCATGATCCGTATAAACTATGACCTTCGCTCCAACAAGGTATGAGCGGAACTTCTCAAATGCATACACCACCGCTAACAACTCTTTCTCGGTGGTAGCATAATTGAGTTGGGCATCGTCTAGCGTCTTGCTAGCATAATAAATAGCATGAGTGCGCCCTTCTTTCCTTTGCCCCAAAACAGCCCCAACGGCCACATCGCTTGCATCACACATGATCTCAAATGGTAGACTCCAATCCGGAGGTTGCATGATAGGTGCGGAGATCAAAGCGTTCTTCAACCTACAAAAGGCCTCAAGACAATCTTCGGAAAAGACAAAATCAACATCCTTTATTAGTAGGTTAGTGAGGGGCTTAGAAATTTTAGAGAAATCTTGAATAAACCTCCGGTAGAAACCGGCGTGCCCTAAGAAACTCCTTACCCCTTTCACCGAGGTAGGTGGTGGCAACTTCTCTATTGTTTCGATCTTGGCCCTATCAACCTCAATGCCACGGTTAGACACCAAGTGTCCTAACACAATGCCTTCACTTACTATGAAGTGGCATTTTTCCCAATTCAAGACAAGATTTGTCTCCTCACATCTTTGCAATACTAAGGACAAGTTAGCCAAGCAATTATCAAAGGAAGAACCATAAACAGAGAAATCATCCATGAACACTTCCATGATATTTTCTATGTATTCCGAAAAGATAGCCATCATACACCTTTGGAAGGTGGCGGGTGCATTACACAACCCAAATGGCATTCTCCTATATGCAAAAGTACCCCATGGACATGTAAATGTTGTTTTCTCTTGGTCATCGGGGTGGATAGGGATTCGGAAGAATCCACTATAGCCATCTAGGTAGCAAAAATGAGAATGTTGAGCTAACCTCTCTAGCATTTGGTCAATGAAGGGGAGAGGGAAGTGATCTTTCTTAGAGGCCATGTTCAACTTCCTATAATCGATGCACATTCTCCACCCCGTAACCGTCCTAGTCGGGATTAGTTCATTGTTCTCATTGCTCACTACGGTCATCCCACCCTTCTTAGGAACTACATGAACGGGACTAACCCACTTACTATCCGAGGTAGGGTAGATAATCCCCGCATCTAGCAACTTAATGTTTTCCTTTTTGACTACCTCTTTCATTATAGGATTCAATCTCCTTTGATGTTCAATAGAGGGTTTATGATTATCTTCCATCATTATCTTATGCATGCACAAAGAAGGTTTTATGCCAACCAAATCATCAATAGTATATCCAATGGCTTTCCTATGCAATCTTAGTTCATGCAACAATTTAGCAAGTTCATCATCACTTAAGCATGCATTAACAATCACCGGATATGAAGAATTTTCACCAAGAAAAGTATACTTCAAATGAGAGGGGAGGGGTTTAAGTTCAAGTTTAGGAGGACCTTTATCGGTTGGAGACGATCCAAATAAGGTTGGATGAGATGAATCCAAAGCAAATGAAGACTCTCCATGGCTCCTAGAAGCTTGATCACAATCAAGAGCTGATCCAGGGAAAATCACGGTTGGAACCACGGTTTTCTCACCTTCCACGGCCGTGGTTATTGCCAAGCCTGCTTCCCGGAGTTGTCCAGAGAGTTTGACGGCCGTGGAACATAAATCTCGACCGTGGAATTTGCAGCTGTTCAACACCTCTTCGTGGCTTTCAAATCCAACTCTTGGCTCCTCTTCTAATGCTTCCAAGGCTTTGATCTCTCCATTGCAAGCCTCCTCAACACCTTCCTCCATCATACTTAAGGTAAGAACCTTCTCTAAGGGATCCTTGATCAAGATCGAGCTCACAACTTCTCTAGATTCTTCTTGCTCGACTATGTTGAAGACATCCTCATCAAGGGTTGGCCCTTTCATCATTGTGGACAACTTGAACTTGATGTTCTCTTCTCCAATGTTGAAGGAGAGAGTCCCATTCTTGCAGTCCACTAGGCATCCGGAGGTGGCTAGGAAAGGTCTTCCTAAGATGATGGGAACCGGATAATCCGCCGGAATGTCCAAGACGACAAAGTCAATTGGCACATAGAATCCTCCTAGTTGCACCGGGATGTCTTCTAAAATCCCAACCGGATGAGTGATAGAACGATCCTCCATGTAGAGGGTCATTTTGACCGGTTTTGGCTCTCCTAGCCCGACCTTGTTGCAAAGTGCAAGCGGTATGATGCTTACACTCGCCCCAAGATCACAAAGGGCCTCGTACTTCACATCTCCCACTCCAATTGGAACACAAAAAGAACCCGGATCTCTTAGCTTGGGAGGCATCTCCTCCTTCATTATTTGGATTAATTCCGAGGATCTCTTGGTCATTCTTATCTCCCCATACTCCTCCAACTTCCTTTTGTTGGAGAGTATTTCTTTCAAAAACTTGCCATATGCCGGCATTCCTAAAATAGCATCCATGAACGGAATGTTAATATGTAATTTGGACATTAGTTCAAGGAACTTACCAAAGTGATTGTCCAAGCGAGCTCTTGCTCTTGATTGTGGGAACGATAGTGGTGGCTTGTATGGAGGCGGTGCCACATAGGTTGGCTCAACATCCTTGCTCTTGCCTCCATCTTCTTGCAACTTTCCCTCTTCTACCACTACTTGCTTTCCTTTAGAATTTTCCTTGGGCAAAGGATCTTTCATGCTCAACCCACTCCTCGTTGTAATGGCCAACACTTGGCCTCTTGGGTTGTCTTCGGTTCTTCCGGGAAGCTTTCCCGGATCTCTATGGGCTTCACCCGCCTTTTGGAACACTTGTGCTTCCAAAACTTTTTGAGCCTTGGAAATTGAAGTCACGGTGCTCTCAAGACCACTCAACCTTCCAAGCAATTGCTCAGACATTATTTCGGTTCTATCCTTGGGAGGTTGAGTAAATCCGGGTGGAGGTTCTTGTGAAGCTCTTGGTGGTGGAGTTGTGCTTGTGGAAGCGGTAGGGTTCAAGGCTCCATCCGGGTTAGAGTAGGAAAACCCGGGATGGTTGTGGTTGGACCGGTAATTGTTGAATTTCCGGTTGTTATTGAAATTCCTTGGGCCTTGGTAGTTGTTGTAGTTGCCCCTTCCCATGTAATTCACATCCTCCTCCTTGGAAGACAAGTTGGCTTGTGGAAGCACTTGAGGAGTTGCTTGGTTCTTCAAAGTTGTAGCACACAACTCCCTCAAGGACTTAAGCTCGTTGTTGATGGCGTCAAGCTTGAAATTGCTCATGGTGACCTCACTCACCTCATATGCTCCCGCCTTTCTTCCTTCACTCTTCCTATGGGAGTACTTCTCAATTACTAGAGATTGCTTCTCCACAAACTCCCAAGCTTCATCTACATGCTTCTCCATAAATGTCCCACCGGAAAGAGATTGGAGCTTGAATTGGCTATCTTCATCAAGTCCCTTGAAGTAGATTTCCAATAGCTCAATTTTCGGTATGCCATGGTGTGGACAATCTAGGAGAAGGTCTTTGAACCTCTCCCAAGACTTGAACAAACTCTCTCTATCCTTCATCACGAAGGCATTGATCTTCCCTCTTAATTCGGTAGTCTTGGAAGGTGGGAAGAACTTAGTCAAAAATTCGGTTGTCATCTCCTCCCAAGTACCAACTCGTCCTTGTGGAATCGATTGATACCAAGCTAAGGCTTTGTCCTTAATAGAGAAGGAGAAAGCCCTAAGCTTATGGTTGTTGCTCTCCAATCTTGGCGGTCTAAGAGTCTCCATCAAGATCTCATAATTCATCAAGTGTTGATGAGGAGACTCTCCTTCCATCCCTCCAAATTGATTATGCCGGATCATTTGTAGAACTTGAGGGCGGAGCTCATAGTTGTGGGTCGCGGGATCTCCTAAGTTCACACCCGGACGGTGTGCTCTTTGTGCCGGATCCATACGTCTCCCTAGGGTTTGTGGCTCCTCAAATGCAATGGGAACAACCCTAATATTAGCCGCCGGCTGCGGTTGTACCACCGGTGGTGGAGGAGGTGGAGGTTGTTGACGATTAAGCTCTCCTTGTACAAGGGCTTGCCTAATCTCATCAATCTCCCTCCTAGTTGCTTCTTGCCTCTCATTGGCAAGTCTCCTTTCTTCCTCCAAGAGCTTATCTCTTAGCCTTATTTGCTCTAAGGCCTCATCCGATTCAGCTTCGAGATCTCTTCCGGCCATCTCTTTCCCCTTTTTAATACTCTTGGATCTAGATCTAAGGGTTTTCTCCTATTCGGGATCGAATGGAGCTAAATCCTTGCCACGAGATCTTCGCATACACCTAAAGAGTAAGAGATGTCCTGAAAAGCAAAGAGACAAACCAAAAAGAGATCAAAAGCAACAAGAAAGATCTACACTAATAACAATCACAAAATAGACTCAATCTAGACCTAGTCCCCGGCAACGGCGCCAAAAACTTGTTACGCTAAGATCGTGATGCGCAAATGGGTTTTAAATTTATATTCTCGTTATATTTATCCTAGCTCCTAGCGAAACCCGCAGTGTACGGGACGTTCGTAGTAGGGATAGTATTCCGAGGTCGAACACAAAGACTAAGGTGAAATTGATTCGATTTGTGATTGAGTTTAGTAAAGACCTAGGTTGAAAGAAAAGAAAGAAATAAAGAAATGAAAATCTCAAATGTTTTTGGTTGGTTTTTTGGTGATCAATCAAAGATCACAGTTCATGCAAAGTAAACAATCAACTAAACTATGAATCAACACAAATAAACGAGCTAAACAAGAGATATAGATCAAAGAAAGAAAAGATGGATTCTAGGGGTTGGAAGTTCCGGTCATGGCATAGGACTCAAGCTATCTATTCATTCCTTGGATTGACTATGTTGGGGTTAAGTGTTTCTAGATTGGGATCAATCACCGGGTAAGTCTCATGATCTACTAGTCCATTCCCTAAGTCTTATCACCGGGTAAGTCTCTAAGAACCTAAGGGACGGAATTCTACTCAAACCGGATTGTTACCTAAAGATCCAACCTATCCTTACCGGGTAAGTCTCGGAAGAGTTAGTCCTAAGCAACCATCCAACACACTTAATCCAATGGCGGCTTATTAGGCTCACCACTACCTAAGGGTTGTTATCTTTGGAATCTAAGAGTAAGGATTACCGGGTAAGTCTCTACTAACACTTAGTTGCTAACACTAGGTCACCCTAGGATAGATTTAACTCAACTAACACTTAGGATTTCAACATTCTAACAATCTAAGATTAGATCCATCGAACCAGGGAAAATCACGGGGTGTTCTACCTAAACCACGGCCGTGGTTTGGCAAGAACCATCCGTGATTCCTAACAGAGGCTACGTTTATGCACACAAGTCATCCAAGGTAAGTCTAAGTCCATCCTATCATAGCCCTAGCCATAACCATCCTTTCCTTACCCTAGAACCACATCTATTTAGCCTACAACATTCATAATAGAAATCGAAACAATCAAACACAAAATCATGGCATTCTGTTACGCTAAGATCGTGTGATGTGTGTACGCAATAAGCTTTAAATTTATACTCGTTATATTTATCCTAACTCCTAGCGAACCCGCAGTGTACGGGACGTTTGTAGTAGGGATAGTATTCCGAGGTCGAACACAAAGACTAAGGTGAAATCGAGTCAAACAATGGTAATAGATAGTGTGGATCTAATCAAAGCAAAGGTCAAGGAACAAAGAAATGAAAATCTTGATATTTTTGGTTGGTTTTTGTGGTGACCAAGCAAGGATCACAAATCAAGCAAGACAATAAAACAATCTAACAACTCAACTAGCAAACAAACAAGTAACTCAAAACACAAGTATATGATCAAGAGAGAAAAATGGATTCTAGAGATCGAGATTTCCGGTTATGGCATTGGACTCAAGGTTCTAAGGATTCTAAGGACAAGCTGCGGTGTTGGGGAAGAGTGTTTCACTAATGGAAGCAATTACCGGGAGGTCTCTCACTTCACTAATCCCACATCAAACTCCTATTACCGGGTAGGTCTCAAGGAGGTAAAGTTGGGAATTCTACACAAACCGGACACTACTTAAGGGGCAAACCTCTCCTTACCGGGTAAGTCTCGGAAAAGGTAAGTCTCAAGCAATAATCCTAGCACACTCAATCCAATAGCGGCTTGTGAGGCTCACTACTACCTAGAATTCATCATCTTAGGTATCTAAGATCGGAAATCATCGGGTAGATCTCTTCCCTCACTTAGGTTGATAGCATTAGGTGATCCTAAGCTAAATTAAGCTCAACAAACACTAGGATTTCAACAATCTAACATCATAACATACAGATTCATCAATTAAAGAGCAACAGAAGGAAAATCGGGTGGATCATAGTAAAAATCGGCCGATTTACTATGAAGAACAGGTCGATTTTTATGTCTGAGTTAGGTTTTGTGCATACAAATCATCCTAAACTAACATACAAGTCCATTCTATCATCACCCAAGCAATAACCATCAATCCATCACTCCAGAATCACCACAAACTAGCCAACAACATGCATTTCAAGATCTAAAATCATCATACAAGCATACATGGAATCCATAGCAAGAAGATGAAGTAAGGAAATGAAAGCAATGAAACTTAGCTGGATTTGAGTTCAAAACAAGTCTTTCAACACACCAAATGTAGCTCCAAGTCAGATCTTACAACCTTCAACAAGCTTCTTCATAAAAATCACTCGAATCTCACTACGAAATTGAAATCTACACTAATCTCTTTCAAGAACACCCACAAGGGTGTCTTGAAGAGAGCTCCCAATTGGGAGAGTCTTTTTGGAAGATGCTAGAGGATGTGAGAGAGAGGAATGAATGGAGAGATCCCCAACAACAACTTCCAGGCCCACTTATATTCTCCACCAAGAGCAAGGCCGGACAAGAGATCGTGGGACACGTGGCTTAAGCTGTCAAAGGCCCAAAAATCGACCCAGTAGGAAAAATCGGCCGATTTTCCTGGGTGTAGGTCGATTTTCTTCAACAGAAGCATGCTATGATCGTCTAGCCATGAGTTGCTCCATTGCTTGCACCAACAAGGGTCCTTGTGTCCTTCATTGCTCCAATTATGCTCCTTAAAGGCCTTGGATATGTACCACCATGAGGCTTGATCCTCTAATGTATCGATTAATGTCCAAAATATCCCTGAAATACCTACAAAACCGACAAAAGCTCGTGTAGACGTCTTTCTAGAAATATGCACGAAATGAGCGTAAACGTCATGAACTAATGCCAAACCGTGCATGAATAACGGGAAAAACTATCTAATTGAATGCCTAAACTAATGTCATAAATCACGTTATCACATTCATTTGCAAGATAATAAAGAGAAAGAGATGAATAAGTGAAGTAAACAAAACCAAACTGAAAATGAGATTAGAATGACTCACAACCCTTTCAAAAGAAGGTTCAAATGGTTCATACAACTCTAGAATTAGAATCCGAAATTCTTCACTACAAAAACTATCAAGGTGTGGTAATGGTGTGTGTTCTTCTTCTCCTCTTCAATGGAGCTCTTCTTCTTCCTTTTTGGCACTTTCCTTCCTAGAAAAACTTCTTGTTGAGAGAATATTTTTGTTAGAGGATAATGGATAATGGAGAGCTGCTCCAAGATGCTTCTCTCAGCCAATGAAGGACCACTTTTATAACAAATTTTGCATGAGCTGGCCATGAGAGTCGTGGCACAGCTGTCACAAGAATCTGGCGAAATCCACGGGTAGAACCACGGTCGTGGTCTTGGTCTAGACCGTGGTTTGCTCCAGAAGCTTCTCCTATGCTCGTTAAGCCATGGTTTGGTGCATGGCTTGTGTTGGCAAGGTTCCATGAGTCCTTCTTAGCCCTTAGTTTGCATCCTAATGAGTCCGAGGATGTGTCATCTAGATGAACGATCCTCAAACGTATCGTTTTAGCTCCTAAATCTCCCAAAATACCTACAAAGCAACGCACAAGTCCGTGTAGACGTCTATCTCGACAAAGTACGTGAATTGAATGCAAACGTCGTGAACTAGTGCTAAACCATGCATGAATGAGTGAGAAATCTACCTAAATGATTACCTAAAACTAAGTCATAAATCGTGTTATCAAAGTACATAGGAAGCAAATAGAGAGTGTGGGGGAAGAGGGGATACAAATAGTTTAGAGGGATTAGAGGAGATGAATGCCATGAATCTTGGCCCAAGATTGAGATTGGAGGGATCTATCTTTCCAATGAGTCGAAGTGTAACTTTTGATGGAGTCAATGATGTTGTGTGCACAAGCAGTTTCATGGGTGAATCTTTGGTTGTAGATGAGGTCATTTCGGGATCTCCAAATGACGTAGATGAATGTAGTTATGGTGGCGATGGTAACATGTGAGGCGATATCATTATTTTGTTGTTTTGTTTTGCTAAGCCATCCCCAAATATCATGACTGTAGGGGTAAGGAGGGGGGATGATAAGCCACTTGGAGATGAGATCAAGTACAAGGGTTGAGTAGCGGCATTGATGGATAAGGTGGTCGAGGTTCTCCTCATGGATGTTGCACAACTTGCAGGTGGTATCAGTGGTGATGTTCCAGCTATGTAGGATGGCGAGGGTGGAGAGTCGGTTATGGCTAGCCAACCAAGTGATGAAGCTGGCTCTAGGGGTATTCAAACCATTCCAGATGATGATATAAGGATAGGGATTTTGGGGTGGAGAGGGTTTCCAGTAGAGATTATAAGTAGTAGTGGTGGAGAATTTGCCATTTGGCTTTGTGGTGCTATTGGTGAATGTTGATCCGTTTGGGGAATAGAGGATCTCGTCACGAATTTTCAGGATTTGACACCAAACAAAACTGTGTTAGTAGTTGTATTCGTAGGTCCAGATGGTATGGTTTTTTAGGATGTTGGCATTGATCCAATCGACCCAAAGGTTCCGGGAAAGGTTTGAAGGCTCAAGTTTAACGATAAGTTTAGAAAGGCAAGCTTTGTTCCATGATAGAAGTTCTTTATAACCGAGACCACCATCACTTTTAGAGCGGCAGACAGTGCTCCAGGCAATAAGGGCACGAGGGCTAGAGGACTTTCCGGACCATAGGAATGATCTGAGAAGACCACAAATCTTGATCATAATAGAGGTGGGAATTTAAAGCACAACACACTAGTAGTATTGCAGGGCTGAAAGGATAGAAGAGATGATCTGAGTCCGGCCAGCATAGGATAGGTTCCTGGCACTCCATGAGTTGATTTTCTTGGTAATTTTGTTGATGAGAGGGGTGTACTCCACCGGGCGAAGACGTTTGCTACCAATAGGGATTCCAAGGTATGTGAATGGAAGAGATCCCTGAGGGATACCAAAAGAAGCAGCCAGAGAGTTATTGTCAATCAGAGAGAGCCCACCAGTGATAAGAGAAGACTTGGCAAGGTTGATGAAGAGACCAAAGTAGTTTCCAAAAGCATCGAGTGTCCTTTTCAGGATGTTGATAGATTCAACATCACCACGAGAGAAAAGCATAATATCATCTGCAAAACAAAGATGAGTTAGTCTAGGAGAGGTACATTTTGGGTGTGGGTTGAAATCCGGGTTTGAGGTGTTTATTTTGAGCATTGAGGATAGAACTTCCATGGTCAGGACAAAAAGAGGGGGGAAAGAAGGCATCCCTGTCTAAGCCTACGAGAGCATTTGAAATATCCCTGAAGGGAGCCATTCAAGTTAAGGAAGAAAGAGGCTGAGGTAATGCAGGCTCTAATGAGCTTAATGAAGTGAATTGGGTATGCCATTCTGTATAAGCAATTGAGCACAAATGTGTGATCGATCATATCAAAGGCCTTATATAGATCAATTTTGAGAGCAGCTCTTGGAGATATGTGTCTTTGATTGTATCTCTTGAAGATCTCTTGGCAAAGAAGGATATTATGTTTGATAGATCTCCCTTTGATGAAGGCACCTTGATAGAATCCGATCATAGAAGGAAGGGTCGCATTGAGTCTCTCAGCCAGGATCTTAGCGATGATTTTGTAAGGGGTGTTACAACAAGAGATTGGTTTGTAGTCAGCAGGCATGGTTGGATTAGCCTTCCTGGCCACTAAGGAGAGCGAGGTGTGATTGAGCCCATGAGAAAGTCTCCCCGATCTGAAGAACTCCATGATTGCCTTAGTGAGGGGCTGACCCGTAATATCCCAAGTGGATTTAAAGAAGAGGGCATTAAACCCATCGGGGCCAGGAGCCTTGTAGTCACCGATACTGTGAAGGGCTGACTTAATGTCAGATTGGGTAATGTCACGACTGAGAGATGTTTGGGAGAGGACAGTCTGGGAATAGATTGGCGGGGTTTATGGTGAAATCAGGGTTTAGGATTGAGGCAAAATGATTAACCATAATCTCCGAGATTCTCTCATGATTGAGAGTGGAGCTGGCAGTTGGGGAGGCAGGGTCAACAATGCTACGGATCTCGTTAAAGGCCCTGCGAGATTTGATACTCTTGAAGAAGAATGAGGTGTGATAACAAGATTTATGACTTAGGATTAGGTAATCATTTAGATAGATTTCTCACTCATTCATGCACGTTTTGGCATTGGTTCATGACGTCTTCGCTCAATTCATGCACATTTCTAGAAAAGACGTCTACACTACCTTTTATCGGTTTTGTAGGTAATTCGGGGATCTATTGGACGTTAATCGATACATTTGAGGGCCAAGCCTCATGATGGTACACATCCAAAGCCTTGGAGGAGCATAATTGGAGCAACAAAGGACACAAAGACCACTATTGGTGCAAGCAATGGAGCAACTCATGGCTAGACGATCATAACATGCTTCTGTTGAAGAAAATCGACCTACACCCAGGAAAATCGGCCGATTTTTTCCTCTGGGTCGATTTTTGGGCCTTTGACAGCTTAAGCCACGTGTCCCACGATCTCTTGTCCGGCCTTGCTCTTGGTGGAGAATATAAGTGGTCCTTCAAAGCTGCTGCTGGCTATCTCCCATTCAATTCCTCTCTCCCACATCCTCTAGCATCTTCCAAAAGACTCTCCCAATTGGGAGCTCTCTTCAAGACACCCTTGTGGGTGTTCTTGAGAGAGATTAGTGTAGATTTCAATTTCATAGTGAGATTTGAGTGATTTTTGTGAAGAAGCTTGTTGAAGGTTGTAAGATCCGACTTGGAGCTACATTTGGTGTGTTGAAGGACTTGTTTTGAGCTCAAATCTAGCTAAGTTTCATTGCTTTCATTTCCTTACTTCATCTTCTTGATATGGATTCCATGTATGCTTGTATGATGATTTTTGATCTTGAAATGCATGTTATTGGCTAGTTTGTTGTGATTCTGGAGTGATGGATTGATGGTTATTGCTTGGATGATGATAGAATGGACTTATATGTTAGTTTAGGATGATTTGAATGCACAAAACCTAACTCAGACATAAAAATCGACTTGTTCATCATAGTAAATCGGCCGATTTTTACTATGATCCACCCGATTTTTCCTTCTGTTGCTCTTTAATTGATGAATCTGTATGTTAGGATGTTAGATTGTTGAAATCCTAGTGTTTGTTGAGCTTAATTTAGCTTAGGATCACCTAATGCTATCAACCTAAGTGAGGGAAGAGATCTACCCGATGATTTCCGATCTTAGATACCTAAGATGATGAATTCTAGGTAGTAGTGAGCCTCACAAGCCGCTATTGGACTGAGTGTGCTAGGATTATTGCTTGAGACTTACCTTTTCCGAGACTTACCCGGTAAGGAGAGGTTTGCCCCTTAAGTAGTGTCCGGTTTGTGTAGAATTCCCAACTTTACCTCCTTGAGACTTACCCGGTAATAGGAGTTTGGTGCGGGATTAGTGAAGTGAGAGACCTACCCGGTAATTGCTTCCATTAGTGAAACACCCTTTCCCAACATCGCAGCCTTGTCCTTAGAATCTTTAGAACCTTGAGTCCAACGCCATAACCGGAAATCTTGACCTCTAGAATCCTCTTTTTTCTATCTTTAATCTCATATCTTGTGTTTGCGTCACTTGTTTGTTTTGCTAGCTTGAGTTGTTAGTTTGTTTTATTACCTTGCTTGATTTGTGATCCTTGCTTGATCACCACAAAAACTCAACCAAAAATATCATCATTTTCATTTCTTTATTTCTTTCTCTTTTCTTAGACTAGATTTGCACTATCTTTGATCATTAAATGACTTGATTTCGCCTCAGTCCTTGTGTTCGACCTCGGAATACTTTCCTTTCTACAAAACGACCCGTACACTGCGGGTTTCACTAGGTAGTTTAGGATTTTAGTTCGAGTTTATAAATGTAAAGCTTTTTGTGCTATTTCCTAGCGTAACAAGTTTTTGGCGCCGTTGCTGGGGACTAGGTCTAGATTGAGTCATTTGATTTTGATTGCTTTTAGTGTTTATCTTTCTTGTTACTTTTGATCTTGTGTTGTTTTTGTCTTTGCCTTTTCATGTTTGCCATGGACGGATTGTACCTCCAAGACGACCTTGACAACATGGAGTATGAGGAGTGGATGGAAGGCCAAGATCTAGGACCTCTCCATGATGAGTTTGAGTATTGGGAGGAGTTCAATGCCTATCATGAGTCCCATGATCAAGCTCATATGATTACATTACCTCATGAGGAACCTCACCATCAACTTCATGAAGATCGATTGGAATCAATGCTAGAGGAAATGTTGAGGAAGATGGATGATCTAGAAAGCAACCTTGCTTCCATTTCTAGTTCCCAAATGGAGCTTGAAGCGGAAGTATGTCATCAAGAGGAGGTTCACTATGAGGAGATCCAAGAATTGCCCGATTCAACCATAACCAATAGAAGCCTTGAGGAAGAGTTGAATGAAGCTCGAGAGCAATTGTGGCTAAGGGATTTGGCCCTGAAGGAAGAAAGGAGATTGAATATCGAAAGAGAAGAACAAATGAGGAGGGAGATTGAGGAAATTAGGCATGCTCTTATGCTAGGAGATCCTACCATCCTTCAAGGCTTACCTCCACCTCCTTCACCTTTGGAGGAGTGCAATGAAGTATTCTCACCACCGGTCATCCTTGCCATCAAGCCCGGAACCACACTTGAAGAGCTCACGAGGGAGTCCTAAGCTAACCTCAACTCCTTCCAATCCCTCCTTGCTTGCCCGGAGTACACACGAAGATTGGAGCCCCTTTCCTAAGGAGTTTCCCATGTTGAATGATGGAGGCAAGCATGATGGATCCATGATGGTTATGAAGCACCTCAATGAAGGATTCTTTCCAAGAACCGGCCTTCTTTGGATCATAGAGGATGAGGATGGCAAGCATCTCACCGGTGTGACCGCGGAGTACCAATTGTCTAAGTATGGGGTGGCACCTATGGTTGCAACTCCATACTATCATCAATGGAGCGGTGATGAAGGAGTCTACTACTCACCGGTGAAGAGAGAACTTAAGGCTTATTTGGGCATCAAGTGGCCCTTGCTTGTCATCATGGATGCCGGAAAGCGATGGTTGCTCGGACTCCTCAAGCAAACCATGGTATTCGAGGTAGATTGACACATCCTCGGAGTTTGGTCAAGCTAATGACCTTAAAGAAGCGCTTAATGGGAGGCAACCCATTGGTACATGTCTTTCCCTTTTATTTTTCTTGTTTTTGTTTGATTTTGCTTTTGGTGTGCTTTGTTTTTCTTTTGTGTTTTTGGGTGCTAGATCTTGTTGTTGTCATGTGTGATGAGATGTTGGAGGTCATGTGCAAACCACATGGAACTGTTGAGAAGAAGGTGCAAGATCCGAGCACATGGACAAGGAAGAAAGTACCCAGGAAAATCGGACTGATCTTGCACAAAAATCGGCCGATTTTCCTGGGCAAATGGTCCGATTTTTCCTCTGTAAAGGAAAGTGATGATCTCCAATCAAGCATGGGTGGAGCGGACGTGGAACTTGGACGGCTTGCGGTGCCAAGCGCGGGTTCCGACACCATAATGAACATCAAAGAGCTCTCTACCATCCTTGATCGATCATCCACCATCATCATTCGATGTGAACCGAAATACCAAAGCATCACCAATTTTACATTGTGAGGACTCTCTTTCACTTCTTTATTTAGTTTCCACATTGGGGACAATGTGTTTCTAAGTATGGGGTGAGGTTTTCATGATCACTTGCATGATTAGCATCTAGAGTAGTTTCTTTTTAGTCACATGTTTCATTATGTCTTGCATTGTATATACATATTTCGAAAAATCCAAAAAATCAGAAATTTTAAAAAATTTTAGTGCTTGTAAGGCTTGGGAATGACCCTTATGATAAAAATTGTCTTGTGAATTGGCTATGAATGGCCTTATGTGTCAAATTTATGATAGCATATGTGGACTTGAAGTACTTATCTTGAAACCCATGAATGAATTTGTGATCATGAATGTTTGCCTTGATTGAATTGAGTATTGAAAGTCGAAATTGCATGCTAGTTCTTGCACATCATTTAGGAGTAATTGAGGCAATTCATCTTTCTCTACTTCTCATCTTGATCATGTTGTTTGAGCACCTCAATTGATGAAAAATTTGACCTCTTTTGACCCATCCGGGAATGGGAGCATGATAGTGTGTTGATGTGTGTGAAAAGCAAGTGTGGGGTGAAGTTGTTGATGAAAGAATGATGTGAATGAAATGCTGAAATTGTTGTGAAAGTGTAGACAAAAATATAGCTTTGGGGACGTTGGTTTAAATGACAAGTAACTCGGTACACTTCACATAATCGGGTGTTGGTGCCTTGCCAAAGTCAAATAAACCGATAGTCCTAACGAGCTTTGGTATGTGTGCCCGGTGTGGATGCATCTCGAAAAATAGAAAAAGCCCGAGAATGGCTAATCACCAAGGTTTCGACTTTTGTACACCAATGCCATTGTCTCAAAAATAAAAGAAAGAAAAGAAAATGAAGAAAAATATACACTTAAGGGAAGTTGATAAGAAATGTGAAGTTGTGGTTGTTTAGTTCCTTTCCCGGATTAGCATCACATAGCCTAGAAAATTCCCACCTAATCACAACGTTTCTTGGCCTTTTATTTCACAAATCCTTATGACCTATTTGCATGTTTGTAAGACTTAGTGATTTAGATTGGATATACTCATGATCATCTTGACTTCTTCATCTTTACATTTCATTGCATGCTATCAAGTTAAGTGCAATTGTCTTTCCATGCTTTCATTTATTTGATACATAATTGCTTGTCCATTGTCATGAAACATGACTATGAAGGTGATCCAATATTAAAAGCACAACTCCAAAAAGATTTTGCCATTTTTCTGCATACATAAATCATGTCATCTCTTAGTCTATAGTTGGGAATTTGCTCGGGGACGAGCAAACCTTAAGTATGGGGTATTTTTGATAACAAGATTTATGACTTAGGATTAGGTAATCATTTAGATAGATTTCTCACTCATTCATGCACGTTTTGGCATTGGTTCATGACGTCTTCGCTCAATTCATGCACATTTCTTGAAAAGACGTCTACACTACCTTTTATCGGTTTTGTAGGTAATTTGGGGATCTATTGGACGTTAATCGATACATTTGAGGGCCAAGCCTCATGATGGTACACATCCAAAGCCTTGGAGGAGCATAATTGGAGCAACAAAGGACACAAAGACCACTATTGGTGCAAGCAATGGAGCAACTCATGGCTAGACGATCATAGCATGCTTCTGTTGAAGAAAATCGACCTACACCCAGGATAATCGGCCGATTTTTTCCTCTGGGTCGATTTTTGGGCCTTTGACAGCTTAAGCCACGTGTCCCACGATCTCTTGTCCGGCCTTGCTCTTGGTGGAGAATATAAGTGGTCCTTCAAAGCTGCTGCTGGCTATCTCCCATTCAATTCCTCTCTCCCACATCCTCTAGCATCTTCCAAAAGACTCTCCCAATTGGGAGCTCTCTTCAAGACACCCTTGTGGGTGTTCTTGAGAGAGATTAGTGTAGATTTCAATTTCATAGTGAGATTTGAGTGATTTTTGTGAAGAAGCTTGTTGAAGGTTGTAAGATCCAACTTGGAGCTACATTTGGTGTGTTGAAGGACTTGTTTTGAGCTCAAATCTAGCTAAGTTTCATTGCTTTCATTTCCTTACTTCATCTTCTTGATATGGATTCCATGTATGCTTGTATGATGATTTTTGATCTTGAAATGCATGTTATTGGCTAGTTTGTTGTGATTCTGGAGTGATGGATTGATGGTTATTGCTTGGATGATGATAGAATGGACTTATATGTTAGTTTAGGATGATTTGAATGCACAAAACCTAACTCAGACATAAAAATCGACCTGTTCATCATAGTAAACCGGCCGATTTTTACTATGATCCACCCAATTTTTCCTTCTGTAGCTCTTTAATTGATGAATTTGTATGTTAGGATGTTAGATTGTTGAAATCCTAGTGTTTGTTGAGCTTAATTTAGCTTAGGGTCACCTAATGCTATCAACCTAAGTGAGGGAAGAGATCTACCCGATGATTTCCGATCTTAGATACCTAAGATGATGAATTCTAGGTAGTAGTGAGCCTCACAAGCCGCTATTGGACTGAGTGTGCTAGGATTATTGCTTGAGACTTACCTTTTCCGAGACTTACCCGGTAAGGAGAGGTTTGCCCCTTAAGTAGTGTCCGGTTTGTGTAGAATTCCCAACTTTACCTCCTTGAGACTTACCCGGTAATAGGAGTTTGGTGCGGGATTAGTGAAGTGAGAGACCTACCCGGTAATTGCTTCCATTAGTGAAACACCCTTTCCCAACATCGCAGCCTTGTCCTTAGAATAATTTAGAACCTTGAGTCCAACGCCATAACCGGAAATCTTGACCTCTAGAATCCTCTTTTTTCTATCTTTGATCTCATATCTTGTGTTTGCGTCACTTGTTTGTTTTGCTAGCTTGAGTTGTTAGTTTGTTTTATTACCTTGCTTGATTTGTGATCCTTGCTTGATCACCACAAAAACTCAACCAAAAATATCATCATTTTCATTTCTTTATTTCTTTCTCTTTTCTTAGACTAGATTTGCACTATCTTTGATCATTAAATGACTTGATTTCGCCTCAGTCCTTGTGTTCGACCTCGGAATACTTTCCTTTCTACAAAACGACCCGTACACTGCGGGTTTCGCTAGGTAGTTTAGGATTTTAGTTCGAGTTTATAAATGTAAAGCTTTTTGTGCTATTTCCTAGCGTAACAAGTTTTTGGCGCCGTTGCTGGGGACTAGGTCTAGATTGAGTCATTTGATTTTGATTGCTTTTAGTGTTTATCTTTCTTGTTACTTTTGATCTTGTGTTGTTTTTGTCTTTGCCTTTTCATGTTTGCCATGGACGGATTGTACCTCCAAGACGACCTTGACAACATGGAGTATGAGGAGTGGATGGAAGGCCAAGATCTAGGACCTCTCCATGATGAGTTTGAGTATTGGGAGGAGTTCAATGCCTATCATGAGTCCCATGATCAAGCTCATATGATTACATTACCTCATGAGGAACCTCACCATCAACTTCATGAAGATCGATTGGAATCAATGCTAGAGGAAATGTTGAGGAAGATGGATGATCTAGAAAGCAACCTTGCTTCCATTTCTAGTTCCCAAATGGAGCTTGAAGCGGAAGTATGTCATCAAGAGGAGGTTCACTATGAGGAGATCCAAGAATTGCCCGATTCAACCATAACCAATAGAAGCCTTGAGGAAGAGTTGAATGAAGCTCGAGAGCAATTGTGGCTAAGGGATTTGGCCCTGAAGGAAGAAAGGAGATTGAATATCGAAAGAGAAGAACAAATGAGGAGGGAGATTGAGGAAATTAGGCATGCTCTTATGCTAGGAGATCCTACCATCCTTCAAGGCTTACCTCCACCTCCTTCACCTTTGGAGGAGTGCAATGAAGTATTCTCACCACCGGTCATCCTTGCCATCAAGCCCGGAACCACACTTGAAGAGCTCACGAGGGAGTCCTAAGCTAACCTCAACTCCTTCCAATCCCTCCTTGCTTGCCCGGAGTACACACGAAGATTGGAGCCCCTTTCCTAAGGAGTTTCCCATGTTGAATGATGGAGGCAAGCATGATGGATCCATGATGGTTATGAAGCACCTCAATGAAGGATTCTTTCCAAGAACCGGCCTTCTTTGGATCATAGAGGATGAGGATGGCAAGCATCTCACCGGTGTGACCGCGGAGTACCAATTGTCTAAGTATGGGGTGGCACCTATGGTTGCAACTCCATACTATCATCAATGGAGCGGTGATGAAGGAGTCTACTACTCACCGGTGAAGAGAGAACTTAAGGCTTATTTGGGCATCAAGTGGCCCTTGCTTGTCATCATGGATGCCGGAAAGCGATGGTTGCTCGGACTCCTCAAGCAAACCATGGTATTCGAGGTAGATTGACACATCCTCGGAGTTTGGTCAAGCTAATGACCTTAAAGAAGCGCTTAATGGGAGGCAACCCATTGGTACATGTCTTTCCCTTTTATTTTTCTTGTTTTTGTTTGATTTTGCTTTTGGTGTGCTTTGTTTTTCTTTTGTGTTTTTGGGTGCTAGATCTTGTTGTTGTCATGTGTGATGAGATGTTGGAGGTCATGTGCAAACCACATGGAACTGTTGAGAAGAAGGTGCAAGATCCGAGCACATGGACAAGGAAGAAAGTACCCAGGAAAATCGGACTGATCTTGCACAAAAATCGGCCGATTTTCCTGGGCAAATGGTCCGATTTTTCCTCTGTAAAGGAAAGTGATGATCTCCAATCAAGCATGGGTGGAGCGGACGTGGAACTTGGACGGCTTGCGGTGCCAAGCGCGGGTTCCGACACCATAATGAACATCAAAGAGCTCTCTACCATCCTTGATCGATCATCCACCATCATCATTCGATGTGAACCGAAATACCAAAGCATCACCAATTTTACATTGTGAGGACTCTCTTTCACTTCTTTATTTAGTTTCCACATTGGGGACAATGTGTTTCTAAGTATGGGGTGAGGTTTTCATGATCACTTGCATGATTAGCATCTAGAGTAGTTTCTTTTTAGTCACATGTTTCATTATGTCTTGCATTGTATATACATATTTCGAAAAATCCAAAAAAATCAGAAATTTTAAAAAATTTTAGTGCTTGTAAGGCTTGGGAATGACCCTTATGATAAAAATTGTCTTGTGAATTGGCTATGAATGGCCTTATGTGTCAAATTTATGATAGCATATGTGGACTTGAAGTACTTATCTTGAAACCCATGAATGAATTTGTGATCATGAATGTTTGCCTTGATTGAATTGAGTATTGAAAGTCGAAATTGCATGCTAGTTCTTGCACATCATTTAGGAGTAATTGAGGCAATTCATCTTTCTCTACTTCTCATCTTGATCATGTTGTTTGAGCACCTCAATTGATGAAAAATTTGACCTCTTTTGACCCATCCGGGAATGGGAGCATGATAGTGTGTTGATGTGTGTGAAAAGCAAGTGTGGGGTGAAGTTGTTGATGAAAGAATGATGTGAATGAAATGCTGAAATTGTTGTGAAAGTGTAGACAAAAATATAGCTTTGGGGACGTTGGTTTAAATGACAAGTAACTCGGTACACTTCACATAATCGGGTGTTGGTGCCTTGCCAAAGTCAAATAAACCGATAGTCCTAACGAGCTTTGGTATGTGTGCCCGGTGTGGATGCATCTCGAAAAATAGAAAAAGCCCGAGAATGGCTAATCACCAAGGTTTCGACTTTTGTACACCAATGCCATTGTCTCAAAAATAAAAGAAAGAAAAGAAAATGAAGAAAAATATACACTTAAGGGAAGTTGATAAGAAATGTGAAGTTGTGGTTGTTTAGTTCCTTTCCCGGATTAGCATCACATAGCCTAGAAAATTCCCACCTAATCACAACGTTTCTTGGCCTTTTATTTCACAAATCCTTATGACCTATTTGCATGTTTGTAAGACTTAGTGATTTAGATTGGATATACTCATGATCATCTTGACTTCTTCATCTTTACATTTCATTGCATGCTATCAAGTTAAGTGCAATTGTCTTTCCATGCTTTCATTTATTTGATACATAATTGCTTGTCCATTGTCATGAAACATGACTATGAAGGTGATCCAATATTAAAAGCACAACTCCAAAAAGATTTTGCCATTTTTCTGCATACATAAATCATGTCATCTCTTAGTCTATAGTTGGGAATTTGCTCGGGGACGAGCAAACCTTAAGTATGGGGTATTTTTGATAACAAGATTTATGACTTAGGATTAGGTAATCATTTAGATAGATTTCTCACTCATTCATGCACGTTTTGGCATTGGTTCATGACGTCTTCGCTCAATTCATGCACATTTCTTGAAAAGACGTCTACACTACCTTTTATCGGTTTTGTAGGTAATTTGGGGATCTATTGGACGTTAATCGATACATTTGAGGGCCAAGCCTCATGATGGTACACATCCAAAGCCTTGGAGGAGCATAATTGGAGCAACAAAGGACACAAAGACCACTATTGGTGCAAGCAATGGAGCAACTCATGGCTAGACGATCATAGCATGCTTCTGTTGAAGAAAATCGACCTACACCCAGGATAATCGGCCGATTTTTTCCTCTGGGTCGATTTTTGGGCCTTTGACAGCTTAAGCCACGTGTCCCACGATCTCTTGTCCGGCCTTGCTCTTGGTGGAGAATATAAGTGGTCCTTCAAAGCTGCTGCTGGCTATCTCCCATTCAATTCCTCTCTCCCACATCCTCTAGCATCTTCCAAAAGACTCTCCCAATTGGGAGCTCTCTTCAAGACACCCTTGTGGGTGTTCTTGAGAGAGATTAGTGTAGATTTCAATTTCATAGTGAGATTTGAGTGATTTTTGTGAAGAAGCTTGTTGAAGGTTGTAAGATCCAACTTGGAGCTACATTTGGTGTGTTGAAGGACTTGTTTTGAGCTCAAATCTAGCTAAGTTTCATTGCTTTCATTTCCTTACTTCATCTTCTTGATATGGATTCCATGTATGCTTGTATGATGATTTTTGATCTTGAAATGCATGTTATTGGCTAGTTTGTTGTGATTCTGGAGTGATGGATTGATGGTTATTGCTTGGATGATGATAGAATGGACTTATATGTTAGTTTAGGATGATTTGAATGCACAAAACCTAACTCAGACATAAAAATCGACCTGTTCATCATAGTAAACCGGCCGATTTTTACTATGATCCACCCAATTTTTCCTTCTGTAGCTCTTTAATTGATGAATTTGTATGTTAGGATGTTAGATTGTTGAAATCCTAGTGTTTGTTGAGCTTAATTTAGCTTAGGGTCACCTAATGCTATCAACCTAAGTGAGGGAAGAGATCTACCCGATGATTTCCGATCTTAGATACCTAAGATGATGAATTCTAGGTAGTAGTGAGCCTCACAAGCCGCTATTGGACTGAGTGTGCTAGGATTATTGCTTGAGACTTACCTTTTCCGAGACTTACCCGGTAAGGAGAGGTTTGCCCCTTAAGTAGTGTCCGGTTTGTGTAGAATTCCCAACTTTACCTCCTTGAGACTTACCCGGTAATAGGAGTTTGGTGCGGGATTAGTGAAGTGAGAGACCTACCCGGTAATTGCTTCCATTAGTGAAACACCCTTTCCCAACATCGCAGCCTTGTCCTTAGAATAATTTAGAACCTTGAGTCCAACGCCATAACCGGAAATCTTGACCTCTAGAATCCTCTTTTTTCTATCTTTGATCTCATATCTTGTGTTTGCGTCACTTGTTTGTTTTGCTAGCTTGAGTTGTTAGTTTGTTTTATTACCTTGCTTGATTTGTGATCCTTGCTTGATCACCACAAAAACTCAACCAAAAATATCATCATTTTCATTTCTTTATTTCTTTCTCTTTTCTTAGACTAGATTTGCACTATCTTTGATCATTAAATGACTTGATTTCGCCTCAGTCCTTGTGTTCGACCTCGGAATACTTTCCTTTCTACAAAACGACCCGTACACTGCGGGTTTCGCTAGGTAGTTTAGGATTTTAGTTCGAGTTTATAAATGTAAAGCTTTTTGTGCTATTTCCTAGCGTAACAAGTTTTTGGCGCCGTTGCTGGGGACTAGGTCTAGATTGAGTCATTTGATTTTGATTGCTTTTAGTGTTTATCTTTCTTGTTACTTTTGATCTTGTGTTGTTTTTGTCTTTGCCTTTTCATGTTTGCCATGGACGGATTGTACCTCCAAGACGACCTTGACAACATGGAGTATGAGGAGTGGATGGAAGGCCAAGATCTAGGACCTCTCCATGATGAGTTTGAGTATTGGGAGGAGTTCAATGCCTATCATGAGTCCCATGATCAAGCTCATATGATTACATTACCTCATGAGGAACCTCACCATCAACTTCATGAAGATCGATTGGAATCAATGCTAGAGGAAATGTTGAGGAAGATGGATGATCTAGAAAGCAACCTTGCTTCCATTTCTAGTTCCCAAATGGAGCTTGAAGCGGAAGTATGTCATCAAGAGGAGGTTCACTATGAGGAGATCCAAGAATTGCCCGATTCAACCATAACCAATAGAAGCCTTGAGGAAGAGTTGAATGAAGCTCGAGAGCAATTGTGGCTAAGGGATTTGGCCCTGAAGGAAGAAAGGAGATTGAATATCGAAAGAGAAGAACAAATGAG
Source organism: Fagopyrum esculentum (assembly GCA_033239045.1). Lineage (NCBI taxonomy): Eukaryota > Viridiplantae > Streptophyta > Magnoliopsida > Caryophyllales > Polygonaceae > Fagopyrum > Fagopyrum esculentum. The sequence goes on along the minus strand of BSUD01000002.1, from coordinate 156,689,178 downwards.
GAGGGAGATTGAGGAAATTAGGCATGCTCTTATGCTAGGAGATCCTACCATCCTTCAAGGCTTACCTCCACCTCCTTCACCTTTGGAGGAGTGCAATGAAGTATTCTCACCACCGGTCATCCTTGCCATCAAGCCCGGAACCACACTTGAAGAGCTCACGAGGGAGTCCTAAGCTAACCTCAACTCCTTCCAATCCCTCCTTGCTTGCCCGGAGTACACACGAAGATTGGAGCCCCTTTCCTAAGGAGTTTCCCATGTTGAATGATGGAGGCAAGCATGATGGATCCATGATGGTTATGAAGCACCTCAATGAAGGATTCTTTCCAAGAACCGGCCTTCTTTGGATCATAGAGGATGAGGATGGCAAGCATCTCACCGGTGTGACCGCGGAGTACCAATTGTCTAAGTATGGGGTGGCACCTATGGTTGCAACTCCATACTATCATCAATGGAGCGGTGATGAAGGAGTCTACTACTCACCGGTGAAGAGAGAACTTAAGGCTTATTTGGGCATCAAGTGGCCCTTGCTTGTCATCATGGATGCCGGAAAGCGATGGTTGCTCGGACTCCTCAAGCAAACCATGGTATTCGAGGTAGATTGACACATCCTCGGAGTTTGGTCAAGCTAATGACCTTAAAGAAGCGCTTAATGGGAGGCAACCCATTGGTACATGTCTTTCCCTTTTATTTTTCTTGTTTTTGTTTGATTTTGCTTTTGGTGTGCTTTGTTTTTCTTTTGTGTTTTTGGGTGCTAGATCTTGTTGTTGTCATGTGTGATGAGATGTTGGAGGTCATGTGCAAACCACATGGAACTGTTGAGAAGAAGGTGCAAGATCCGAGCACATGGACAAGGAAGAAAGTACCCAGGAAAATCGGACTGATCTTGCACAAAAATCGGCCGATTTTCCTGGGCAAATGGTCCGATTTTTCCTCTGTAAAGGAAAGTGATGATCTCCAATCAAGCATGGGTGGAGCGGACGTGGAACTTGGACGGCTTGCGGTGCCAAGCGCGGGTTCCGACACCATAATGAACATCAAAGAGCTCTCTACCATCCTTGATCGATCATCCACCATCATCATTCGATGTGAACCGAAATACCAAAGCATCACCAATTTTACATTGTGAGGACTCTCTTTCACTTCTTTATTTAGTTTCCACATTGGGGACAATGTGTTTCTAAGTATGGGGTGAGGTTTTCATGATCACTTGCATGATTAGCATCTAGAGTAGTTTCTTTTTAGTCACATGTTTCATTATGTCTTGCATTGTATATACATATTTCGAAAAATCCAAAAAATCAGAAATTTTAAAAAATTTTAGTGCTTGTAAGGCTTGGGAATGACCCTTATGATAAAAATTGTCTTGTGAATTGGCTATGAATGGCCTTATGTGTCAAATTTATGATAGCATATGTGGACTTGAAGTACTTATCTTGAAACCCATGAATGAATTTGTGATCATGAATGTTTGCCTTGATTGAATTGAGTATTGAAAGTCGAAATTGCATGCTAGTTCTTGCACATCATTTAGGAGTAATTGAGGCAATTCATCTTTCTCTACTTCTCATCTTGATCATGTTGTTTGAGCACCTCAATTGATGAAAAATTTGACCTCTTTTGACCCATCCGGGAATGGGAGCATGATAGTGTGTTGATGTGTGTGAAAAGCAAGTGTGGGGTGAAGTTGTTGATGAAAGAATGATGTGAATGAAATGCTGAAATTGTTGTGAAAGTGTAGACAAAAATATAGCTTTGGGGACGTTGGTTTAAATGACAAGTAACTCGGTACACTTCACATAATCGGGTGTTGGTGCCTTGCCAAAGTCAAATAAACCGATAGTCCTAACAAGCTTTGGTATGTGTGCCCGGTGTGGATGCATCTCGAAAAATAGAAAAAGCCCGAGAATGGCTAATCACCAAGGTTTCGACTTTTGTACACCAATGCCATTGTCTCAAAAATAAAAGAAAGAAAAGAAAATGAAGAAAAATATACACTTAAGGGAAGTTGATAAGAAATGTGAAGTTGTGGTTGTTTAGTTCCTTTCCCGGATTAGCATCACATAGCCTAGAAAATTCCCACCTAATCACAACGTTTCTTGGCCTTTTATTTCACAAATCCTTATGACCTATTTGCATGTTTGTAAGACATAGTGATTTAGATTGGATATACTCATGATCATCTTGACTTCTTCATCTTTACATTTCATTGCATGCTATCAAGTTAAGTGCAATTGTCTTTCCATGCTTTCATTTATTTGATACATAATTGCTTGTCCATTGTCATGAAACATGACTATGAAGGTGATCCAATATTAAAAGCACAACTCCAAAAAGATTTTGCCATTTTTCTGCATACATAAATCATGTCATCTCTTAGTCTATAGTTGGGAATTTGCTCGGGGACGAGCAAACCTTAAGTATGGGGTATTTTTGATAACAAGATTTATGACTTAGGATTAGGTAATCATTTAGATAGATTTCTCACTCATTCATGCACGTTTTGGCATTGGTTCATGACGTCTTCGCTCAATTCATGCACATTTCTTGAAAAGACGTCTACACTACCTTTTATCGGTTTTGTAGGTAATTTGGGGATCTATTGGACGTTAATCGATACATTTGAGGGCCAAGCCTCATGATGGTACACATCCAAAGCCTTGGAGGAGCATAATTGGAGCAACAAAGGACACAAAGACCACTATTGGTGCAAGCAATGGAGCAACTCATGGCTAGACGATCATAGCATGCTTCTGTTGAAGAAAATCGACCTACACCCAGGATAATCGGCCGATTTTTTCCTCTGGGTCGATTTTTGGGCCTTTGACAGCTTAAGCCACGTGTCCCACGATCTCTTGTCCGGCCTTGCTCTTGGTGGAGAATATAAGTGGTCCTTCAAAGCTGCTGCTGGCTATCTCCCATTCAATTCCTCTCTCCCACATCCTCTAGCATCTTCCAAAAGACTCTCCCAATTGGGAGCTCTCTTCAAGACACCCTTGTGGGTGTTCTTGAGAGAGATTAGTGTAGATTTCAATTTCATAGTGAGATTTGAGTGATTTTTGTGAAGAAGCTTGTTGAAGGTTGTAAGATCCAACTTGGAGCTACATTTGGTGTGTTGAAGGACTTGTTTTGAGCTCAAATCTAGCTAAGTTTCATTGCTTTCATTTCCTTACTTCATCTTCTTGATATGGATTCCATGTATGCTTGTATGATGATTTTTGATCTTGAAATGCATGTTATTGGCTAGTTTGTTGTGATTCTGGAGTGATGGATTGATGGTTATTGCTTGGATGATGATAGAATGGACTTATATGTTAGTTTAGGATGATTTGAATGCACAAAACCTAACTCAGACATAAAAATCGACCTGTTCATCATAGTAAACCGGCCGATTTTTACTATGATCCACCCAATTTTTCCTTCTGTAGCTCTTTAATTGATGAATCTGTATGTTAGGATGTTAGATTGTTGAAATCCTAGTGTTTGTTGAGCTTAATTTAGCTTAGGGTCACCTAATGCTATCAACCTAAGTGAGGGAAGAGATCTACCCGATGATTTCCGATCTTAGATACCTAAGATGATGAATTCTAGGTAGTAGTGAGCCTCACAAGCCGCTATTGGACTGAGTGTGCTAGGATTATTGCTTGAGACTTACCTTTTCCGAGACTTACCCGGTAAGGAGAGGTTTGCCCCTTAAGTAGTGTCCGGTTTGTGTAGAATTCCCAACTTTACCTCCTTGAGACTTACCCGGTAATAGGAGTTTGGTGCGGGATTAGTGAAGTGAGAGACCTACCCGGTAATTGCTTCCATTAGTGAAACACCCTTTCCCAACATCGCAGCCTTGTCCTTAGAATAATTTAGAACCTTGAGTCCAACGCCATAACCGGAAATCTTGACCTCTAGAATCCTCTTTTTTCTATCTTTGATCTCATATCTTGTGTTTGCGTCACTTGTTTGTTTTGCTAGCTTGAGTTGTTAGTTTGTTTTATTACCTTGCTTGATTTGTGATCCTTGCTTGATCACCACAAAAACTCAACCAAAAATATCATCATTTTCATTTCTTTATTTCTTTCTCTTTTCTTAGACTAGATTTGCACTATCTTTGATCATTAAATGACTTGATTTCGCCTCAGTCCTTGTGTTCGACCTCGGAATACTTTCCTTTCTACAAAACGACCCGTACACTACGGGTTTCGCTAGGTAGTTTAGGATTTTAGTTCGAGTTTATAAATGTAAAGCTTTTTGTGCTATTTCCTAGCGTAACAAGGTGCATTGATCTCCAGACTTAAACCACTTCGCTTTTGAAAGTTGTGCAAGAGTAGTACGGAGGTTATCCAGGAGCGGTTTAGGGCAATGTAAGTGGTGCGTTCAACATTTAGGAGAGTGGGGCCAAGGGGTGAACTTTGAAGATTTGCTTGGGTAGTGGCTAGGGCGGTTTGAAATGCTTTAATGTCGGAGTGGAGGTGCTCAATCTTGCGGTTTGGGAATTTTTTTAGGAGGTTTTTAAGGTTTTTGAGTTTATGGGTGAGGAGGTGGATGTCATCAGCATAAGGAAGGTTAGTGGGTTGAGTCCAATAGCGCTCGACAGTGGGGAAGAAGTCCTCATGAGAACACCAAACGTTGTTGAAGCAAAATTAACGTCGAAGATTGATGGGTTTGGCATCCAGGAAGATGATGCCCGAGGAGTGATCCGACAGGGAAGGATTGTCAAAGAAAGCCGTAGAGTTGGGGAAAGAAGTGTGCCAACATTTGTTCATGACAATTCTATCAAGCTTACACCAGATTCGAGTGTCGGTTTGCTTGTTATTCCATGTATACTTGCACCTGGAGTAAGCGTGGTCTGAGAGATCGTTTGTTGAGAAACAATGTGCAAGTTTATCAAATGGGGGTGTGGTATTGGTTGTGTCATTGGAGAGCTTTTCATCGGGGCTGAGTGTAGTATTAAAATCACAAAGGAGCACCCATGAAGTGTTTCGGTTTAGATGGTTCAAGGTTGTAATGTTGTGCCATAGTGGAGTATGATCTTCATCAAGGTTGAAGGCGTAGATAAAGGAGCATTCAAGGCCAGGGGAGGAGAGGTGGAGGTGACAAAAGCAGCAATAGGGGTGGAGATTTTGCAATGAATCATTTGATCATTGGCAAGGACTTGGTTTAGCAATATGGAAAGTAGGTTCCAGACCCAGATGCGGCATTTACGGTCATGAGTGACATTAGATGTATGGGACCAGTCAGGGATAAGGTTAGAGAGCTTACTCATCATATTGCTGGATAGCTTGGTTTCAAGGATGGCCAAGATATCAAGATTATGGCAACTCACCATATCTCTAATTTGTTTCTATTTGTTTGGGGTGATTAAGGCCCCTAATATTCCATGCACCAATGTTAGCAATCATTGAAAATCATTGCAAGGTGGGCAAGTATCCTTGATACTATCCCCACGGGAGAGGAGAGGTTGGTGGTAAGACGGAGGAAGGTTAATGTCAAGGGTAATAGTGGTGGAAGGAGTGGGGATGCTTTCTTTGCTAGGGTTTGGTGAAGAGCTGGGATAGCTTAGGGATGGGTTTCCAGTGGAGAGATTTAAGGGATGTAATATAGGAGAGTGATGGGGTAGAACAATAGATTGGATAGTAGTGGGAGGGGCTTGATGGGTGTTGACTTCAGAAAGAGTGACTTGCGAAGTATGAGACGTATGAATGGGGATGTTAGGGTTTGAGATACGGTGAGAGTCAGGAGGTGTGGGTAGGATTGGGAGAGTGTTTGTGGAGGGGGTTGGGGTCGGTCTTGATTTCATGGAGCCGAGGGGGTTTTTAGCCTTTGGAGCAGTGTTCAAAGTCTTGCACTTATGACCAAAAACCAGGCATTTTGGAAAATGTTCAGGCAACCATTCATACGTGATTTTCTGTGTGATGACTTCTCCATTTGGTCCCATGAACTTGACTTCACGAAGCAATGATTTGGAGGCATGGACTTCTACCAGGATCTTAGCAATGCCGAGGCATTGATGATTAGCGGAGCATGAGTCGGTGAGGAGAGGGGTGCCAATGGAGGATCCTATTTTAGCCAGCATATGTGGTGACCAGAACCGGTAGTCGAGGTTGTGGAGAGAGGCCCAGATTGGGATAGAGGATAAGCTCGAGTAGTCAAGAGCCATACCATGGCTCCAACGTTTGAGGAGAATTAAGGTTGCACCACTGATAATCCAAGGGCTTTGAAGGAGAATGAAGTTTAGGTCTTCTTCGGATTTGAAGTGGAGGATGAACACACCATGATCATTACGACGAATCAATGGCTTAGTAATGGAGTTCCATGACAACTTAACAAAAGCGTCCATATGAAGGTATGATATGGGACTACCCAAGGGGGATCCCAATAGGGTTTTGGACCATTTGTTTAGAGTAGCCAAAATATCTTCCTCCGAGAAACGAATGACGCCATTTTCGATGCCTGGGAAGTACTTGAGAGGTACGTGGTCCCATGAAGCGTCTTTTGTCAATAGTTCCTTAAAAGTGACCTTTTGTATGCTAGTATCATGAGTGCATTGAATGGGGGAGGGAGTCGAGGTGGTGGTCGGTTCTAGGATGGTGGAAGTTGAATCGATAGGTGGAGCTTGTGTAGTGGAAGTTGAAGGAATGGTCATCATGGGTAAGTTTGGAGTAGGGTTGAGGTTTGCATCCATCGTTAGAGGAGGGGTAGTTTCCTGGGTGAGTTGAGAGGAGACAGGGACAGAGGGTAGTTTTTCTGCTAGTGGGGGAGGGAGTGGAAGAGTATAGTTTGGGGAGGGCGGGATGGTAGGTGGAGGAGGGTTTTGGGTTTGTGGTGAGCTTTGCGGGTAGGGAAGAGGTGGGAAGAGTTCGTTTGATGCTAGTGGTGGCATGGAGCTTGGTTAACCATGGCTTTGCGCAGTCTTGTGTTATTTGAAATGATTGTTTCTTCAGGGATTAACTCAAAGGGGTTGGGGGGTTTTGAGGGTGAAGCTGGAGGACCAGGCTTAATGGGCTATTTGGACCACGGTTTAGCTCGGAAAGTTTAATGGAGAACTTACTGGATTTTTTGGAGCCTCCCATTGGGAGTGGAGGGGGGTGGGTGTGTGGTTAGGCGACCACACCAGGGTGGTGGAGCAGGCGGGAAGCCTACTCCTACGAGGTGAGGGAAGGGGAGGGTAAAGAGAGCGTTTTTGGGTGATTGTATTGTGTTTGAGATTGAGAAGAATATAATTCTCAATCTACCTCTAATTCCATGTGAAACATAAAGAAAGTGTATTGAGCGGAAGAAAATTGTATATGAATGTATATTCTGGGATTCTCTTACATGAGGTAGCTAGGGGTATATAACAGATACCAAAATCTGTTATCATTCTCCTTTATTTACATAGCAAGTCCTCATATTCTATATATTTTCATCTATACGTATATACTCTACACTTCGCCCAAGGAGTCTTCTTCGCCTAGAACTCTACTCCGGCCGGTAATTCATTTGCCCAAAGAAGATAGTGTCTTCGGCCAGCTATTCAAATACCCTTTCCGGCCGGTCTTCCCCTCCTTTGACTACCTACTGATTCTTATCTTCGCACCCAGTTTGTGGCTCTAGTCTTGAAAAGGTATTGTCTTCGACTTTCTCCTCTCTTTGTTCCTAGTTTGTCCTATCTTCAACCTTCTAGCTTGCTGAGTTTCCTGATTTTCTTTCCTGTTCGTGGATCCTAAGAAAGTAAGAAGGTATTGTCACGGCCTTCCTATCTTTAGACTTCGTCTAGTTCGTGGAATGTCTTTGGCCTTCCGGTCCTTCGACTTTGTCCAGTTCATGGAAGCTGCCTTCGGCCTTCTTATCCTTCTCGTGGTCCCTTTCGGCAGTTCAGGAAAAACGGACATGCGGGTGACCCAGGTCAGACATGATTGGCAGCCTGGGTTCCTGACTCAACCCGAATCCGACCCAAATAAACGGGCAAAATTTTAACTAGGGCCCGACTTGAGTCGGGAATGCAAGATCTATGATGACATGAATTATGGTCTTAGTTTAGGGATGTATTTAGATAGATTATCTCCTTTGTTTTGCATGCATAGACATATATTCACATCGATTATGTTGTTATTTATTTACTTTGCGAGAATAGAGGTCTACACACAATTTTGTTGCAATTGTAGGAAATATGGCAAATTTTGGATCAAAAGGGAGCATAAGAGTTCAAGGAGTCCTGGAGACGGCATGATGGAGTACATTGAGGTGCAAAAAGAAGATCAAAGATCACAAGAAAGAAGATTGAATTGAAATAGAAGCAAGGAGTAGAAGAAAGTATGTAAGAGAAGAGAAATCTCGGATGGAGAGATATTATATCAGCCGATATTTTTTTCGGGTCAATCCAAGATTACGCTGAAAAATGGCTCACGACCCAAAGTCAAAACCCTAATTTATTTATTAAATAGAAGTTGCGGCAAGGGTTTATATACGACTTTTGGAGGCCGGTTTCCGATACTTTTTCGGAGACGATTTCCGCGGTAGTTGATACAAAAAGAAAGACGGCGGTAGAGAAGGAACAACATCGAAGGATCGAAGATAGCCTTTGGAGTTTTGTGATTTATTCTTGAAGGGATATATTTAGTCTTTGTTTTTGTTATTTGAACACAAGGTCGAACCTTTGTTATTGCTTTAATTTAGTTTTGATGTTTGAAGATAAGTTGCTAAGTTTTCTTTGCTTTTTTATTGGTTATTTTGATTTATGTCTTATTTGATATCATATACCTTCTTTGATTCAAACATGACTGTTGTTGGCTAGAATTCTTGCAATTCTAGGGTGACTGATGGTTGTGGTTTAGATGATGATGGAATGACCCTTTAAGTTAGATTGGATCCTAAAGGTTGAGTTACCTATGCAATTGACGATGTCGGATGGTTCTCAGGAATCTCGACCGAGATTTGAGTAAAGACAATTCAAGATTTCCTTCTGTTTACCCGATCATGTTTTATCCTTAAGCCTAGGTTATATTTTACCAAAATCCTAGTCTTTGTTGAGAGTTTTATTCCCTTTTATTCCTCTAAGACTATGCTCGATATCGGGAAGAAACTTACCCGGTGCTTGCCTTTCTTGAGTACCGAAGATGACGTTTTCTAAGTAACAAAGGTTTATCCTTTGTTAGGTTTGAGTGTGCCTTCACTTTACCTTTGTGTGCTAACCCGGTAATGATTAGTTCTATTCCCTTAGGTTGAGTGGTTGGTTTGAGTTATAGTTCCTTTCGTCCGGTAAAAGGATCTTTGGTTAGTGATAGCGGATAGTGAGACACCCCCCCCCCCCCCCCCCCCCCCCCCCCCCCCC
>BSUD01000002.1:156649031-156661372 GCA_033239045.1 Fagopyrum esculentum | reverse complement strand
ATATATATATATGTATATATATTAGTAGAAAGAATAAAACCATATGTATAATATATATGATAATGATAAGAGAACGAAGAATATCATCAACAACATCAAAGAATAAAGAGTTGTGGTGACCAAAACTACTCGAATACTATAAAGTTGTGTAGACAAGCAAATGCTACATAAATTCGATATCACTACATTTTTGTCAAGATATTTTAGATACGATGTCTTTGAAGATGCTTAACGGGTAATTTGACAGCTGGGTCGAGTTTTTTTTCGGTTAATTTTATGTCCAATAGGATTTATTCGAATGTTGTGATTGGGGCTAAAAATTGTTGTTTTTGCCTTTTTGGAAGAGAGGATGTTCCGTAGCGGAGGATATGGTTATGGTTGTCGGTATACGTAGGGTTGTCCATCTACTCTATCTCATTTAGGAATGAAAATTGGTTGGTTTATGGGTGGAAGTTCCACTTCCACCAACCACCCATCTTACCTGAACTCTCACCCACCCCGCCCACCACCCGCCTAACACTTCACCCGTCACCCACCCACCCATCACCCACCGGGTGTTCGGGTGGTTCGGGTGAAATAACCGGGTGTGTATTGTGTAGTATATCTTTCAGTTTTAAACATTTACATGTATAAAGTAAATTTATATTTTAAAGTGACACAAATATAAATCTACTAAATTACGGAACATTATCCAACATTAAAAACCTACATGAAAAATGAATTCCAATTATTATAAAATTATACAAATAAACGCAATATTTTTGCATACAACAAATGTAAATCAACATATCCTACAATCAAACTCCTTTAGATCTCATATTTACAAAGATAAAGAGTGTCTCCTGCAATCTTTCGTAACCAAAATGGTAAAATATCAGCTAGTATTGACCATCGGTATGCCTACTCTCATATTCTAAAAGGTCCGAAAATTTCGGACTGATATCATATAGAGAGACAATACGCACAAGCTCCCGCAAAATGTAATGGCACCCATGGTTAACTAATGGTACAAATTTCAAATAAGTTGCCTTAATCCAAAATTATGAAACTAAAACTGTAATTCAAACACATGGTAGAACTAAGAAGATGTATGAATCGTATAATTGACTGAACGAATAAAGTGAGTGTTGTGTTGAAGGGAGAGTGTGGCTCTAAAATCGAATATAGATATGAGGAGAAGATGGAGAGAAGACACTAGTGAAGATTAATTATCTATTTAGAGAATCGAGCGAGCGTCGCGCTGAAGTGAATGACCGAACAAGAGAGGGAGCGTGTGGCTCACCGGCGGCAAACTGAGGTAGTGCGGTATGACGATTTGGCGAAGGATCGAAGGTTTTAGCAAGTCTAGCTACTAGAGAATTAGCGATCGATATAAAAAATTCAAATTGGGGAAGTGGTAAGGTGAATGGTGGCACGGCTGCACTCTTGATAATTTAGGGTTTTTATATTTTTAATAATTTATATGGGTAGAATTTATGGTTTTTTTTCTTCATTTTGTAAATAATTAATATAGGTGATGCGGGGAGGGTGGGGCGGGTGGTGGATGGTTCGGGTGGTGAGTGGTTGTACCTACACTCATACCCACCCACTACCCGTCAACCGCCTACCACCCAGAATTCTTCGGATTTTCACCCATAAATTCGGGTCGGTTGACCGGTTGGATCGGGTGGTTGTGCACCCATTCCATCCCTAATCTCATTCTTCCTCCAAATATTTTGGACTACTGTTCCGGTTCAGGGGCAGAGTCCAAAATTTTTTGATGAATGAACGAAATTTTACCACTTACTATATATGTATATAACTAAGTATAGTTTAGCTCTATTTAAAAAAGAAATGTTATGTTAACTGAACATACAATAATAAATATATTAACTTATACTCTGTAAATAACGATCTAGAACTTAGTGACCGTTAATAAAAAGAAGAATAGAGTTAGTCACATCAGTGAAGTACAAGTATCATATTTTAAACTTTTTTTTCGTGTGATTTCTAGTTGAATGAAGAAATGGATCGGATGTAAAAATATGAGTTGGGTTGGGCCACTGCCTAGTCAGCCCACCGCTGAAATCCGCCTCTGCTCCGGTTGGCTATCCAAACATGAATACGGATGTTGCCACATTTATGTATATCATCATGAGCGGGGTCGTGCACATATGAGCACACATGCGCGTTAGATACAAACCCAACATATAAAATCAAAAGGGTTAAATCTAAAATAATATTGCAATAGGAGTATCTCACCGATCTTATATACTAGGCTCGGAATGTCCCCAATTTTCGACGTGTGAAATTTTTTTTGAAAGTTTAATTGTATTAAGAGGAAGAAGAATTTACATGCTTACAAGATCAAGCAGTAAGGGCATACACAAAAAACAGATTCCATGAGCATAAGACTATAGGGAAATGGAGGGGAGGGGATTAAGGATCATTAGATAAGTTTGATGTTCAGCATACGAGCCATATCAAGAGTGGAGGGCGACCTACCCTTCCAATTGTGCTCGAAGTGGATCTTGATGTATCTAATGATCTCTCCAGCACAATCAATAGCTCTGGTGAAGGTGTTATTGTAGACCACGTTGTTCCTTGCAATCCAAAAATGATAGATGAAAGATGTGATAGAGGCAATCCGGATTCTATCTATCGGACTTGGCTTCTGCCTAGTCCATGACTCAAGCCAAGGCCAGAGATTGCTAATATACGGAGCAGGGTAGGGGGTCTTGGTCCAGCGGGAAACAATGTCCGACACAAGAGAGCCGTAACTGCAGTAGTGCCATAGGTGATCATCGTTTTCAGGGGCATTGTTACATAGCTTACAAGTGTCATAGCTGATCAAGTTCCAAGTCGTGATTTTTGCAAGTGTGGGGAGAAGTTTTAGAGCAGCTAACCATGCTAGCAGCTCTTAGGACTGTTGGAACTGAGCCAAATGGCTTTGAAAGGGTTAGGTTGGGTAGGAGGATATCCAGGTAAGAAGATAGCATATGCTTTCTTGTGAGAGAAAGAAACATTTGGGTTTGAAATGGCATCACCTCTCAAGCAGCCCGGAGGAGGTAGTGGAATTTCATCCCTGACAATGAGCAAATACTTCCAAAAGGCGCTATGGTGAGGCTTCGAGTTACAGTTCCATATACTTCAACTCCCTTTGATCAGATGACGTTTAACCCAAGAGGCCCAAATGTTGGGACTTCCCCTATCCAGGTCATAGATGAGACTTGCAAGAGCGACCTTATTTCTGGTAGCAAGGTCAGGAAAGCCAAGCCCACCATGTGCTTTAAGAGTAGAGATGGAGGACCAAACTACCAAAGCACGCTTGCTATTCACAACACCAGACCAGAAGTAAGAACGAATGAGCCCATTAATCGTGTTAATAACGTTGGTAGGAAGCAAGAACACGGAGCACCAATAATGGCTAATTGCGAAGAGAATGGACTTGAAAAGTTGGGCTCTTCCAGCATATGACAAGGATTTTGCACTCCATGACTGAATACGTCTTGTCATCTTATGGATCAAGGGTGGATAATCAGTGATCGCCAACCGCCTGCTTCCGATCGGCACCCCAAGGTATAGGAAGGGAAGGGATCCAACATCCATGCCAGTGAGATTAACCGCTCTATCCATCTCAATATTGCTCATCCCTCCAATGTAAAGTTGGGACTTATCAAGGTTAATTACAAGTCCAGAGGCAGTACCAAACTGATCAAGTGTATCTTTAAGGATCTTGATGGACTGGATATCCCCACGACAAAGTAGTAGAAGGTCATTAGCAAAAGACAAGTGTGTGATGATGGGAGAAGAACATCTAGGGTGGTAGTTGAACTCTGGGTTTGAGGTACTAGTCTGGATCATTCTGGACAGAAATTCCATGGCAATAACAAATAAAGGTGGAGATAGTGGGCATCCTTGCCTCAACCCACGACAACCCAAAGTGACCCTGGAGGGAACCGTTTATGTTGACAGAGTATGATGTAGTAGTGATACATTCCTTGATCAACCTAATGAAATGCGCCGGGAAGCCCATTTTTTTGAAGACAGTGTAGGATGAACTCATGGCTCACAGTGTCAAACGCTTTTGAAATGTCGACCTTCATTGTAGCTCTAGGGGAGATATGTTTTCTTCCGTACTTGTGGAACATTTCTTGACAGAGCAATACATTATGTTTGATTGAACGCTTGGATACGAATGCACTTTGGTTGAAGCTGATGAGACTCGGGAGGACAATGTTGAGGCGCTTCGAGAGAATCTTTGAGATGGTCTTGTATATAGTGTTGCAACATGAAATGGGTCTGTAATCTGATGGAGCAAGAGGACAATCATGTTTAGCAATTAAGGAAATAAAAACATGGTTAACCTTCTTAAGCATTCGACCGTTGGTGAAAAAATCCTAGATCGCATCAGTGAAATCTTTGTGAACGATACTCCAAGCATATTTGAAGAAAGAGAACTAAAGCCATCTGGCCCAAGCGCCTTGTTATTCCCTATGTTGAAAATGGAAGTCTTGATCTCCTCAGGAGTAACCATCTCGCTCAGAGTTGCAACGTCCTCCGGGTTGAGGATGGGAAGGCTTATAATGGGGAAATGAGGGCAAGGGGCTTGGGTCTGAGGGTTGAGGACTTGTCTAAAGTGTCTCACCAAGGTGTTGTCAATGATATCCGAGTCATAGGACATCGTCCCATCGCAGGTTCTAATTGCAGTGATATGATTTGCACACCTTCGATTCTTAATGCTCCGAAAGAAGAAGGATGAGCATTGGTCGCCATGAGTAATCCAGCTAGCCTTAGAAAGCTGAGCCAACGTGGTTTGGAGGTCTTTATAGCTATTATTCAGTGCAAGCGAGCGCCTCCTCTCCTCATCTTGAATAGAAGCATCATGGAGATTTGTTTGTAGCCGGATTTTGGTGGCGTGAAGGAGCCAACGATGCTCAAGGATATTCGTCTGAAGCTCCTCCATCTTAGCACTAGGAAACGTTTTGAGAATAGGCTTTAGAATCTTCAATTTCCTGGTGAGCTTTAACATAGGGTTACCATCAATCTCCGTATCCCATGCTCTCTTCACATTCTCAATAAAATCATCATGGTTGATCCAAACGTTATTAATTCTGAACGGATAGTTTCTCCTGGCGTCCAGCGTGTCTGTGAAGAGTAAGGCAGGGGAATGATCCGACACATCAGCATGATCGAAGTGTGCTTTAGATTGGGGATAGGCAGTGTGCCAAGCAGAGTTGGAGACAATTCATTCAAGTTTACTCCAGATACGGGAATCAACTTGTTTGTTATTCCAAGTGTATTTACAGCCAGAATATGGGTGATCAGATAGCGAGGTTTGCTCAAAACAAGACGTAATTTATTGGAAGATTGCGAGATATTCGGTAGGTTGTTGGAAGTCTTCTCATTTGGGGATAGTTGTTCGCTTCAAAAGGTGTGTGCAAGCTTTAAATTTATTACCCAAGAAGTATGCTTGAACAAATATGCGAACCCGTAGTGTACGGGTCAATTGTAATAAAAAGCAAGAATTCCAAGGGTCGATCACAGGGACTTAGGTGAAACAAAGCGCGAAATCGGTTGTCAAATATTGCAAATAACCAAAAGCAATTAAAGCAATCAAAGATAATGTAAAAGTCAAGTAAGGGGAAATGCGGATTCTAGGGATTAAAGCATCTAGTTGTGGTTCCGACTCAAGATCTCAAAGGATAACGCAGACAAAGCCGAGGTTTGCAAAGGGAAGGTGTTTCTAAGGTGGGAATAGATCACCGGGTAAATCTCACTACTCACTATCCGAAACCAAAGCTCATATTACCTGGTAAGTATCAAGGTACTAAGGAAAGGAACTATAATCTCAAACCAACACACCACCCAAGGGAATAGAATCAACATTTACCGGGTAAGTCTCAGGCTAACTTACAAAGATGAGATGAAGGCATACTCAAACCCCAATAAAGGATAAACCTTTATTACCTACACTCATGATCTTAGGTAAACAAATAAAGGAATCACCGGGTAAGTCTCATCCTAGGCTTGCATTGAACCAAGAATGGTGTAATAAGGATAGGATTTGGCAAACTAGAACACTTAACTTCAGTTTCGGATCAGGAAAGGTTCACCTCGTTCAGTCAGATCCCACCCCAGCTAAGATGTTCTTCGACTGAGCGAGGTATTCTAGGGTTAAGGTTAAAGACTCGAGCTTTCAAGGTCCTGCTGGGATTAAGATCTTTCTATCATCGTCTTTTCCACAACTTTCAGGCAATCACCCTAGATCCGCACAAGAAACTTAGCCAACAATCATCATGATAACAATATTCAAATTAATGGGAAATGAATCAGTATTCGAACAAGAAAACCTTGAGAAAAAGGTCTCAATAACTGAATCAAATATCAAACAACAAGCGTTCCTTAATCACAAATCAGCAAAGACAATCAATCAAAATGACAATCTAGAAAAGTCTTACAAACTCCTTCAAAAGCTAACTCCAAACTAGAATCCTTCCTTCCTTGATCTTCAATCCTTCAATCCTTCCTTCTAAACTTCCAAAAAATCCCTCAATTGCTGGATGCTCCAAGCATGTAAGCCCGGTTGAACTTGTGGAAAATCCAACCCTTTATATAGGAGAATTATCTTCCAAAGATAATAATATCTTAAAAAGATAATTTCTTAGAAAAATATATCCATATCTCTAAAATAGATCTCCCAAACCTCATTCCTCACTGGAGCCACACCTCCAATTACTCCGCTGAATTCAGATGCCGCATCTGGATTTGGTGGAACCCATCATCCCTTCACCTCACCACCATCCTTGCTAATAACCAAATCATTCATGTCTCGATCACTCCTAATGACCATGGCCAACCCTCTACCCAAGTAAACTCCTTTGCATGCTCTTTCATATATGCCCATAATCGCTCTGATGACCGAACGCCCCTCTGGGATGCTATCACCACCATCAAACAGATCAACTCTCATACTCCTTGGGCTCTCTTGGGCGATTACAACACCACTTTGAGCCGTGATGAAAAAGTTATGGAGCATCCTTCTCAAACCTCTCAACAATCTAGTGAACTTGCCGATTGTTTCTCTGCAAACTCACTTTATGATCATGACTTCTCCAGCTGCAAGCTCACCTAGAACAACAATCAAAATGACAACAAAATTTGGTGCAAGCTCGATTGGATTGTTGTTAACACTTCATGGAGCAACTGCTTCCCAAACTCTGCAGCTTTCTTCGACACTGCTAGCATCTCAGATCACTCTCCTGCCATCTTAACCATTAACCACAAGCCTCCGACACCAAAACGCCAATTCAGGTTCAATAACAACTAGGCAAACCATGAGGACTTTCACTCTAAAGTCGCTGCGTCTTGGTCATCTCCTGTCCCGAGTGACTACTCCAGAAACCATATGCTCCTCCTCTTCTTCAAGCTCCAGCATCTTAAACCTGCCCTAAAACGATTCCCGAGTGTCAAGCTTGAAGAGTTACACACCATCATTGATAACCTGAAGTCTTCCCTGACCACAACACAAAGCAACCTTCAAGCCTCCCCCCTCAACCCTTCCCTCATTAGCTTGAAACGTCACTATACTGCCCTGCTTATCTCGAACATGGATCTCCTTAGGGTTACTCTTGCCCAGCTCTCCAAAGCATCGTGGATCAAGCATGGTGATCAATGTAGTAGTTATTTTTTTATGAGTATAGCTGCTCGTAGAGCATCCAACACCATCAAGAGCATTATCAACCCCCTTGATCCCGCTGGTAGGCCCACCCAAAATCCTGATAAGATCTCTGAGATCCTAACCAACCACATCTCCGCAATCCTCAACCCCTACCCCACAAAATCCCCACAACCTATTCCCTGATTGTTGGCTTCCCTCTATCCTCCCGGATCATGCGTCCAATCTTTGCATGAACATTACCCCTAATGACGTTAAAACCGCCCTCTTTGACATTGGGGATCACAAAGCCCCGGGGCCTGACGGTTTTAATTCTTTCTTCTTCAAAGAATCCTGGAGGATTACCGGACATGATTTTACTAAAGCCATCTTGAGCTTCTTTGAGATTGGATCTTTCCCCAACTCTTATAATCATACTTCCTTATCCCTGATCGGCAAAAAACGAAACCCAACACTGCCCTCCGACTACAGGCCCATCGCATGCTGCAATACCACTTACAAGGTCATAGCCAAGATCCTTGCCTCAAAGTTAAATGAAGTTCTCCCCTCTATTATTGGAAGTTATCAAGGCGCCTTCGTTAAGGGTCGATCGATCAAGCATAATATTCTCATTGCCCAGGAGCCACTCAAAAAATATAACCAAAAACGTATCTCCCCTCCCTGCGCCCTCAAAGTGGACATTACTAAAGCTTTTGATTCGATCGACCACAGATTCATTATAAACTGCCTGGGTAGGTTGGGCTTCCCTACAAAGTTCATATGTCTTGTGGACGCCCGCATTGCCAGGCCCTCTTTCTCGATCAACATGAATGGCACACTAAAGGGTCATTTTATAAGCACTAGGGGCCTTCGCCAGGGCTGCCCTCTTTCCCCTCCACTTTTTGCCATTGCCCTTGAAGTCCTATCCTCCATGATCTATACAAACACTTCCAACCCAAACTTCAACCTTCATCCCAAATGCTCCTCCCCCTGCATCACCCACCTGTGTTTCGCTGACGATATTCTTCTTTTTTGCAGGGGTGACATTGGCTCAATTAACATCCTCAAGCAAACTCTCACCCACTTTGGTAACTACTCGGGTCTTCACATTAACCTCAACAAGTCTAGTCTTTACCTTGGAGGTATTTCTATACAGGACCACAACAACATTGCCAATTCCACTAGGATTCCACTTGGCTCTTTTCCATTCACATACCTCGGAATTCCTATTGGTACCAAGAGACTTCGAAGCGCTGACTACTGTCCTCTTATCACTAAGATCACTAAAAAAATCAACTCTTGGCATGCTAGGAATATCTCCTATACAGGTAGGAAACAGATCATCTCTTCCATCCTCCTTCCACTCCAGTACTATTGGTGCTCCATCCTTCCCATACCCCATGCCGTTGTGATGAAAATCAACTGTCTGCTTCGCTCCTTCCTTTGGTTGGGTATGGATTCAAGCTCGAGAGCTCTCATTGCTTGGGATACCGTCTGCACTAATCTGACTGAATGTAGGCTTGGCTTCAAAGAACTCCTTTCCTGGAATAGGGCCTGCTTTTCAAAACTGATATTCGAACTAGACTCTCACCCCCCTGATCATGATCTTTGGTCTTGATGGATCCACAACAACTACCTCAAGAACCACTCCATATGGCCCTGCGAGCCGAGCTACAAATATAGTTATACTTGGAACTCCATCCTCAAAACCAGAAATGACCTCCAGGACTGTCTTAATGGTCAAAACTTCACCTCTATCACAAAAAAGCCTAATGAGAATTCTCCACCACTACAGCTTACTACATCCTCAGACCCATGCTGCCCTACGCCCACCCCTATGGACTCGAGATCATCTGGAAGAACTCAAACATTCCAAAATTTAGTTTCATTACGTGGATTGCAAGTCACCGAAGACTCCCCACCCTCTCCAAACTCCTCTCCTGGAACATTGTTCAAATCGATACCTCCAAGCTCTGTGGAAGACACCCCGAGGACGAAGACCATCTATTACATACTTGCAGGTATTCCGGCCTCACCTTGGATATCATTTCTAGATGGACTCGAACGCCTGATCCCTACCCCTACAAGACCAACATCTGGACTTGGTTACGTCTCTCCAATCCCCACAAGCGTGACCTTATTGAGCATATTAGAATTGCCACCATAATTGGGTTTGTTTACTTCATTTGGAAGGCTAGAAATGACATGATCTACAACCACAAAGTCACTAATGAAACCTCATGTGCACACAACATCATTCAAGCAACAAGAAATCATTTTGCTCACAAATGGAAGGAAAGATCCCCTAGTTCGCTTGCTTGGGCCAACCGGCTGGGCATTCATTTCTCCTAATTCTACTACTACCTTTTGTAACTGCATACTAGTCTAAGATGACTCTTTGTATATTCTTTTCCCCCTTTCTATAATACAATATCGTTTCAAGAAAAAAAATCTTCCATCCATAAATCTAGCCCAAAAATATATGATATCTTCTTTCCAAAAAATAAAAGATCTCAGCCAAAAATATATATCTCGCCGGCGGCAGGGTATTCGCCTCGGTCGGGACGCTCCTCAAGATCACCTCGGTCGAGGTGACACTATAGCTGACCGAGCTGAATCTCAATTGAATGTGAAATATCTCAAATCTAGTCCAAAGTCAATCTTCTTAATCATTTTCATGCTTCCTGAGGTTTTCCTTAAGCTCCAGAATGTAGCTCTAATGACTCCTTAGCTCCTTAGCTCCATTTTAGTCCAAAACGTGTCATTTTACCTACAATTACAACGAAACTAGGTGTACACCTTGATTTCCGTAAAGGTAGATGAAACAACAATATAATCACATAATATACATCCATACATGCAGATTATTGAAGATAAAATGTCTAAACTAGCCCCAAAATATAGACTATAATACATGCTATCAATAGCGTAACATTAAAGTCACCAAGCAAGACCCAAGGATTGTTAGTGTTGAGAAGTCGCAATGTAGGGATAGCAGACCATAGATTAGGTCTGTCCTCTGGCGCATTGTGAGCATAGATGAACGAGACTTCAACCTCAATAGCTTGGTCAGGTTTGGGTAATGGTTTTGCGATGCATGTATCAGTGTATGATCTGATCAGATATGATGGATGTGGCGAGGTTCAGCTTTTGCGGATTCCACCAAACCTATATGCAGCAATTGTGAGCATGGGAGGCGTTGGAGATGTGGCTCCAAGATGGGAATAGAAATTTGGAGATTTTTTTTTCATTTTTTGACCTAAGTCTAGTCTCAAGAATGGCCAGAAGGTCGAGATTATGCTTCTTAGCAAAAGATTGGATTGCTCTTTGTTTGGTGGGGTCATTCAAACCCCGGATATTCCATGCACACATTCTCACTATCATTGATCAAGTTTGTTTTGACCATTGATGGCACTAGCAATCAATGTAGAATCTAAGGAGGATGAGGTATTAGTGTTTGGACAAGGGAGAGAAGGAGAAGAATTAGGGTTGAGACCAAGGTTGGATGAGGAGGGTAAACACAAGGGAAGTTGCACTTCAGGGCGAACTTGCACAGGTATTAGTGGGTTGGATGGCTAGCGGTGAAGCCTTCAGGAACCCCATAAAAGGCTTGCACTTCAGGGCAAACCAGCACAGGGTTGATCCTCATTGAAGAATCAAGGGTGGTTAGGAGGGGCTCAGTATTAGGGTTAGGGTTACACTTCTTGGTGGTGCTCACAAATTTGGGATATAGAGGCTTTCCTTTATTATGATCCTTCGTCGGAGCAACGCAACAGTGTCCAAAGATCAAGCAAGAATCACAGCGAGGCGGCAACCAGTCATAAGTGACCTTTTGGACGAAAGAGACTTCATCAGGTCCAAATAAAGTGACCTCACGCAGAAGGGGGCGAGAAGCATTTATGTCGACAAATATTCTAGCAAAACCCAGTCTCTCTTGGTTGGCCAAGCAAGCATAGGTGAGAATAGGAGTCCCCAAGGCTGATCCTATCTTAGCGAGCATATGCTTGGACCATAACCTATAGTCCAGGTCATGCAATGTGATCCATATTGGCAAGGAACTGAGACTAGAGTAGTCCAGGGGAAGGTCCTTAGACCAGCGTTTTTGAAGAAGAGTGGTAGAGCCCTTCGTTATCCATGGACTACCAAGCAAGATGGAGTTAAGGTCATCCTCATTAGAGAAATGAAACACACAAATCCTCTTCTCGCTGCGAAGCATCTTGGGCATTGGAATAGAGTTCCAGTTCTCGGCAACAAATTTGGACATGCGTTGGTAGGAGATCGGGCTTCCAAGTGGGAACCCCACGAGTGATAGATGCCATTTATCCATGGTTCCTTCGACTTCCTCATCCGTGAAGGGAATGAGCCATGATTCGAGTCCAGGGATGAAAGAAAGAGGGACATGGTTACAGCTAAGGCTTCTGGAGACAATCTCTTTGTAGTTAACCAAGGTGACGGCTTGGGGAACTTCATTTTTAATGCACGCATGGTTTAGGGGCTGAGGGACAACATGCAAAGAGTCGGAAAATGGAGGGTCTGACATCAGATGGGGGCCCACAACCTCGGAATCAGCGTCGCACCCAAGAGGAGGTGAAAGGACAACCTTTACGACATGCATGGGATCTGAAGGGACCGAAACTGAAGGGACCAAAACTAAAGGGGCCGAATCCTTAGCCATGGCATGTCCAGCAACGGACGGGGGGGGGGG
>BSUD01000002.1:156574145-156643148 GCA_033239045.1 Fagopyrum esculentum | reverse complement strand
GGGGGGAGGGGGGGGGGGGGGAGAGGGCATCCCTGCCAAAGGCCCCAATAGCCTTTGAAGAAACCATGGAGAGAACCATTCAAGTTAAGGGAGAAGGATGCAGTTGTGATACAAGATCTGATGAGATGAACGAAGTTGTTTGGATATCCCATTCTGGATAGGCAGTTGAGAACAAAGTTATGATCAATCATGTCAAAAGCCTTTGATAGATCAATCTTGCGAGCAACTCTAGGGGAGATGTGTCTTTGATTGTATCTCTTGAAAATTTCTTGACAGAGGCGGATGTTGTGTTGTATAGTACGACCTTTTGATGAAGACACCTTGGTATTTTCCAATTATATTAGGAAGGGTGGCCTTTAATCTCTCAGCAAGGATTTTTGTGATAATCTTTTAAGGTGTGTTGCAGCAAGTGATAGGTATGAAGTCGGATGGCAAGATTGGGTTGTCCTTCTTAGCAATCAAGGTGAGGGACGTGTGATTGAGGCCATGAGGGAGTCTACCCGTTCTGAAGAAGCTTTGGATAACTTTGGAGAGGGTAGTGCCAGTGTTGTTCCAAGTAGCTTTGTAGAAGAGCACATTGAAGCCATCCGGTCACGGGGCTTTACAATCTCCAATGCTGTGAAGGGCGCTCTTAATGTCATCATGTGAGACAAGACGGTCCAGCGACGCAGCCTCAGAGGGCGAGATAGAGGGGAGAGTGCAGTCTGGGAAGAGGTTGGTGAGACATGATTTACATGAGATCTTTCTAAGGCAACAAGAATGAGGTACAAAAGGAGTTTAACACCTAAACTCTTTTTGTACCTTATTCTTGTTGCCTTAGAAAGATCTCATGTAAATCCTCTCTTTTCTGGTTAATATACAATTTTTCAAAAAAAAAAAAAATTACTTTAAGAACACAACAAGTGATTATAGCTTACTCGATTCACTCTTAACACTAAGAGAACAATTCATCTTATCAACACTTTTAATATCCATTCGAGAGAAAAAAAAAGATAGCTTTGCATGAACCTACACATGCATGAACATACATTTGCATGAACCACTCGGGCATGATTCAAATAAAAACAAAGTGTTCAAAATATACGAGTTAAATAGAAACACTCGTGGATAAATTTATATGTGCATGCTTGTGCACGAGTCGATTAATTTTACTCATGCAATATGATCCTATATGTGCATAACACTCGTTCAAGAATTACAGACAAAAATAATGACACGTTTATGAAATGCATATTACATTTTCGGAATGAGAGTTTTTGTTACCTATTTAATCAATAAACAATCAATGTTATTATGCGAGCTAATAAGTATTTCTTATTAATTGCTTGCCATAATAAGGTTATTTACGTTGTTCAAGCTTTGGGGTCCATCTTATAATCTAACGTCAAAGAATAAAGAGCTTGGTGACCAAAACTACTCGAATACTATATATAGAATAAAGCCATATAGTATATATATGATAAGAGAACAAAGAATAAAGCCATATGTATATATAATATATATGATATGATAAGAGAACAAAGAATATCATCAACAACATGAAATAATAAAGAGTCGTGGTGACCAAAACTACTCAAATACTATAAAGTTGCGGAGACAAGCAAACACTGCATAAATTCGATATCACTCCATTTTTGTCTTGTCAAGACATTTGGAAAAGATTATCATATTTCACGACTTAATATAAATATGATTTCTTTGAAGATGTTTATTCGAATGTTGTGATTGTAGTTGAAAATTTGTTGTTTTTTGAAGAGAGGGTGTTCCGCATAAGATGATTATAGTTAGTGGTTAAGCTTAGGGATGATTATAGTTAAATCGATGGATGAATGTAACACAACCGTCGTGCCAATAAACCACACACTTAACCCTTTACCATTATACTTGTCACTCATGCATTAAAATTAAAAAATAAAAAGTCTAATTTACATTTTCATTTGCAATAACTTCGACTTGATCCCCAACAAGAAGACGAAAGAAATTAGTCACCATCCCATAAGTTGCGGCAACATCATCCTTGCGATCAAGAACCAGTCCTCCCAACCACTGGAAGGATCGCTCCTCTGACACCATATTTTGGGCCAAGATGCTCGGAATTCACCTCTCTTGACTTTAGTCTCCTTGTTTCCATTTCTTTGCTTTTGTTATTCTCCTCTTCTAGTCTAGTAGACCCCTAATGTACATTCCTCCATTTTTCTCATAACTGCAAACTTTCAATTAAAAAAATCAATCCATATTATCTTCTAATTTTTTTTTAAGAATTCAGATAATGAATCATCCTGTAACACCGTTTGAAGTTCTGAAAGAAAAGGCAAGCTACTGTCAAAGAAAGAAGGTTATTATAGACATATATGATAATGTGTGCCTTCATATGTAAATAGATAAATAAGATGGTCGACTGTGTAAATAAAAGAGTTTGTTACATGTTGTTAGAAGAGGGTTTTAATACCTCAGTGTAACATTCAACCTTTAACAGATTCTAATATACAATTCAGTTCATATTCTTCTTGTTAAAATGGACTCAGAGCTATGGTAATTCCGTTATAAAATTTTCTACTCTTCTTCTGTGATTCGGTTCGATTACAAATTAGCTAATGTTCCACAAGTTGTGATTCAGTTTTCAATCACAAATTGTGTTTTTGTTGTTTCATATGTAGCCTCGAATACAGATCTGTGTTCTTTTTTTATTTGATTACGACAATCATGAATCAAAATGATTAGATGATTGACAAATTCATGCCAGGAAACACTAATGATCCTTTATACCTTGTTACCTTAGATAATCCAGGTATGCAATTGGTTTCTACATTGTTTGATGGTCTGAATTTCTTAACCTGGAAGAGAAATGTTAGAATGACTCTTGGAGGTAAATTGAAGTTAGGATTTGCCGATGAATCCTGTATGAGACCTAAAGATGATGAAGATAAGATATTGAGGTGGATTAGGGCAGATTATATGGTGAGATGTTGGCTAATACACTCAATGAAGAGAGAAATTGCAGTCAATTTTTCTTATGTTGAGTTTGCGAAGAAGTATGGGATATATTGCTAAGAAGTTTGCAATTTCTAATTCACCTCTTGTGTATCGAATACACAAAGATATGGCTAATGTCAAGCAGGAGAACACGACATTATCCATTTATTACAGCATGATAAAGAAACTTTAGGATGAGTTTCAAAGCCTTGAAGCCCTACCTTCTTGTATATGTAAAGGAATCACACATTGCAATTGTGAGATTCTTAAGAAATTACACGAAAGGGAAACAAATACTAGACTTATGTAGTTTTTGATGGGATTGAATGATCAATTTGATCATATTCGTAGCACAATGCTGTCTTCTGAACCTTTTTCTTCCATTAGTAGAGCTTTTCATATGGTTCTTCAAATTGAAAAGCAGAAAGAAATCACTACTGTGAGCACCATTCCACAAGTACATCATGCGGCCTTGACCTTTTATCGACAACCAAACTTCAACTATAGGCAAGCTAGTGGTAGCAGAAAAGATTTCAGAAAAGACAAGCCTCCTACAAAATGTGATCACTGTCATGAGAAAGGCCATATCATGGACAGTTGTTTCAAGTTGATTGGTTATCCAGATTGATATAAACCTAAGAATGAGGGATCAGAAGTTGTCAATCGTGGAGCAGGCTCCTTTGTTGCTAACATTACAGAAGTGCCAATTTCCAATTCTCCTCTTGATTGCATTGAGGATTTTGTCAGTGGTGTTGATCATACTTTTAATTTCACCAGCGTTTCAAGAAGTTGTCAAGATGATGCAAAACAGGACCAATAATTCGACTGCTATTAAACCTGCTGATGCCATCAATTTTACAGGAAATTTGACAGCATTTATTGCTCACACACCTTCAGTATCTATTTCTTGGATCATTGACTCAGGAGCTTCAGATCATATCTCATCCTGTAAAGACTTGTTCTTTGAGATTCATTCTCTTTCAAAGTCTATTTTCAATGGATTGCCACATGGTACAATCAAAGAAGTCTCCCAAGCAAGGACTATTTCTTTATCTCCCTCTCTTATTCTTCGAGAAGTATTATTCATGCCAGATTTTAGACACAATTTATTATCTGTGCCTAAGCTAGTTGAAGATCCTGCTTATGAAGTTGTTTTTGACTCTTCTACTTGCACATTTCAGGATCATACCCGTAAGAAGGTTCTAGTTGTTGAACAGAAAGAAGGAGGGTTTTACAAACTTTGTATACATTACCTTTCACCCCAATCTAGTTCAGCTATTGGAGCTTTATGATTCAAT
Source organism: Fagopyrum esculentum (assembly GCA_033239045.1). NCBI lineage: Eukaryota > Viridiplantae > Streptophyta > Magnoliopsida > Caryophyllales > Polygonaceae > Fagopyrum > Fagopyrum esculentum. Next base: position 156,638,877 of record BSUD01000002.1, on the reverse strand, counting down.
AATAAGAATGTGCCTTTGTTGCATGCTAGATTAGGCCATTCTTCTGTAAGAAAACTCAGACACCTGGACAATTGTCATATTGCACACGATACTACTATTGGCTGAGCTAATTGTGTGTTAGCTAAACAACACAAACTTCCTTTTCCATACAGTGATTCTTATGCTCGAAAGCCTTTTGCTTTTGTATCTTGATATTTGGGGCCCTTATTGATAGCATGAATTATAGTCTATATTTTGGGGTTTGTTTGGACGTTTTATCTTTCATAATCTGCATGTTTGTATGTATATTATGTGATTATATTACCATTTCATCTACCTTTGCGGGAATCGAGGTCTACACCTAGTTTTGCTGTAATCGTAGGTAAAATGGCACGTTTTGCATCAAAAAGGAGCAAAAGGAGTTATGGAGTCATTGGAGCTACATCCAGGAAGCATAGCCATGGATTAGAGATTCACTTTGGACCAGATTTGAGAGATTTCACATTCAGTTGTGACTCACCTCGGTTGACCACGGATTCACCTCGACCGAGGTGATCCAGAGAAGTCGACTCGACCGAGGCGAACACCTGGGACGCGGCAAAAATATTTTATTCTTGGCTGAGATCTTTATCTTTGGAAAGAGATCTTATATTTTTGGGCTTGGCTCCTGGAAGGAAGAAGATATACTAGATCTTATATTTTACCTATTTTTATGGGAAGAGATCTTTCTAAGATATCGTATCTTTGGAGAGTAATTTTCCTATAAAAGGGTCGGATTTCCACAAATCCAACATCATGATATACCATCGATCAGGGTTTATACACCGCTGCAGCCATACTCCAGTTGGGAGATTTGAAGAACCTTTTTGAAGGTTGAAGAAGGAAGATTGTAGCTTTGATAGCTTTTGAAGGTTTTCTTGTAAGATTACCTTAGATTCTCTTCCTTATTGTCTTGTCTTGTTGGATTTCTATCCAAGGAACGCTTTGTTGTGATATTTGATTCAGTTATTGAAGTCTTTTCATTAAATTCTTCTTGTTCAAATATTCACCTCCTTCCCATATACTTGATTAATACTTTCATGATGATGAGTGGCTAATCTCTTTGTGTGATTCTAGGGTGATTGGCTGAAGGTTGTAGGAAAAACAATGATAGAATAAATCTTAGATTCCAGTAGGACCCTGAAAGTTCGAGTCTTTAACCTTAACCCTAAGCATCTCGCTCAGTCGATGAACATCTCGGCCGGGGTGGAATTTGGCTGACCGAGGTGACTTATCTGATCCTAAACTGAGAGTTAAGTGTTAGAGTTTGCCAAATCCTATTCTTATTACACCTTTCCTGGTTCAATGCAAGCTTAGGATGAGACTTACCCGGTAATTCCTTTGTTTGTTTACCTAAGATCGTAAGTGTAGGTAATAAAGGTTTATCCTTTATTGGGGTTTGAGTGTGCTTTCATCCCATCTTTGTGAGTTAGCCTGAGACTTACCCGGTAAAGGTTGATTCTATTCCCTTAGATGGAGTGTTAGTTTGAGATTATAGTTCTTTATCTTAATTCCTTGAGACTTACCCGGTAATAGGAGTTACGGTTTTGGATTAGTGAGTAGTGAGACTTACCCGGTGATCTATTCCACCTTAGTAACACCTTCCCTATGCAAAAACCTCAGCTTTGTCCGCTTATCTTTAGATCTTGAGTTGGAACCACAACTAGATTCTTTAATCCCTAGAATTGCATACTTCCCTTATTGACTTCTATATCCTCTTTGATTGTTTTAATTGCTTTGCGGTTAGTGATTGCTTAAGCATACCGTAATTGGACTTTGTTTCACTAAGTCCTTGTGATCGACCCCTGGAATTCCTTGCTTTTTACTACGAATGACCCGTACACTGCGGGTTCGCATCCTTGTTTTAAGCTTACGTCTAGGGTTATAAATTTAAAGCTTGCACACACCGTTTGGAGCGAACAAGTTTTTGGCGCCGTTGCCGGGGACTTGGTCTAGACCGAGCCGGTTACGGTTTGTGATTGCATGAATTATAGTCTATATTTTGGGGTTTGTTTGGACGTTTTATCTTTCATAATCTGCATGTTTGTATGTATATTATGTGATTATACTACCATTTCATCTACCTTTGCGGGAATCGAGGTCTACACCTAGTTTTGTTGTAATCGTAGGTAAAATGGCGCGTTTTGCATCAAAAAGGAGCAAAAGGAGTCATGAGTCATTTGGAGCTACATCCAGGGAGCATAGCCATGGATTAAAGATTTACTTTGGAGCAGATTCGAGAGATTTCACATTTTGTTGTGACTCACCTCGGTTGACCATAGATTCACCTCGACCGAGGTGATCCAGAGACGCCGACTCGACCGAGGCGAACACCTAGGACGCGGCGGCAATATTTTATTCTCGGCTGAGATCTTTTAAAATTGGAAAGTGATCTTATATTTTTGGGCTTGGCTCCTGGAAGGAAGAAGATATATCAGATTCTATATTTTATATATTTTTATGGGAAGAAATCTTTCTAAGATATTTTATCTTTGGAGGGTTATTTTCTTATAAAAAGAGTTGGATTTCCACAAATCCCGCATAGCATGCTATACCACCGATCAGGGTTTATACCCCGCATACAGCCGCTTACGCCGGAACGCAGCAGCAGCCACACTCCAATTTGGGAGATTCGAAGAACCTTTTTGAAGGTTGAAGGAAGATTGAAGATTGTAGCTTTTATAGCTTTTGAAGGGTTTTTGTAAGATTATCTTAGATTTCCATCCTTGTTGTCTTGCTTGTTGGATTTATATCCAAGGAACGCTTTGTTGTGATATTTGATTCAGTTATTGAAGTCTTTTCATTAAATTCTTCTTTATTCAAATATTCACCTTCTTCCCATATATTTGATTAATATTTTCATGATGATGAGTGGCTAATTTCCTTGTGTGATTCTAGGGTGATTAGCTGAAGGTTGTGGGAAAAACAATGATAGAATAATCTTAGATTCCAGTAGGATCCTGAAAGTTCGAGTCTTTAACCTTAACCCTAAGCATCTCGCTCAGTCGATGAACATCTCGGCCGGGTGGAATTCTTCTGTCCGAGGTGACTTATCCGATTCTAAACTGAGAGTTAAGTGTTAGAGTTTGCCAAATCCTATTCTTATTACACCTTTCTAGTTCAATGAAAGCCTAGGATGAGACTTACCCGGTAATTCCTTAGTTTGTTTACCAACGATCATAAGTGTAGGTAATAAAGGTTTATCCTTTATTAGGGTTTGAGTGTGCTTTCATCCCATCTTTGTGAGTTAGCCTGAGACTTACCCGGTAAAGGTTGATTCTATTCCCTTAGATGGTATGTTAGTTTGAGATTATAGTTCTTTATCTTGATTCCTTGAGACTTACCCGGTAATAGGAGTTACGGTTTAGGATTAGTGAGTAGTGAGACTTACCCGGTGATCTATTCTACTTTAGAAACACCTTCCCTAGGCAAAAACCTCAGCTTTGTCCGCTTATCTATAGATCTTGAGTTGGAACCACAACTAGATGCTTTAATCCCTAGAATTGCATGTTTGCTTTATTGACTTCTTATTCATCTTTGATTGTGTTGATTGCTCTTGTGGTTAGTATTTACATAAGCATACCGTTATTGACTTTTTTTCACCAAGTCCCTGTGATCGACCCCTGGAATTCCTTGCTTTTTACTACGATTGACCCGTACACTGCGGGTTCGCATCCTTGTTTTAAGCTTACGTCTAGGGTTATAAATTTAAAGCTTGCACACACCGTTTGAAGCGAACAGTTTGCTCTTGGGGCACTTGCCCCCGTGTCTACTAACCACTCTACTTGAGTGACTTTTGCAGGTTCTTTCTTAGGTATATGCGAAGAACCCGCACTGGGAAGGAAATCGTTCCTTACGATCCCGAACCAGAAAAGACATACAAACGACGCTTAAGAGAAGCGAAGATGGCCCACCAAGACAACCGCGATCTTGAGGCCGAATTGAAAGAGGCGCTAGAGCTGCTACGCCTCAGTAGGGAAGAGCTAAGACAAGAGAAAGAAGAAACTCGCACCAGGACTGAAGCAATCGAAGCGGATATGGCAGCTTTGAGAGACCAATATCAACTTCGACCGAGGGAAGATCCAGTTCCCGATGCTGGACCGATGCAGGTCCTAGTTGCTGACCCTCGACCGAGGCAGGTCCCAGTACCTAACGCCCCGGCCGAGGTACTTCCACCTCGGATGCCAGTCCGAGGCGCTCTTCTTGCTGGAATCCCGCAAACTCTAGGTCAAAGGATGGACCCCAATCAACAACTGAGGTGCCAGGAGTTAACCTAGGATATCCAACGGACCATGACTATGAACTTTGACCGCAAGTTCTATCCATGATTCGCCAATGCCAATTCGGAGGGCTAGAAAAGGAATCACCGCATCAACATCTTCAAAACTATGAGATCTTGATGGAGACCTTGAGACCCTCAAGAATTGAGAACAACAACTACAAGCTAAGACCTTTTTACTTTTCTTTAAAAGATAGAGCTCTTACTTGGTATCAATCTCTTCCTCCAGGAAAAATTAGCACATGGGAGGAGATGACTACGGAATTCTTGACCAAATTCTTTCCCCCCTTAAAGACCGCTGAAATGAGAGGGAAGATCAACGCTTTCATTATGAAGGACAAGGAGAGCTTGTCCAAGTCATGGGATTCTTTTGGATTGCCCACACCATGGGATTCCAAAGTTAGAGTTATTGGAGATATACTTCAAGGGACTGGACGGAAGCACCCAGTTCAACCTCCAACTACTCTCCGCCGGTACCTTCATGGACATGGAGATTGACGAAGCTTGGGACTTCATTGAGAAGCAAGCTTTGCATATGGAGAAGTACACTCATCAAGGAGCTGAAAGTGGAGTTAAAAGAGTTAACTTTCAAGAAACTCAGCCCAACAACAATCAACTCACGTCTTTGAAGAATGACGTGAAGCAATTGAAGGAACTCTTGGTTGCTCAAACCAAGAAGGAAGAGCAAGGACAAAGGAACAACAACAATGGATACCGTAACAACAACGGTTCCCGGAACAACAACTACAACAACAACAATAGAGGGTCCAATAACAACAATTGGAGGGCGAACAACCAAAATCCTGGTAACAATCATTCAAACTCCAACTCTAACGATTCCTCTAACCCTTTCCTCTCTTCCCCTTCTTCTTCTTCTACTCCATTAAAGAGCCAGGGGCAAGGATCAAGTTCGTCTCAGCCGGAAAAGAAAGACGCAGTTCTGGAGGCTATCTTGATCAAGCTCAATGCTATGGAGACTTCTATGACTTCATTTTCGAAGGCCCAAAAAGCCTTTGAACAACAACTTGCAAGTAGGGCGAATGAAGCGCCAAGAGATCCAGGGAAGCTTCCAGCAAGGACGGAAAGCAACCCCAAGGGCCAGATCATGGCCGTAACTACGAGGAGTGGACTGAAAACTGCAGATCCAGTGCCTCGGTCGGTGCCAGTACCGACGAAGACCACCTCGGTCCAGATGCAGTCGAAGAACACTTCGACCGAGATGCGAACCGAGGTGGAGCCACAGAAAGCGGAGGGGAAAACAGAAGTTTATGTTCCACCTCCTGCATACAAACCACCACTTCCATTCCCTAGTCAAGGGCCAGAGCACATCTAGACAAGCACTTTTTCTGAATCATAGGTGTTGTTTAGATAATCATGCCTGTCTTACCAGGGTAGAATAGAAGTTGAGAACATCAGGTCTAATGTAGTCCATATCTCCTTTAATCACATCTGGTTTATATTTGTCCATTTTCCAAATCCATCAGATAACCTTTTTAAGAGTCCAACCTTTTGATTCTCTCCCCCATAGTTCAAACAACAAAATCTCAAATTTGAGAATTGTAAGCTCCACAATTTTGAATGTTGATAACCAAATTAATTCATTTTTCAAATATGAACAAAATCAGAAGTAGAATAGATGGATAACTTCACAGAGAACGAGAAACCGAAACACGAACCTTTGGCGAACGGAGTGAAAGCCTTCATCGGGAAACAAGGAAGGCATTTCATCGAATATCCTGTTAACACCTCCATCGGCACAAATTTCCAACCGTACTGCTCTACAAATCATTAAATTTAAAAACAAAGCCTGAAACCATTATTCAATCCAGAATCTAGAGCACTAAATTGTGCTTTCAAGAAGCAAATGGCTCCAATTCATCAACTTGCCATAATCACATGATTAATCGGCTTCAGTTGCCGGTTTCTTACAATCAATGATCACTATGATTTGAGATCATTTCCAATTGTTTAAAATGTTCAAACAAACGTGTATTCACTTCCCAACACTAACCGTGATCCCGAAGGAGAGGACTGAAATAAGGGAGGCGCTGGTTGAGGATGACAAGCGAGTTGAAGGATGAAGACGATGTATGCGCAAATCAGCAGACGGAAGGATGAAGGAAGTGGAGTGCTGCATAACCTCCATATCCAAAGACGATGGCAAGAGCGTATCTCTGCTGAACGGATCAACAACGAACGAGGTTTGCAATTTGCGATAGCCTAACCTAATGTTTAACTTTAGAAATTTAGATTTTAAAATCGTTAAACTAAAATAAAAAAGCGACACTCCACTCCAATGTGTCTCTATTCGTGTCATTAGCGGCACAGGAATGAGTCTTTATTTGTGTCATTTTGCGATACTCCAAGGTGTCTTTTTGTGTCAGTTTCCATACATATACGTATCCGAAATTTGCGACACATTAATGCATCTCTAATACTGCCATTTGTGACACCTATATGTGTCGAAAAACTGAGGCACCTTAAGGTGTCGCAATTTAGCGAAGGTTTTGCGGATGAAAATTTCTTGCGACACATTGACATTGTGTCGGAAGGAAAGTGTCGCATATAACCCGCATTTCTAGTAGTGTCTAGCTTGGGCCAATCAGCTTGGCATCCATCGTGTAATTGTTGTTTTCCTTCTTGTCTCCTTTGATCATGTTTGGTCTAAGATGACTCTATCTACATTCTTCTCCGGTTCAATACAATAATCTTTTTAAAAAATCTATTTTTAGGAAAGGACGATGTACCATGATCCATCTGTTTTGTCAAACTTATATTTCGTTGTATAACTTGCTATCTATTTTTGTTATTCTTCGAGTTTTGACAACCTAGACTAGCTGCCAAACCATGATTATTTATAGTACAAATTATGACGCATGCACATGCATGTACGTACACAACAATGTACGCTTTCATTACACACAAATTAAAACATCTTTTCTCGAACAACATAAACATACTATTGGAGATAATAAGGTCCCACATCGAAAGATGGGACACTCCGAGCCTAGTATATAAGGTCGGTGGGTTGCTCCTCGTATTGTCAATCGGTTTTAGGATGGAACCTTATCGGGTTTATGTGCTTGACTTGGGGCTAATGCGCATGTGCGCTCGTATGCACACGACCCCGCTCAACCGGTTCCGTCTTTATCGGACTTTGACACATACATATCAAACAAACAAAGATAAAAACGACCAAAGCTCGTTTACTCGATCAAAGCAAGTTTAATTTATTTAGTAATTAAGACACGGGCATTAGGTTATTCAGAGAAGATACAATACATTTATCAATGTTATGTCTATTCCAAATACGATTATCTCAACTTCGAACCGTCTAGCTAGCCTTTGGTATGATCGTGATACTAATTTTCTTGTATACGGGCTAAGATGTCCAAAAAGCTATAAGTTTCGTGTCCGACGGCTAGAGTGTGAAATGAAAACGGAATGGAATCGGATAAGGGTAATAAATAATATAAAAATGATGAGATTACTTTTATGCTTTAAAAGACCTCTAAAAAAAGGTTTTTTTTATGGATTCGGTATCATTTCGTTACCGGGAATAATTCTTAACGCTTCTAAACGAACCCTTACTCTTCTCGCGCTCCAAAATCCATTTGACAAGCTAGGCTAGCAATTGAAGCATCATTATTTATAATACAAATTAAGTCGCATGCATACATACGTACATGTACGTACACACCAGCGTACACTGTCATTACACACAAAGTAAGACATAATTTCTCAAACAACATAAACATACATATCAAACGACCAAACTTAGAAATGACCACAAGCTCAGATTTATTTAGTAATTAAGACTTGGACATTAGATTATCTATGAGAAGATACGATACCGTGATCACTCATATGTCCATTCCAGGCGCAACGATCTCAACGTTGAATCGTCTAGCCTTTGATAGGACCGTTATGCTAGTTTTCTTGTATACCGGCAAGGAAGTCCAAAAAACCATCGGGGCTAGGAACCTCTTCGCTGATTTTTTCGTACTCTATAGTCCACTTAACAAGACCCGTGTTTCTAGAACGTGGCATGACATGAAGATGGATTACGAAATACTTGTATCGCATAAGAAACTCTCCCTCGATCACCGTATAAGTTATCGTCCCCTTCTCCGCATCACAATTCTCGAGCCTCTCCTTTGCGACACATTCTTTCCCCTCTACAAACAAGAATTTATATTCACGAATTAAATCCCGCAAAATACTTATAAAAACATTTCATAATTTTAGATGAACGTACCAAAAGTATAGTTCCAAAAGATCACAGAGCCATTCTTTCCGAATTCACCCGCGATCACTTTGCAACTTTGAACTACCGATGGGGCTACTTTGGCGATTTCATATGGCTTGCAAGCAAAGAGTTCGTAATAGCGTGCTGCAGATGACCTAGCTTCGAATTCACGTGTCACTTTGCCTCTCAAAGTTGCTTGCATTTTGTAAATTAACTTAATTGACGTCTAATTAAAATGAAATAGTAGGATCGTGCGATCGAGATATGGAAACTGATAAGCTCGTTTGCTCCTTATATAGTATATCAAAGAGAGCATCAACTTTTGACCAAATGGGGAAAAAAAAATAGCATTATTGCATATTTATATAGCATTTTATAGAGAAAAAAATGGTTTTTTTTTATATATAATATTTATAAGAAGTTTGTGGACTATGATATGTTCCGATTGTGTAATATCATATGGAATAATTACTATTTTGTTTTATAATAGTAGATAATGATATAGTGTTTTTTAAATAAGGAATTTTCTTTGGTACCTCCAATTTTAATCTTTAGTTCAATTATTGTATTGTTTATTCGATACAAAAATATGAAGAGTTGTTATATTGATATTTTTTTAAAAATAATGGAACTTTTTAGTGTAAATTTTCTAATACTATTTGTTCAAAAATATTTGTTCCATTAGTTGAAATAGTATGTACTAATAGTTCATATAACTTCACCAGAAAAGTTTATAAAATTGCCATTTTTTTTGTTCAAAATTTTTGTTCGATTTGTTCAAATTATACTAAGTTCTAATATTTTCTATATTAGTTCATGCATTTTTTTTCTATTTATCAATCGTGTTTGCATGCATTTTTTTTACTTGTACATGTCTGCATTAATAAGAGTGTGAATCCGGTTCGGACCGGATCATCCGGGTAAGTCTAGATCAATGGACCATAATTTCATAAACCTCGGACCATGGACTGTACTAGGTCAGGACCGAAAAGGTCCGATCAATTACAATCCGGATTCAGGGTGGAAAGGTTGATATACATCTTGCGGTGTTTATTCACGTCGAACCTTGCAAGACCGGACAAAATGTTTACCTTGCTTTCTTAATTCATATATATGAAGCAAACTATACCTACAATGCATAATATCGGAGTTGATTCATCAATATCACTCAATTATGACTCATGATATAAAATACTAGTTAAAAAAAAAGACAAGTTTTTTTTTTGAAAATGGATGTATATATTCAGAAAGCAGGATTTACATTTGGTCAACTAGACTAGAACAAAATGATCAAAACAAAGTGAAGCAAGAGGGGAGCTATAGGAGATGAATGCCAAGTCTCTTGGACCACATGATCGACGTTTGTGATCTGTCTTTCCAGTGATCAGAGGCGAAGTTCTTGATGGCGCAAATGGCGTTGTGGACACATGTGGTGGCATGGGTGAGGCGGTTGATGTAGATGAGATCGTTACGAGCATGCCAGATAGAATAGATGAAGCTTGTGATAGATGAGATGTGGATGAGGGTGATGAAGTCATGATGCTTGGGGCTTTGGGAGCTAAGCCAAGTCCAAATGTCACCGCTGTAGGGGTAAGGAGGAGCTGTATAGGACCAAGGAGCAATGAAGTCGAGGACAAGGGTGGAGTAGCTGCAGTGGTTGAACAGGTGGTCCTCGTCTTCAGGGTGGTTCTCACATAGCTTGCAAGTGTTATTTTGGGTGAGGCGCCAGTCATAAAGTTTGGTAAGGGTTGGAAGGCGTTTGTGGCTGGCAATCCGGGAGATGAAACTACATCGAGGGATGTTAACACCATTCCAAATGATTCCAAACGAGTAAGTGTTGGTGGTGTTGGTGGTAGTAGTGAGATTCAGTAGGAAGTGGTAAGCAGCGGTGGTTGAGTATGTGCCATTTGATTTGGTAGTGCAAGTGATGAATTGGGAGGCGTTTGTAGAGGTTAGAATCTCATCTCTGATCTTCAGTATAGTGTGCCATATGTAGCTGTACTTGGAGCTGGGTCTGGTGGTCTAGATGCAAAGGTCATGGAGGATATTTTGGTGAATCCAGTCATTCCAAAGGTTGGTGGGAAGGGAGGTATGATTAAGGTCGAAAATAAGCTTGGCAAGGCAGGCTTTATTCCAAGAAAGCAGTTCTTTGAAGCCGAGGCCACCTTCGTTCCTTGGAGAGCAAATAACCTTCCAAGCAACAAGGGAGCGAGAGCTAGATTCCTTCCCAGCCCAGAGGAACGAGCGAAGAAAGCTGCTGATCTTGTCAATGACATTTTGGGGTATGGGGAGTATTGCACACTGGTAGTAGTGTAGTGACATAAGAATGGTCGAGATTATTTGCTTCCTACCAGCATATGAAAGGTTACGTGCGCTCCAAGAGTTGATCCTTTTGGTGATCTTTGTGATGAGAGGGAGGAACTCATTCATGCAGTGTCTTTTGCTTCCAATGGGAATACCTAGGTAGGTGAAGGGAAGGGGTTGGCGTCGAAGCCCAGTAGAAGAGGTGATGTGATCGCTACCAGAGAAGAGAGACCACCCAGTAGAATAGATGACTTGTTAGGATTCATATCAAGGCCACTGTACGTGCCAAAGTGAACCAAAGTCTTCAACAGGATGTTAATTGAGATAGTGTCAGCCCTGCAAAAATTAACAAATCGCCAGCAAAACATAGGTGGGTGATGCGGGGGGAGGAGCACTTTGGGTGGATGTTGAAGTCAGGTGATGAGGTGTTGATGTTAATCATAGAAGATAGGGCCTCCATGACAATAATTAAGAGGGGAGGGGAGAGTGGACAACCCTGCCTGAGACCTCTAGAACCTTTGAAAAAACCATTAAGGGCGCCATTTATGTTGATGGAGTATGAGGGGTAGAGATGCAGGCATCTATGAGTTTAATGAATCCAAGAGGGAATCCCATTCTACCAAGGGTGTGAATGATGAAGCGATGGTCAATCATGTCGAAGGCTTTTGTGATATCAATCTTTATGGCGCATCTAGGAGAAATGTGCTTCTAGTTATAGCGCTTGAAGATCTCGTGACATAGTAGAATATTGTGTTTGATGAATCTTCCTCTTACAAAAGCGCCTTGATATCTACCTATGATAGAAGGGAGGATAGCATTGAGCCTTGTAGCCAAGATTTTTGCAATAACCTTATAGGATGTATTACGACATGATATAGGCCTGTAGTCGCCAGGTAAGGTTGGATTTGGATTTTTGGCAATCAAGGAGATTGTTGTGTGATTTACTTGTGGATCCAGCTTGCCATTGTTAAAGAAATCAAGAATGGCGCGAGTGAAGGAGTTCCCAGTGATACTCCATGTGGATTTGAAAAAAAGGCTATTATAACCATCAGGTCCGGGGGCTTTAGAATCACCAATTCCGAAGAGGGATGATTTGATATCATTGTTGGTAACTGTCTTGCAGAGAGAGTCGGAGTCTTCCAGAGATATGCTCGGTAATGGGCAATCAAGGTATAGGTTTAGTGGGCTTGGTTGGTGTAGGGGATTTAGGATGGTGGAGAAATGACGGATGAAGATAGAAGAGATTCTATCAGGATCCTGGGTGGGACCATTACTGAGATCATCGGGATCAAGAAGAGATTTAATGGTGTTTGATGCCCTTCTAGAAGATATGGATTTGAAGAGGAAGGCATTGCATTGATCTCCATATTTTGACCAGGTAGCTTTGGAGAGTTTGACAATGGTGGAGCGGACGGAGTCCATCTTTGTGTTGAGGTTACAAGTGGTGCTTCTCTCTTGTTCGATGAGAGCCAAGTCGAGGGGGGAGGCTTGTAGCCTAGTCTGGATCGAGGCGATATCATTCTTAAGGCTCTCAATGGTCGTATTGAGGATCTCCAAGGTTTCATTTAGGAACTGCTTTAGGATGGGCTTGAGTATTTTTATTTTGTGGTTAAGTGATTGCATGTGGGTGGTGTTTTGGTATTGGGATTGTGGAGTAGACGACTGATAGAAATAGGGGCGATCTAGATCGAGGAGAAACTTCAACTACTTCTTCTTGATCGTTTGAATTGAATCAAACTTAGAAGTTGGGTGGCAGAAGCGTTTGGTTGATCCTTCAAAAGGATCCTCGAGTATGAAGGCTTGAATCAAAGACTAGATCCAAGATAGAACTTTAGAGGGTGGAAGAAGAAGTGATGCCTAAACTAAGTAAGAGGGTTTTCCTTCTCAATACTTAGTATTCAACTTAGACATATCTTACAAATGAGCCAAGCCATCCTTATATAGTGGATGGAGGCCATACAAAGAGTTCAACATAAATGACGGAATTAAAAGTCGGAATTAAGTTCCGAATATGAAAGCCTAAAATATGAAAGGTCGGAATTTAATTCACGGAATTAAGTTCCGGAATTAAAGTTCCGAATACAAAAAGACTTATTATTAAATAGCCGAATAATAATAACGGTCTTCCAAAATGTGCGGGTCCTTCTAGCCGGAATACGGATGGCATCGCCATCCGGGGGCGTATCATTCTCCTCCTCTTAAATGTGAAACGTCCTCGTTTCACCGTAAAAAAAAGAAAGGAGTCACTTGAAGAACAAGACCCTTGAAAATCAACCTTGGATGCATAATGTCGGAGTCGGGCGGCTTCGACTTGTAGTCTTTCACAAGAATGTTGGGGCTGTCAAGCTTGTTGAAATCGGGAGGCTCAAACTTGTAGTACATGATGATGGCCTCGCCGGTGAGTTTGTCTTTCATGCCCTTTAAGCTTATGACATTGTACGTCGGAGGCATGCCGGAAAGAAACACGGGTAAGCCGGTAAATAAATGATTAGACAAAACAAAGTCAAACCTCGGGTCAACCGGCTCGAATTTGTAGGCCAACAACATAATGGTGTCATTGTCATGGTTGATGGCTTCTTCACCATTGATGATGATCTCATCTTTGTCATCTTCAAAATATTCTCCACATAATGGGTTGACAAGATGAATTGGAATGATCGGGGATACCTCGGTAATGATGATTTCTTCCTTGGCCTCTTCCAATGGATCATCACACAACGGTTGTTCTTGTTGGGCGGCCGTCATGAGAGAAACCATTTGTGCCTTCAAAGCTTCTATCTCATGCTTTAGAGCGACATTCTCTTTGGCTAAGACGGCAACACGTTGTCGGTGTTCATGTGGATACCCCTGGATGCTCCCTTTAGGCCTTGGTGTATTTGCAGGAGGCAACCACTCCTCTTGGAGATTAGGACGCCGTCGGTGGGGCCTTGGTGGGTCCGGAGGAGGCAACCACACCTCCTCCTTAAAGTATTCTCTCCGTTGGTACCTCCGGGTGGTTTGCTTGGCCTTCAGTGGATATGGAGGAGGTAACCATTCATCATCCTCATCATAAGAATCAGAATCGTCATAGAACATGATGAACGATGAAGAACACTTGAAGATCTTCAAAGAATACTGAAGAACGGTTGAAGATCTTCGAAGAACGGTTGAAGATCTTCGAAGAACACTTGAAGATCTTCAAGAACACTGAAGAGAAAAAAATTTTTGATGATGAACAATCAAGAACACAAGTAAAGAACTTGACCTCGATCCCGAGCTCTGATACCAATGATAGAAAAAGGGGCGATCTAGATCGAGGAGAAACTTCAACTACTTCTTCTTGATCGTTTGAATTGAATCAAACTTAGAAGTTGGGTGGCAGAAGCGTTTAATTGATCCTTCAAAAGGATCCTCGAGTATGAAGGCTTGAATCAAAGACTAGATCCAAGATAGAACTTTAGAGGGTGGAAGAAGAAGTGATGCCTAAACTAAGTAAGAGGGTTTTCCTTCTCAATACTTAGTATTCAACTTAGACATATCTTACAAATGAGCCAAGCCATCCTTATATAGTGGATGAAGGCCATACATAGAGTTCAACATAAATGACGGAATTAAAAGTCGGAATTAAGTTCCGAATATGAAAAGCCTAAAATATGAAAGGTCGGAATTTAATTCACGGAATTAAGTTCCGGAATTAAAGTTCCGAATACAAAAAGACTTATTATTAAATAGCCGAATAATAATAACGGTCTTCCAAAATGTGCGGGTCCTTCTAGCCGGAATACGGATGGCATCGCCATCCGAGGGCGTATCAACGACCATGCGAGAACTACAGAAGAGATGAACCTCTCATGAGAGATCCAAGCGTTGTTGAAACTGGCATCTAGGGTGACAAGGCTTGGCGTTGATGGAGAGAATGTCAGGAGAGTGGTCAGATATACTAGGGTTTGCGAAGAGATCTGAGGAGTTTAGAAAGTGATTGGCCCACAATTGGTTTATACAATTTTGTCAAGCTTGCACCAGATCCTCAAATCAGTCCGTTTATTATTCCAAGTAAGTTTACAGCCCGAGTAAAAATGGTACGCCAAGGAGTGGTTAGAGAAGCAGTCAGACAGCTCCGGTGAAGGTTGAAGGTGGGGAGATGGGGACATAGAGAGCTTCTCGTCAGAGGAAAGGTAGGTGTTAAAATCACCAAGGATTGCCCATGGCTCATTCGTGTTAAGGAGATTGATAGTGGAAATTCTATCCCAAAGAGGAGGGCGATCATTTATGTCATTGTGAGCATAGATGAAAGAGCAATCAAGGGAGGAAGTATGGTTGATAGCGGGAGGATTTGCAAGGGTGATTTTTGTGTGAATGATTTGGTCATAATATCTAGTAAATTTTAACAAAATACTATTACAAATGACTTAATTCATAACGATAACCACTTCAAAGTATGAAAATATTACTCTATTTGAGAAAGTTTCAATAGCACAAAAGGTTGTTCAAAACAAATTTTGCAACTTCATCTTTCAATCTTTGATCCTTATATACTATAAATGTCATGATATCTACTCGTTAAATTCACCTCCTACAAATTTGCACAACAAAAGTTTAGTAGTCACAAACATTAAACATAATCAATGAAAATTAACTTCAAAAAGTCGAGTACATATAAGTTTGCATTGTTTTTTTTTAAAAAAATTTTACGTATATTGAGATGGGAGAGAATTTACAAGAGGGGAGATCAATACAACAAAAGTTCAGAAAACATTTTGAGCTGAGGTGATGTAGAAAAGAGAAGAGGAGAACATTAGCATAGGTGAATCCCAAGCAAATTATCCCAAGAGATAGAGTCATGTGATTGGTCTTTTCAGTGATGTGTAGTAAAGTTCATGATTGCGCAAATGGCTTCATTGGCACATGTGGTAGCATGGGTGTAGGTGTTGTTGTAGAGGATGTTGTTCTTGGCTTTCTAGGTAAAGTAGATGAATGCAGTGATTAAAGAAATCTTGATGTTGGCAATGAGATAGTTCGTTGGCTTGCATTGAGCTCCAAGCCAAGAGCAAATGTTATGGAGGTATGATGGTGGGTATGGTGTCCTAGTCCAACGAGAAATTATGTCCAAGACAAGGGTGGTGTAGCTACAGTTGGTCAAGAGATGCTCGTCGTCTTCCAGCTGATTTTGACAAAGCTTACACGTAGCATTTGTGACGATGTTCCATTGTAGAAAATTTGCAAGAGTGGGTAATCTGCTATGTCTTGCGATCCAAGTGATAAAGCTACACTTCGGGATGTTTAGATCTTGCAAGATAGTGTTGAAATTAGCAGTGAAAGGAGGGATGGATGGGTTCCTGAAGAGAGAGTAGGCTTTCTTGGTGGAGAAGGATCCATAAGAGTTGGAGATGGGTTGAATGCTTCCTTTGAGATTACAAGCATTTGTCAGATCATCTCGAACGTTGATGATCGAGTTCTAGATGTAGTTGTGGTTGTAATTGTTTCGGCAGATCAATATGGTTTATCTTCTGAGGATATTCTTTTTAATCCAATCACACCAAAGATTGCTAGCATTTGAATTCAGGTCGTAGATGAGTCAAGTGAGGCATGCCTTGTTTCAAGATAGAAGCTCTTTGAATCCAAGACCGTCCTGGTTCCTAGGGGTTCAAATGATGTTCCAAGCAACAAGAGACTGTTCGCTCCAAACGGTGTGTGCAAGTTTTAAATTTATAACCCTAGACGTAAGCTTAAAACAAGGATGCGAACCCGCAGTGTACGGGTCAATCGTAGTAAAAATCAAGGAATTCCAGGGGTCGATCACAGGGACTTAGTGAAACAAAGTCCAATTACGGTAAGCTTTAGTAATCACTAACCACAAAGCAATTAAAACAATCAAAGATGATAAAAGTCAATAAAGGAAATATGCAATTCTAGGGATTAAAGCATCTAGTTGTGGTTCCAACTCAAGATCTAAAGATAAGCGGACAAAGCTGAGGTTTTTGCATAGCGAAGGTGTTACCAAAGTGGAATAGATCACCGGGTAAGTCTCACTACTCACTAATCCAAAACCATAACTCCTATTACCGGGTAAGTCTCAAGGAATTAAGATAAAGAACTATAACCTCAAACTAACACACCATCTAAGGGAATAGAATCAACCTTTACCGGGTAAGTCTCAGGCTAACTCACAAAGATGGGATGAAAGCACACTCAAACCCCAATAAAGGATAAACCTTTATTACCTACACTTACGATCTTAGGTAAACAAACTAAGGAATTACCGGGTAAGTCTCATCCTAAGCTTGCATTGGACCAGGAAAGGTGTAATAAGAATATGATTTGGCAAACTCTAACACTTAACTCTCAGTTTCGGATCAGATAAGTCACCTCGGTCAGACGAATTCCACCCCGGCCAAGATGTTCATCGACTGAACGAGATGCTTAGGGTAAGGTAAAGACTCGAACTTTCAGGGTCCTACTGTGATTAAGATCACTCTATCATTGTTTTTCCCACAACCTTCAGCCAATCACCCTAGAATCACACAAAGAGATTAGCCAGTCATCATCATGAAAGTATTAATCAAATATATGGGAAGAAAGAGAATAATTGAACAAGAAAACCTTAAGAGAAAGGCTTCAATAACTTAATCAATTATCACAACAAAGCGTTCCTTGGATGGAAATCCAACAAGACAAACAACAAGGAAGGAAATCTAAGATAATCTTATAAAAACCCTTCAAAAGCTATCAAAGCTATAGACTTTCTTCCTTCAACCTTCAAAAAGGTTCTTCAAATCTCCCAACTTGAGTATGGCTGCTGCGGTGTATTAGGTGTAAGCGAGGTGATAGCGGATCTTCAGCCGTAAGCGGGATCTCCAACTGTATGCGGATGTCGGATTTGTGGGAAATCCGACCCTTTTTATAGGAAAATTACTCTCCAAAGATAAGATATCTTAGAAAGATCTCTTCCCATAAAAATAGGTAAAATATATGATCTAGCATATCTTCTTCCTTCCAGGAGCCAAACCCAAAAATATAAGATCTCTTTTCAAAGATAAAAGATCTCAGCCAAGAATAAAATATTCTCGCCGCATCCCAGGTGTTCGCCCCGGTCGAGTCGACTTCTCTGGATCACCTCGGTCGAGGTGACTCTGTACTCAACCGAGGTGAATCACAACTGAATGTGAAATCTCTCAAATCTGGTCCAAAGTGAATCTTTAATCCATGGCTATGCTTCTTGGGTGTTTCCTTATGTTCCTGAATGTAGCTCCAATGACTCCATAGCTCCTTTTGCTACTTTTTGATGCAAAACGTGTCATTTTACCTACGATTACAACAAAACTAGGTGTAGAACTCGATTCCCGCAAAGGTAGATGAAATGGTAATATAATCACATAATATACATACAAACATGCAGATTATTGAAGATAAAACGTCCAAACAAACCCCAAAATATAGACTATAATTCATGCTATCAAAATACCCCATACTTAGCCCTTGCTTGTCACCAAGCAAGTTCCGCATATAAAAGGCAAGATAGAATGGATTATAAGAAAATCAATGAAAAGTCTTTCAAAACATTTTTTATGGTGTGCAACAATCATAGATCACTCTAAGAGAATACTTCATGGAATTTAAAATCAAAATATGATCAAAACATTTTATAAATATAAGAAAGTTGTTCAACTTTGCATAAAATCATAGAATGCATAATAAGTCATAATTATCGAAATTAATCATGCATAATCCAGTTTAAACCACTAAGTCAATCAACAAGCTCGAGGTCTCAAGGGCTTCCCAAAAGAAAGGTCAAAAAACGTGTAGGGTAGGGATGTATGTAAGGTAATGTGGTGCTAGAATCCGGGAAAAGGATATACTTCACTTTCACTTTGACTTGCAACATCTTCCACCAATAAGCTTTGCTTATTTCACACTTTTTCTTTTTACTTTACTTTTTGGGATGCATGGACAGAGGTGCACAATAACCGAAGCCTAGGAAATCAGCAATCATCAATTTCTTGAGATGCATCAAACCCTTGATGCACATACCATGACCCGTTAGGAATATCGCTCAATCCGACTTTGGCAAGACACAAACACCCGACTATGTGAATGGTGCCGAGTTACTCATCATCATGATTGACTTCCCCAAACCTATTTATTTCTTTCTAACACTTTCACTTCCAGCCAACTTCTCAACTTTTACTTCACTTGCTTTCACCACTTCGCTTGCTTCCAAATTCCCGGATAGGTAAAGGGAGGCAAAAATGTATATGAGGGGCTAAGCATGATCAAGAAGAAGAAGAGAGAAGAATGAATTGCCTTGGTCTTTCCAGGAAGAAAGTGAGAGAACTTATCTTGCGGCGTCAACCTTCAAATTCAACATAATTTGGATAAAAACAAAGTATTAAACATGCCAAAAATTTGAAGCAAAGCATTTAGCAACTTAACATATTATAAAACCTTTCAAGCACATAAAGATTTCAAAACCAATCAGTAAGCAAGATCTTCACTGAGATCATATCCAGATAAGAAGCACAAAAATCGTTTCGAAAACTCTCAGTTAACCCACCTCGGTCGAGGTGTTCTTAGGTCAACCGAGGTGAAACACCTCGTTCGGCCAGAACTGCCCCGGTCGAGGTGAAAATTTTTTTTTTTTGAAATCAGTTTTTTTTTCAGTTTCGACGTTTTTCTCAATCAAATAACCTGTATGTATGCATGCAGTCTCAGATAAACACATAGAAGCAGAATGAAGCATAAATATCATAGAAGGTTAAGTCATACATCCATGAGTCAAATAATACATAAATACCCCATACTTGGGACACACTGTCCCAGTGGGTCGAAATAAGTCTAAGGAATAAAATACTCATCGGATATAAAGCTGAACTACATAAAAAGAAAATCCTGCAGCTCTCAGTAGTCACGATCCGGTGGTGGTGGTGGTGGCACATATGGATACTGAGACGGGTCGAACGGGTAGCCCATGATGTGCTAAAACTGAATTTGAGCCATCATATGCTGGTAATGCTGTCGCTCCTGCATCTCGCGGATATCCAGTGATAGAGCGGCATAAGAATCGATCATCTGATCCGTCAGATCATCGATCCGACGGTGAGCCTCTGAATCTCTGTGTCGGTGTGCCCTACGCCTAACAGGTCTCACTGGAGATGTGGCTGGTGCAGGCTCAGTATCATCATCATCATCAAGATCAATAACCGGCGCACTCGTCCCGGAAGTATCTATCGGAACTCCATCATCCCTGTCATCAGCAGTCTCCTCATCTACCTCCTCCTCCTCCTCAGCTGGTGCAGCAGCTGCCTCTCTATAATCCTCCATCAGTGGGGTCCAAGCGGTCTGCCAGTAATGAGGGTCATAAACTGTAAACTGGGCTGACCACCTGATCCCCTGCGGTGCAGTCAGCTCCCTAGGCATAGCCACATATGGTGTAGTCAGTCCTCGGGGAACCAGAATCCGCCGAGTAATCATCTCCTGTAGCCCTAGCGGCTTGGCAGCCGCCACCATAATGCAAGCGCTAAGATCCATATCCTGATAGCTGGCGATGTGGGTCACAATCCCTCCGCAGTAGATGTCCCCCTTCGCCTTGGCCTTGATCTTGTGCAGGTCCTCTGCCAACATCAAGCCAACGTCGGGGATCCCTCCAGTCACCATGCAGTATAGGCTAAAAAGCTCCCCCTGTCGGACCTTCTGGGGCGTCTCAGTACGCGCCAGAAGCGTCTCACTGAAGATACGGTGAGCTAACCTAAAAGCTAAGTGAAAAATAACCTTCTCCCTGGAGTCTCCAGGGCGCTACCTGTCTGCGTGCTCAACCACGTGAGCAATCTGTCCCCAAAACTCTCTAGCTACGGTCCGGGAAGGGAAATCTACAGCAGTCGGGGTTGGGAAAACAAAAATGTCCCTCTAATACTCTAATGGAACTATGAAGTTCCGGTTCATCAACCGGTACTTTACAGAACGCTGTGTGGGGAGGTAGGTGAAGGAGCTAATAAACTCTAAGGTGGGCTCCAGATAGACAGGTGCGCGGATCTCAGTAAACTGATCCAATCCTACCGTCGATATCATACGTCTAAAGTCTCCATCAACATGGAGACATTCAAAGGCTGACACGTCCAGGAAGCGAGGTGCTATCACTGGACGGGCTGCTATACAGTCGTAATCGACTCGGTGTCGCTCGTGGATCACCGGTCGATAGAGTCTGGAAGAAGAGGAAGAAGGAGAAGGGGAGGATCTATCCCTAATGGCAAGACGTCGGTCAGAACTCATTTTCAAACGCTCTCTGTCAGATCACCTCCGTCGGTCTGACAATACTGAAGAACACCTCGGCCGAGCCACAGCACGTCTCGACCGAGGCGAAGAACTGCGCGATCTAATTTCCTCAAAAATCCAGTTCGTTTCCCCCAAAATCACTACAGCTGGTTCCTATGGGGTACTTAAATTTATTTCTCAGCAAATGTGGGGCAATTCAAGCCCAAATCGAAGCAAAAATAGCGAGGTTAGGGTTTGGTTCTCTTTTTACCTCGTTCGGCCGTTTCGGTTCGATTTCTTCGCAGATCGACGTTGCACTGGGATCCTCTACGCTTTAATCGCAGTTTGGAAGCAAAAATATTAAAAAACGAGCAAGAATTCGAAGAGCGAGGTGAAATGGAACGCCGCGGTCGAGGGGGTAGGTAAAGAGAAGAAAAAGAATTTCCCCCCTTTTTATACCCTTTCTAGAACTGCTGTCACCTCGGTCGAGGTGGTCTCGACTGGACCGAGGTGGTACGGACCGAGGTGGTTCTTCAGAAACCCTAGTCGTCTCGGTTGCTCAAGAATCATCTCGGTCGAGGTGCTCTGACAACAACCGAGATGTGCCTCAGTCAAACTTCGTCTTCTCAAATTCTTGAACTTCTGTCCTTCCAGTTATGCTCCTAGTTTGTACTCCTTCCTTAGATGTCACCTGTTGTCTTGTCTAGAACGCCAAAAACAAAACAAAGCAAAGCAAAAGCAAAACTATCTAAGCTAGACTAGAAAAAGGGAAAATAAAGCAATACCTTGGGTTGCCTCCCAAGAAGTGCTTGGTTTAAGGTCGCTAGCTGGACCATAGTGTGCCTCTCAAACGTGATGGGAGGTGTCCTGACCCCATACTTCACCTCCATCGTGGGGTGAAGTAAGTAAGTCTATCAAACGCTCCAACAAGTGTAAGTGCTCCTCGGGGAATGAATCGTTTATGGGTGGGTCTTCCTTATTGCGTGAAGATGTAGGTAGCTGGCTGAGGTGATCCGCAACAAAATTTTTGGATCCCTTCTTATCGCGGATCTCTAAGTCAAACTCTTGAAGCAAGAGAATCCATCGAATAAGCCTTGGCTTGGCATCTTTCTTAGCCAACAAGTAACGGATGGCTGCATGGTCGGTGTAGACAATGACTTTCGCCCCTACTAAGTAGGAACGAAACTTCTCGAAAGCATATACAACCGCCTATAACTCCTTTTCGGTGGTAGCGTAGTTGCGTTGTGCTACATCTAGCGTCTTGCTAGCATAGTAAATGGAGGTGGTCCGGCCATCCTTCTTCTGTCCAAGCACCGCTCCTACAGCTACATCACTAGCATCACACATGATCTCAAAGGGCAAGGTCCAATCCGGAGGTTGGATAATGGGAGCGGAGATCAACGCTTCCTTAATCCTGTAAAAAGCATCAAGACACTCCTGCGAAAACTCAAAAACAACATCTTTATTCAAGAGGTTAGTTAGAGGTTTAGAAATCTTGGAGAAGTCCTTGATGAATCTCCTGTAGAAACCTGCATGCCTGAGAAAACTCGTCACACCTTTAACAGAACAAGGGGGAGGGAGTTTCTCAATAGTCTCGATCTTAGCGCGATCGACCTCAATGCCTCGATTAGAAACGAGGTGTCCTAGAACAATGCCTTCATTAACCATAAAATGACACTTCTCCCAATTCAGAACAAGATTAGTGTCTTCACATCTTTTCAGCACTAGAGAAAGGTTAGATATGCAATCATCAAAAGAGGAACCATATACTGAAAAATCATCCATAAATACCTCCATGATCTCCTCTATATACTCAGAAAAGATAGCCATCATGCATCGCTGGAAGGTGGCGGGTGCATTGCATAATCCAAATGGCATCCTCCTATAAGAAAATGTCCCCCATGGACAAGTGAAAGTGGTCTTCTCCTAATCATCCGGATGGATAGGAATCTGGAAGAATCCACTGTAGCCATCTAAGTAGCAAAAGTGTGAATGCTGGGCCAACCGTTCGAGCATTTGATCAATGAAGGAAAGTGGAAAATGGTCCTTCCGAGTGGCCGTGTTCAGCTTCCTATAATCAATGCAAACCCTCCAGCCCGTAACGGTCCTGGTTGGGATCAACTCGTTGTTCTTATTCGTCACAACGGTCATCCCTCCTTTCTTCGGAACTACATGCACCGGGCTAACCCATTTGCTGTCCGAGATAGGATATATGATACCTGCATCCAACAACTTAAGAATTTCCTTTTTCACAACCTCTTTCATGATTGGATTTAACCGTCTTTGAGGTTCCCGTGAAGTCTTATGATCATCCTCCATTAGAATTCTATGCATGCAGAAAGAGGGCTTAATGCCAATAAGATCATCTATAGTATAACCCAAAGCCTTTTGATGCTTTCTCAGGACATTCATTAGTTTAGACAATTCAGATTCGGAGAGGGAAGCGCTAACAATAACGGGATAAGTGGAATCCAGTCCAAGAAAGACATACCTCAAGTGATTTGGGAGTTGTTTAAGCTCCACAACTGGGGGTGCTTTCTAAGGGGGATCCTTGCTTCCTTCTTCCAGTGGAGTGGATCCAGAAACTGGACTTTCGTAAGTCTCAGTTGAAATCGTCTCGCCATCGACCTCGGTCGAGGCGCAAAGGCGTTGACCGAGATGTTCTTCGGTCGCCTCGCTCAGTCTAGGAGGTGCCTCGGTCGAGGTACTGCAACTGGAACTGAAACTGGAGATCTTCGTCTCTTGGATTAGCTTCTCAGTTTTAGCTCCTGGGTCTTCTTCTAGTGCTTTTAAGCTCCGTATATCTGCATCACAAGAAGCATCTATACCTTCCTCCATTAAACTGAAACTAATAACTCTTTCGAGTGGATCGTTAATAAGGATAGAGCTCACCAATTCCCTTGATTCTTCTTCATCATAGATGTTGAAGATATCATCACTTAGCTTATCTCCTTTCATGGCTGCAAGTAATGCAAACTCCACCTCATCGCCACCAATGTTGAATTTCAATTTGGCGTTCTTACAATCCACGTTGCAACCCGAAGTTGCTAGAAATGGCCTCCCGAGAATAATAGGAACAGGATAATCTGCGGGAATGTCAAGTACAACAAGGTCTATTGGCAAATAGAAGTTACCTAACTTGACCGGAACGTCTTCCAAAATGCCCACGGGTCCGCCATGTATAATCGAATCTTGACCGCTTGGGCTCTCCAAGTCCGATCTTCACACATAGCTCGAGCGGAATGATGCTCACGCTGGCTCCTAGATTGCATAAGGCTTCACAAGTGACATCCCCAACTTGAATGGGAATGCAAAATGAGCCGGGATCTCTCAATTTAGGTGGCATCTTCTCCTTCATGATTTGAATAAGCTCCGAGGATTTAGATGTCATCCTTACTTCACCAAAATCTTCCAGTTTCCTTTTCCTTGATAGGATCTCCTTCAAAAACTTCCCATAGGCGGGCATTCCTAGAATAGCATCAAGGAAAGGAATGTTAATGTGCGGTTTATTCATCAAGTCAAGGAACTTACCAAAGTGCTTGTCTAGATGTGCTCTAGCTCTTAACTGGGGGAATGGAAGTGGTGGTTTGTATGCAGGAGGTGGAACATAAACTTCAGTTTTCCCTTCCGCTTTTTGTGGCTCAACCTCGGTTGGCATCTCGGTCGACGTGTTCTTCGACTACACCTGGACCGAGGTGGTCTTCGTCGGTACTGGCACCGACCGAGGCACTGGATCTGCAGTTTTCAATCCACTCCTCGTAGTTATGGCCATGATCTGGCCCTTAGGGTTGCTTTCCGTCCTTGCTGGAAGCTTCCCTGGAACTCTTGGCGCTTCATTTGCCCTACTAGCAAGTTGTTGTTCAAAGGCCTTTTGGGCCTTCGAAAATGAAGTCATAGAAGTCTCCATAGCGCTAAGCTTGATCAAGATAGCCTCCAGCACTGCGTCTTTCTTTTCCGGCTGAGACGAACTTGATCCTTGCCCCTGGCTCTTTAATGGAGTAGAAGAAGAAGAAGGGGAAGAGAGGAAAGGATTAGAGGAATCGTTAGAATTGGAGTTAGAATGATTGTTACCAGAATTTTGGTTGTTCGCCCTCCAATTGTTGCTATTGGATCCTCTATTGTTGTTGTTGTAGTTGTTGTTCCGGGAACCGTTGTTGTTGTTACGGTATCCATTGTTGTTATTCCTTTGTCCTTGATCTTCCTTCTTGGTTTGAGCTACCAAGAGTTCCTTCAATTGCTTCACGTCATTCTTCAAAGACGTGAGTTGATTGTTGTTGGGCTGAGTTTCTTGGAAGTTAACTCTTTTAACTCCACCTTCAGATCCTTGATGGGTGTACTTCTCCATATGCAAAGCTTGCTTCTCGATGAAGTCCCAAGCTTCGTTTATCGCCATGTCCATAAAGGTACAGGCGGAGAGTAGTTGGAGGTTGAACTGGGTGCTTCCGTCCCGTCCCTTGAAGTATATCTCCAATAACTTTATCTTTGGAATCCCATGATGTGGGCAATCCAAAAGAATGTCCTTGAACCTCTTCCATGACTTGGACAAGCTCTCCTTTTCCTTCATAATGAAAGCATTGATCTTCCCTCTCATTTCAGCGGTCTTTGAGGGGGGGAAAGAATTTGGTCAAGAATTCCGTAGTCATCTCCTCCCATGTGCTGATTTTTCCTGGAGGAAGAGATTGATACCAAGTAAGAGCTCTATCTTTTAAAAAAAAGTAAAAAGGTCTTAGTTTGTAGTTGTTATTTTCAATCCTTGAGGGTCTCAAGGTCTCTATCAAGATCTCATAGTTTTGAAGATGTTGATGCGGTGATTTCTTCTCTAGCCCTCCGAACTGGCATTGGCGAATCATGGATAGAACTTGTGGTCGAAGTTCGTAGTCATGGTCCGCTGGATCTCCTAGGTTAACTCCTGGACGCCTCAGTTGTTGGTTAGGGTCCATCCTTTGACCTAGGGTTTACGGGATTCCTGCAAAAAGAGCGCCTCGGATTGGCATCCGAGGTGGAAGTACCTCAGCCGGGGCGTCAGGTACTGGAACCTGCCTCGGTCGAGGGTCAGCGACTGGGACCTGCATCGGTCCAGCATCTTCCCTCGGTCGAAGTTGATATTGGTCTCGTAAGGCTGCCATATCTGCTTCGATCCCCTCAGTCCTAGTGCGAGTTTCTTCTTTCTCTTGCCTTAGCTCTCCCCTGCTGAGGCGTAGCTGCTCTAGCGCCTCTTTCAACTCGGCCTCAAGATCGCGATTGTCTTGGTTGGCCATCTTTGCTTCTCGTAAGCGTCGTTTGTATGTCTTTTCTGGTTCGGGATCGTAAGGAACGATTTCCTTCCCAGTGCGGGTTCTTCGCATAAACCTAAGAAAGAACCTGCAAAAGTCACTCAAGTAGAGTGGTTAGTAGACACGGGGGCAAGTGCCCCAAGAGCAAACCGCAACCGGCTTGGTCTAGCCCAAGTCCCCGGCAACGGCGCCAAAAACTTGTTCGCTCCAAACGGTGTGTGCAAGCTTTAAATTTATAACCCTAGACGTAAGCTTAAAACAAGGATGCGAACCCGCAGTGTACGGGTCAATCGTAGTAAAAAGCAAGGAATTCCAGGGGTCGATCACAGGGACTTAGTGAAACAAAGTCCAATTACGGTAAGCTTTAGTAATCACTAACCACAAAGCAATTAAAACAATCAAAGATGATAAAAGTCAATAAAGAAAATATGCAATTCTAGAGATTAAAGCATCTAGTTGTGGTTCCAACTCAAGATCTAAAGATAAGAGGACAAAGCTGAGGTTTTTGCATAGGGAAGGTGTTACCAAAGTGGAATAGATCACCGGGTAAGTCTCACTACTCACTAATCCAAAACCATA
The DNA here is from genome assembly GCA_033239045.1 of Fagopyrum esculentum. Taxonomy (NCBI): domain Eukaryota; kingdom Viridiplantae; phylum Streptophyta; class Magnoliopsida; order Caryophyllales; family Polygonaceae; genus Fagopyrum; species Fagopyrum esculentum. The sequence goes on along the minus strand of BSUD01000002.1, from coordinate 156,611,951 downwards.
ACTCCTATTACCGGGTAAGTCTCAAGGAATTAAGATAAATAACTATAACCTCAAACTAACACACCATCTAAGGGAATAGAATCAACCTTTACCGGGTAAGTCTCAGGCTAACTCACAAAGATGGGATGAAAGCACACTCAAACCCCAATAAAGGATAAACCTTTATTACCTATACTTACGATCTTAGGTAAACAAACTAAGGAATTACCGGGTAAGTCTCATCCTAAGCTTGCATTGGACCAGGAAAGGTGTAATAAGAATAGGATTTGGCAAACTCTAACACTTAACTCTCAATTTTGGATCAGATAAGTCACCTCGGTCAGACGAATTCCACCCCGGCCGAGATGTTCATCGACTGAACGAGATGCTTAGGTTTAAGGTAAAGACTCGAACTTTCAGGGTCCTACTGTGATTAAGATCACTCTATCATTGTTTTTCCCACAACCTTCAGCCAATCACCCTAGAATCACACAAAGAGATTAGCCACTCATCATCATGAAAGTATTAATCAAATATATGGGAAGAAAGAGAATAATTGAACAAGAAAACCTTAAGAGAAAGGCTTCAATAACGGAATCAATTATCACAACAAAGCGTTCCTTGGATGGAAATCCAACAAGACAAACAACAAGGAAGGGAATCTAAGATAATCTTACAAAAACCCTTCAAAAGCTATCAAAGCTGTAGACTTTCTTCCTTCAACCTTTAAAAAGGTTCTTCAAATCTCCCAACTTGAGTATGGCTGTTGCGGTGTATTAGGTGTAAGCGAGGTGATAGCGGATCTTCAGCCGTAAGCGGGATCTCCAACTGTATGCGGATGTCGGATTTGTGGGAAATCCGACACTTTTTATAGGAAAATTACTCTCCAAAGATAAGATATCTTAGAAAGATCTCTTCCCATAAAAATAGGTAAAATATATGATCTAGCATATCTTCTTCCTTCCAGGAGCCAAGCCTAAAAATATAAGATCTCTTTCCAAAGATAAAAGATCTCAGCCAAGAATAAAATATTCTTGCCGCGTCCCAGGTGTTGGCCCCGGTCGAGTCAACTTCTCTGGATCACCTCGGTCGAGGTGAATCTATAGTCAACCGAGGTGAATCACAACTGAATGTGAAATCTCACAAATCTGGTCCAAAGTGAATCTTTAATCCATGACTATGCTTCCCGGATGTTTCCTTATGTTCCTGAATGTAGCTCCAATGACTCCATAGCTCCTTTTGCTCCTTTTTGATGCAAAACGTGTCATTTTACCTACGATTACAACAAAACTAGGTGTAGACCTCGATTCCCGCAAAGGTAGATGAAATGGTAATATAATCACATAATATACATACAAACATGCAGATTATTGAAGATAAAACATCCAAACAAACCCCCAAAATATAGACTATAATTCATGTTATCAGAGACCTTCTATTGCAGTCCTTGTTCATGATGTGGGTGGAATGAGAAAAACCGAGGACCAATAGTAGTGCATAGATATGAGGATAAAGGAGGTGATTTGCATTCTTCCTACATAAGAGAGTAGCTTTGCACTCCATGAATTGATTTTCCTAGTGATGTTGTTGATAAGAGACTGGTAGTCGGTGAGGTTTAGTCTTCTACTGCCGACAAGGACACCCAATATGTGGAAGGGTAAGGAGCCGGAGGTGAGCCTAGAGGAGTTAGTGAGGTTGGTACTGGTACTGGGATCGAGACCCCCCAAGAAAATGGTAGATTTAGTCAAGTTAACCCTGAGCCTAAAGACATCACCAAAGGAGTCAAGAGTTTGCTTCAAGGTGAGAATGGAGGGGAGATCTCCCCTACAAAACATCTTAAGATCATCTGCAAAATAAAGGTGAGTAATGCGGGGGTTGTGAGATTTTGGGTAGGTGTTGAAGTTTGGGTTTCAGGTGTAGGAGTTGATCATGGAGGATATTACCTCCATGGAAATCACAAAGAGTAGAGGGGAATGCGGGCATCATTGCCTAAGTTCTCTAGTTCCCTTGAAGTAGACTTTGAGGGAGCCATTAATATTGATAGAGAAAGAAGCAGTGGTGATGCATTCTTTGATCAGAAGTACAAAGTCCTCAGGGAATCCAAATTTACACAGGCTTTGGAGGATAAATTGGTGATCAACGAAATCAAAGGCTTTGGTAATGTCTATCTTAAGAGCACATCTAGGTGAGATCTTCTACTGGTTGTATTTCTTAAGGAACTCTTGGCAAATGAGTATATTGTGCTTGATCGATCTACCATTAACAAAAGCACTTTCGTAAGAGCCGATTAAGAGAGGGAGGATAGAGTTAATTCTAGCAGATAGGATTTTCGCAATTGTTTTGTATGTTGTGTTGCAACATGAGATAGGTCGATAGTTGGTAGGTGCAACAGGGTTGTCACACTTTGCAACGAGAGAAATTGAGGCATGGTTGATTTTCTTGAGCATCTTACCGGATGAGAAGAAATCCAGAATGGAATTAGTGAAGTCATTCTCGATGATGTCCCACGATGCTTTGTAGAAGTAAGAATTATATGCATCCTGTCTAGGTGCTTTGTTGTCACCAATGCTAGGGACAACTTCTTTAATCTCCTGTTGAGTGACCGACATAGATATCTTCTAGATGTCATGAGAGTTAAGGATGAGGGGAGGCACATTGGGTAAGAGGTCAAGGCATGGAAGGTTTGTAGGGCCCATGATGGAGGAGGAGTGTTCGGTCATGATGGAGGCTATACAATTTGGTTCTTGAGTGATGTTGTTGGATTGATCGTTGAGGGTGTTGATCTTGTTAGAGCATTTTCTAGTCTTTATACTTCTAAAGAAGACGGAGCTACATTGGTCACCATGTTTAATCCAATTTGATTTAGCAATCTGGGTCATGGTGACCCGGAGAAGGTCAAGATTGGAGTTGAGCATGTTGGTGGTCCTTCTCTCTCGGTCATGGAGAAAGGGGTCAAAGGGTATGGATTGGAGAGCCTCTTGGGTAGTGAAGAGTTGCTTTTGGAGCTCCTGAATGGTCGAGTGAATGGATTCAAGGTTCTTACTAGGTACTTATTTAGTACCGGTTTGAGATGTTTTAGCTTGTTGACAAGCTTAAACATGGGGTTGCCCGTAATGTTGATACTTCAAAACACTTGAATGAAGTTTTCATGCGTGGTCCATGCATTGTTGAATCTGAATTATGAGATAGGATTTGCACTCGTATTATCAAGAGAGAGAACGGTTGAGGAGTGATCCGATATATAGGGGTTGTCAAAGAAGGTTGTGGAGTTTGGGAAGGAAGAAAGCCGAGTAGGGTTAGCGATGATGCGGTCAAGTTTGCACCAAGTTCTGATATCCTTTTGCTTGTTGTTCCATGTGAACTTGCAACCGGAATAGGGTAGATCAGAAAGGTGATTGCGATTCAAACAGGATGAGAGTTCTGTGGAGGTTTGCTAGAGAGTAGGGGTGTTTTTCTTCAAAAAATGTTAAAACATATTTGTGTTGATTCATAGAAATTAATCAATACTCATTACATGGTTAAGTCTTAAAGATGAGATAGTGTACAAAGAAATTTTACCTTTATCCAATTTTGATACATCTTATTCATCTAATTAGACATCTTTATCGTCTATCTTGTTATGATTCCTCAAGTGTAATCAATCTTGAGTGCATATAAGTGCTTGTACCATCTTATAACAATAATAAAATAAAACAATATAAGTTATCAAATATATATATATAAGTTTTGATATTAAAACAAACAAATACATACATGATCACACATGTTGCTTCGGTATTCTAAAATGGTACGACCCCGTGTCAAATGCATATTTAGAAGGAATGGTAGAATAGGAATAACAAGCATGTCACGAGTGATACATTCAATAATAGCTAGGGTCGGTGAGCTTCCACCAATTCAAAACATCAATCTTTTTCCTATCAATTAAGTTTGTTTCATGCAAGTACCGGCCAAACTCAAATCTGAAAATCTCATCATGATCTAACATTCATCTCTTGGCTTCTCCATTTACCTACTCTAACCATCATCATCATCATCGTTGTCGTCGTCCTCGTCGTCGTCGTCATCGTCATCGTCATCAACATCGTCATCGTCATCATCATCATCACCATCATCATCAATAACATATGTAGTTATATGTCACACAATATCATCTTTCACTTTAGAATAACGACTTCTATACTCATCAAACAACTCATAGGTAACATTTTGAACAATATCATCTTTCACTTCAGAATAACGACTTCTATACTCATCAAACAACTCATAAGTAACATTTTAAACCATCTTAATAAAGTCATCTACACAATTATTTTTCCCACACATGCTTTTGAGAACAACTTGCACTCTACCAAACTTGTAAGAAGAGTCGAGAATGACATACACAAACATCAACACGGTCATCCACTCAATTCAGCCCCAATACTTTTCACGTTTAACTTTTATTTTAAAAGTCATGTTCTTGAAAACAAATTCTTTAGATTACGCCTGAACAATGAATCTCGCATTTCCAATCACCTCTTTCCATCCTGGAAGCATATTTCTAACTCCTCTCATGCGCGCAATTGCCGCATTTGGATCTGGTGGAATCCATCCAAAATCCAACTCACCTCTACCCTCATTACTGACCAAATCATCCATTGTAAAACATCCCTCCATCAATCCCATCCCAACCACTCACATCCATTCGATATATCCTTCATTTACGCACACAACAATCCTGATGATAGGGTCAGTCTATGGTCATCCATTGACACTATCGGACTCCTCAACTCCTCCACACCCTGGGCCCTCCTCGGTGACTTCAACGTTACCCTTACTCCCGACGAGAAAAACACCAACAACTCACCTTGTATCTCCCAGCAATCAAATGAGCTTGCAACTTGCCTTGAACAAAATAGCATCTGTGATCTCCCTTACTCGGGAAGTAAGTATACCTGGAACAACAAACAGATTGGTTTGCGTACTTGGTGTAAACTCGACCAGATTCTCACCAACGACTCTTGGCTCACCAACTTCCCACACTCCCACGCCCACTTTGATCTTCCTAGTGTCTCGGATCACTCTCCCGCCCTCCTCTCTATTACCCCTCCATCTTGCAAGATCAATCTTCCCTTCAGATTTAACAATAGCTGGGCTAACCATGAGAGCTTCTCTCTCAGTGTCTCTCGCATTTGGAGTGTTGATATCAGGGGCAATCCGATGTTCATCCTCACCAAAAAATTGAAGAGCCTCAAACCGATCCTCAAAAAATTCAGCAGCCAAAAACTAGAGAATATCCATGATGCAATCAATCTCTATAGGAAGAGCCTTCAAAGCGCACAAACCAGGCTGAGAAGCGACCTTCACAACCTCTCACTGCAATCCGAAGAGAAATCCCTCACTGCTTCCCTGAATGAATCCATCAAAATGCTCAACACTACCCTTGGTCAGCTATCCAAAGCCAGTTGGATCGAGCATGGTGACCAATGCTCTTCGTATTTTTTCAGAAGCATAAAAACTCGAAGGAGTCACAATCGTATCCTCTCAATCAAAGGCCTGGAGGGCAACACTACCACAGATCCTGATCTTATTGCCTCCACCTTCATCTCCCACTTCCAAACTTCCCTTAACCGCCCATCTCACACCAACTTCCCACCTCTCCCGGACCTCCCCTTACCAACCCTCTCCCTTGCTAATAAAAATGTTCTTTCATTGCAGGTTACTGACGAGGAAATAAAAAACGCACTATTCAGCATTGGCAATAACAAAGCACCTGGCCCGGATGGTTTCAACGCAAAATTCTTTAAGGCCTCCTGGGATATCATCAAAAGCGACTTCATCGATGCCATTCAAGACTTCTTCAAACACGGGAAACTCCTCAAGCAGATCAACCACTCCTCCATCAATCTCATTGCAAAAACAGATGCCCCAACCACCCCTGCTGACTACCGACCCATCTCTTGCTGCACAACAATTTATAAAACCATTGCCAAGATCTTGTCTTACCGCCTCATCTCTATCCTCCCTCACATCATCAGACCATATCAAAGTGCCTTCATAAAAAACCGTTCTATCAAGCACAATGTGCTCATATGCCAGGAACTGATTCACAAATACACTAGAAAGAACATCTCTCCTAGAGCCGCCCTCAAGATAGATCCCTCAAAAGCCTTCGACTCAATAGACCATTCCTTCATCATCCACTGCATGACCAAAATGGCCTTCCCTGATCACTTCATCAATCTGATTCATGAATGCATCTCGACGACCACCTATTCTGTTAACATCAATGGTGTCCTTCGAGGCCACTTCAAGGGCTCTCGTGGCCTTCGCCAAGGCTGCCCCCTATCACCCCTCATCTTCACCTTGGCCATCGAATTCCTATCCCAACTCATCCTATCCAACACCACTAATTCTCCATTCAACCTACATCCTAAATGCAAAAACCCAAGAATCACACATCTCTCCTTCGCCGATGACCTCATGCTATTCTGCCGCGGTGACTGCACTTCCATTAAAATCCTCATGGACTCCCTTAACGCCTTTGGTGTGCTCTCGGGTCTCAATATCAATTCTGCCAAGTCTTCCATTTATATGGGGGGAATGACTCCTCTTGATCAATCCCAGGCCCGCTGCATCACCGGATTTAACACTGGTACCCTACCTTTCCTTTTCCTGGGTGTGCCCGTTGGCAGTAAGCGACTCGCAATCACTGATTTTCTGCCTCTCATCCATCGCACCACCAAGCGCATCCACTCCTGGGGTGCTAAGAAGCTCTCCTATGCCGGCCATACACAACTCATCCGCTCGATCCTTATTGCCATTAACCAATACTGGAGCTCGATCTTTCTCTTGCCTGCATACATCATCAGCAAGATTCACGCCATCTTACGTTCTTACCTCTGGGCTGGAACCGCCAACAGTGGGCGCGCCTTAGTCGCCTGGTCTACTGTCTGTTCCCCTAAGGCCTCGGGTGGTCTCGGCTTTCCCGACCTTAACACAAGAAACAAGGTTCTACTCACTAAACTCCTCTTTGAAATCGATCGGAAGGATAACAATCTTTGGTGCAAATGGGTCGAATGTAACCTCATCAAAGACTCATGTATCCGGAGAACCAGACCTAAACCGCACCACAGCCACTCCTGGAAAAGCCTTCTGAAAATCCGAGACGAACTCCACCCACCTACGCCCAACACAACTGCCTTCCCTCTACTCTCAAATGCCAATGGCACCTTCTCCTCTCGTAAAGCCATCTAACTGCTTAGACCAGACACATCTCTCCTCACCCACCCTCCGCATAGATCCATCTGGCTGAAATTCAACATCCCAAAATGCAGTTTTTTTGCCTGGATCGCTAGTCATCACAAGCTCCCCACTCTCTCCAAGATTAAAAGTTGGAACCTCACGGACTCAGACATGTGCAAGCTTTGCAACTACCTGGCCGAAGATGATGACCATCTCTGGCACACCTGCAGCTACTCCTCTCTTGTTTTGGACATCATCTCTCGTTGGACTAGGACCCCTTACCCTGCCCCCTACATTAGCAACATTTGGTCCTGGTTAAGCTCTTACCACCCCCCGAAACACAGCCTCATTGGGAACCTCCGTACCGCTTCGATCATCACCTTCATCTACACTACATGGAAGATCCGTAACTCACTCATATTCAACCGCTCCTTCACCAAAGCTATCGATTGTGCTGCTGAGGTAATCAACTCCCTCAAGACCCATTTCGCGCACCATTGGAAAGATAGATCCCCCGAATCAAGAGCAACTGCCACCATGCTTGGAATCTCCCTGCTACCTCCCTAATTCTATCACTTCTAGCTTACAGCACCTCCCTGTTTTCATCCCTTATCTCACTGTAACATGCAATATGAACTTCTGTAAATTCTCCAGCTCTTAATACAATTAATTTTTCAAAAAAAAATTCTTTAGAGTGAAATATGCCTCACAACTTGAACTTTTAAGAGACATGAAAGATCATGCAAATGTGTGTGACATACAAGAAACCCGAAAACGGTTTGTGAAACGGTAAAATTACTTTAAGAACTCAACAAGTGATTGTATTTTACCCCACTCTTCAACACTAACTGAACAATTCATCTCATCCACACAATAAATATCCATTCGAGAAAAACAGCTTTGTTTTTTAGGCACTATTCAACATTTGGACAAGTAGAATTTCATCTAGTTGAGACATCTACCACCAACGAACTATTGCACTCAACCTTCAATTGTTTAGCTTGTTGTCGAAATGTTGATAATCTAGGAGGCAAACCCCTAATACACTTTATCTTATTTCAGACTTTTTCACAAAAGTATCACATTTCTTGATCTCATCATGAATAATCAAATTAATAATATGCATTAATTATACACCTCATATGTAAATTGTCTAACAACTTAAACTTTTAGAGACATGAAAGATCATGCAGATGCGTATGACATGCAAGAAACCCAGAACACGGTTTGTCAAACGGTAAAATTACTTTAAGAACTCGACAATTGATTGTATATCACTCCACACTCCAACACTAAGAGAACAATTTATTTTATTCACACTCTAAATATCCGTTCGAGAAAATATAGTTTTGTATTATTAGACACTATTCAACATTGGAGAAGTAAAATTCCATCTAGTTGAGACATCTACAATTACCAAATAACTATTGCACTCAACCTTTAATTGTTTAGCAAGTTCTTGAAATGTTGATAATCTAGAAGGAGAACCCTTAATATACTTAATTGTATTTAAGACCTTTTCACAAAAGTATCACATTTCTTGATCTCATGCATCATGAACAATTTAATAATATGCATCATATACACACCTCATATGCAAATATTTTTCTTTAAGAATGCAACCTAATCGGCATATCGATTATAACATGTGGGCTAGCTATAAAGAGAATGAGATGATATACCCGTTTATTTGAATATCATCTAGGTATGTTTCCTTATTTGCACTTGTAGGAGCATCTTCAAATAATAACATCTTACGTCTAAAGTTGAAATATTTTGATCATTTTATATAACCTTTATGCACTATACTTCTTATTGTTAATTGATTTTAGAATGAGATTTTACTAGACTTATGTGACTGACTTGAGTCTAACATGCATGTGCGCTCGTACGTGTAAGTACACAAACCCAATATACTGTCCACATCAGACATTAAGAAAAAGGAGCTAGGGTTTGAAAATAAAATTATTTGAAATTTGATTAATTAATTGTTAACATTAATTTAATTTTATAAGCAATGAGTCCAATAACGTGGAAGGTGGACATCCAATGAGTCTACGCACACAACTTCACGTGTTTTATCCTAAAACAAATTAACAATAAAAGAAGTATTTTGTAGACTTATATATTGAATTCAAATGTCTCGTACATTCGATATGAAACTATAAATCCACACATTTCAACAGTTAACATGATATTGTAAGTTGTTCGGAGAATATGGTCGTGAGGATATGCCAACCTTTTTCTTTATACAACATAGTTTTTTTTCAAATGCTTCATTATAAAAAATAATAATCCTCAAAGTTTTCCGAACTTGTGTATCATCTTTTTTTTTTTTTTTTTGAAAGTTTAATTGTATTAAGAAAGATGAGGATATACAGGAGAGTTCATATGCATGAAACAAATTCAGAGACATGGATGAGGAGAGAGGTTAGTGAAGGTGAATTCCTAGCATCCTTGCAACAACATAGCTTTGTGAGGATCTATCCTTCCAGTGATGTTCGAGGTGCTGCTTGGTGCCACTAATGACCATCCTAGCGCAGTCCACAGCTCTTGTGAAGGCGTTGTTAAACACTAGATTGTTCCTAGCATTCCAAACAAAGTAGATGAAGGCAGTGATTGTGGCAATCCGGGTGCTTTCCAGGAGATTGTGCTTTGGATTTGGTCTCGAGCAAAGCCATGACCACACATTATGATTGTAGGGGGCGGGGTAGGGGACTCTCGTCCATCTAGATATGATATCTAGAACAAGTGTAGAGTAATTGCAGTGATGCCATAAGTGTTCGTCATCTTCCACCATAGTATTGCATAGCTTACAAACGTCAGTAGTAGCATGATTCCACTTCTTGATCCGAGAGAGAGTCGGGAGTTTCTTGTGAAAAGCAATCCAAGTGATGTAGCAGCACTTGGGAATGTTTGTCTTGAGCCAAATGGATTTGAAGGGGCTAGGATATGTAGTTGGCAGCCTAGGATTAAAAAATGCATACGCCGGTTTTGGAGAGAAGGTTCCAGCAAGGTTAGATATAGGGCAAGGGTTAGGGGCGCCACTGGATGGGTTAAGCAGCTCATCACGCACATGAAGGAGATTCTTCCAGAAGCAACTTTGATGGGCCTTAGGGTTACAGTTCCAGATGCTCCTGTCTTTAAGAATGTGTTTCCTGGACCAACGAGTCCAAAGGTTGTCCTCTCCACGATCAATGTCGTAGATAAGGCGAGCCAAGGTAGCCTTATTCATGGCTAAAAGATTGGGGAAACTAAGGCCGCCCAACATCTTAGCATTACAAACAGTGGACCAGGCAACGAGAGCGCGCCTGCTATTCTCCATGCCAAACTAAAAGAAGGATCGGATGAGAGATTGAATTTTATTCAGTACCGTAGCAGGTGTAAGAGCATGGAGCTCCAATATTGCGTAATAGCACAGAGGGTTGAGTTGATAAGTTGAGCTCTCCCGACATAGGAAAGCATCTTGGCACTCCAAGACTGGATTCTCGATGTGATTTTGTGGATTAGGGGAGTGTAATCTGAGATGGCGAGTCTTTTGGCACCAATAGGTATCCCAAGGTACAGAAAGGGTAAGGTACCTATCGGCATACCCGAAAGAGAAGAAGCAAGCTCCTGATCCACCATATTCATCCCTCCAGTGTAGAGAGAGGACTTAATCGGATTGATACGTAGACCAGAAGCAGCCCAAAACTTGTCAAGGGTGTCCAAGAGGATTCTTATGGAAGGGATATCACCACGACAAAGCAGCAGGAGATCATCAACAAAGGCCAGATGAGTAATGGAAGGTGAGGTGCATTTAGGGTGAAAGTTAAATTCAGAGTTGCTAGTACTTTGGTGCAGCATTTGAGTGAGGAATTCCATCGCAATGGAGAAGAGAAGAGGTGAGAGAGGGTAGCCTTGGCGAAGGCCTCTTCCCCCCTTGAAATGTCCTCGAAGATTGTCGTTGATGTTGATAGAATAGGAAGTGGTAGAGATGCATTCTTTGATCAAGTTGGAGAAGTTCTTTGGGAATCCCATCTTCAGGATACAATGTAGGATGAAGTCATGACTGATTGTGTCAAATGCTTTCGTTATGTCAATTTTCATTGCAGCTCTGGGAGATATATGCTTCCGGCCATATTTATGCAGCATATCCTGGCAAATTAATACGTTGTGTTTGATTGATCTATTGGCTACAAATGCACTCTGATTGGGACTGATGATGTGGGGAAGAATCTTGCTAATTCTAGTCAATAGAATCTTAGCAATAGCCTTGTAGATGGTGTTGCAGCAGGATATGGGCCTGAAATCAACAGGAGCTAGGGGGTTATCAATTTTTGCAATAAGGGATAATGTCGTGTGGTTAACCTGTTTAAGAAGCCTCCCAGAAGTGAAGAAATCCAAAATAGCCTCAGTGAAATCTCCTTGAGTGGTGGCCCAAGTTGCTTTGAAGAAGAGAGAGTTGAACCCGTCCGGACCAGGCGCTTTGTTGTCACCTATGGAGAAGAGAGCTTGTTTGATTTTGTCGTGTGTTACCTACAAGTTAAGAAATGCAAAGTCCTCCTGGTTGAGTTGGGGAAGTTGGATGTCAGGGAATGAATTGGTGGGGGGAGGTGTAGGGGGATTGAGGATGTTGCTGAAGTGGTTAACAAGGATGGTTTCGATGGTATTGGGGTCATTGGATATGGTTCCATCATGGGTTCGAATGGCGTGAATTCTGTTAGCACTGCGTCTGGCTTTGATGCATTTGAAAAAGTACGAAGAGCATTGGTCACCATTGGTAATCCAATTGGCCTTGGAGAGCTGGGCCAAAGTCGTCTGGAGGGATCTGAGGCTAGCTTTTAATGAAGACGAGAGCCTGCGCTCATCTTCCTGGAGTAAGGGGCCATGAAGGTTGGTGTTCAACTGTTCCTGAATCACATGGAGGAGACTCCTATTCTCATTGATGTTATTATGAATCTCTTCAAGTTTCACACTCTGAAATCTTTTGAGTTTTGGCTTGAGGAGCTTGAGTTTTCTTGTCAAACTAAACATCGAGTTACCCTCAATACTTGTGGCCCAGGCTTCAGAAACGTAGTTGGGGAAATCCTCATGATCGGCCCATTGGTTATTGAATCTGAATGGGAGGCATGCTTTTGCAGCAATTGGCTTGAAGAAGAGGAGAGCAGGAGAATGGTCCGAGATGTCAGGGACGTCGAAGTGTGCGAGAGATTGAGGGTAAGACGAGCGCCAACAAGCATTGGTGATGATACGATCTAGTTTACACCAGGTACGGGAACCAATCTGATTATTATTCCAAGTGAACTTACAACAAGAGTAAGGGTGATCCTCGATGTTGTTGAGCTCAAAGCAAGAAGCAATTTCCACTGATTGCTGGGTAATGCAAGGTCCATAGTTGGACGACTTTTCATCCGGGGAAAGAGTTACATTGAAGTCCCCAAGCACTGCCCAGGGGATAGATGGGTTCAGAAGTTTTATGGTAGAGATTGAATCCCAAAGATCGGTTCGATCTTCAGGAGCGTTGTGTGCATAGACAAAGGAGAGTTCGTTAGAGATGGCTTGATCAGGGTTTGTTAAGGGGTTGGATATGGAACAGTGGATTAGTTGATCGGTAATGATGGAGGTGGAGAGATGGAGACGAGTGGGATTCCACCAAATCCAGATCCGGCAGTTATGAGAAACTGAAGAGTTGGAAACATGGTTCCATGAGGGAAAGAGGGATTTAGAGAGACGCTTCTCTTTATTGTTCTTGAGCCTAGTTTCGAGTAAGGCTAAGACATCAATGTTGTGCTTCTTCACAATGCTTTGAACGGCTCTTTGTTTTACGGGATCGTTCAGGCCCCGTATGTTCCAGGAGCATGTTCTAAGATTCATTGGGGACTTTATTTTTTTGGGCCTGGATAGCACTTGCTATCAAGGGAGTGTTTGGTGCTTCGCTGGAGGTTGTGGGGCAAGTGCCTGGGAATAGATCAATGGGCAGGCTGGAGATTATGGTCTGTTTAGGGTTTGTGTTTTGGAGAGTAGAAGAGGTATGACCCTCAGGATTATTGAGATCAATGGGAGGAGGGGTGGATTGGGGCATTTCAGTGGAGTTAGCGGGGTTGGCAGGTTCCCCTAAAGGACATGGATTAAGTGTGTGGATTGATTGCTTATTTGGTGGTGGTATATGCTGAAGATCCAGGCTAACTTCTAGATTAGAAGGAGGTGTATCTGGAGTGATCCTGAGGGAAACGTCCGGGGTTGGGAGCAATGGTGCAAGGTTTAGGTTTTGTTGAAGAATAGGGCGTCGCCTTGGTTTAGGTTTGAGGACTTTGGGTTTCTTGCTATTCAAGGTAAGTGAACCCTCACCAGAAGGCCTGGTATCGGTGCAGCTGTGACCAAAAGTGAGGCATATAAGGCAGCGGGAAGGAATCCAGTCGTAGGTCACCTTCTGAATGATGGTGTCACCATCAGGTCCAGTCAGAGTAACTTCCCGGATAAGGGGGCGTGCAACTTGAATGTCCACCAGGATACGCGCGAACCCCAATCTATCTTGATTTGTCGAGCAGGAATCTGTGAGGATGGGAGTTCCTATGGCCGACCCAATTTTGGCTACCATGTGCGTAGACCAAAACCTGAAGTCGAGGTCTTGTAGTGTGACCCATATCGGCAAGGAACTTAGGGAGGAGTAGTCCAAAGCTAAGTCTTTGGTCCAGCGCTTGAGCAGAAGGGTAGTGGAACCATTCGTGACTCAGGGGCTGCCAAGAAGCACGGTGTTGAGCTCAGCTTCATTGGCAAACTGGAAGACGAAAACACCCTTCTCATTGTGGAGAATCTTTGAAGTGGGAATTGAAGTCCAGTTCTCATTCACGAACTTGCACATTCTTTGATAGGAGATAGGGCTCCATAGTGGGAAACCCACAAGCGAGAGCATTCATTTGTGTGTAGATTCAGCAACTTCATCCTCAAAGAAATGAATGCAGCCTGCATCCAGACCAGGAGTGAAGGAGAGGGGCACGTGATTCCAACAGGCGTTGCTCGAGACAATCTCCTTGTAGGAATACGAGGTGACTGCTAAAGGCCCTTTTTGGTTAAGGCATGCATTTACTGGGGCATGCAAAAGGCCCGAAAAGGTATTGGTAACTGGGGTCTCTAGGGGAGGCGAAACGGTAGCTTCCAGATTGGTGGGTTCAGTAGAGGGAGGCGAAAGGACTAGCAGAATGGAGGTCATCCGTTCAGGGACTGGAGAGGGGGCCTGTCCAGGAGCACTGGGAGCCGTTGAGTTGCTAGTTTGAGTTGAGGCATTAAGGACGTGTGTATCATTTGTATCCTGGTCATGGATGACAGTAAGATGAGATTGTGGGAGAACGACCGGCGGAGTTAGGGGGGGGGGAAGAGCGTTTCAGAGGATGGGGTTGGTGGCACAGGGAGCTTGGTGGTCAGGCGTTTGTTGTTGGAGTGGATGAGTTCGTCTAGTATAGTCTCGTAAGGGCTATTAGGGGATGGGGAGGAAGGTACTTGAGGGAGGCTTGGAGCGGGGTGGTGGGGTGATGTTGAAGAACGAAGCATCTCCGAGAGCTTGATGGTAAGACGACGGGATCTCCGGGAGCCAGCTATAGGAGCCGGAGGGCGGAGGAGTGGGGAGGGGGGAGGGGTTGTGGCCGGGCGGCCACACTAGGGTAAAATTTTGATCAGAGAGAAGAGAGCTTCTTTTTTTTTTATGTATCATCATGAGCAAGTTCCTGGTTACAACTTATAAAAAAATCTAGGGTTGATCATAGACAAGCTAGACTAGCAGCCAAACAATTTTTATTTATAATACAAATTATGTCTGCAGTGCACAAACCACGTACACTTTCATTACACACAAAGTAAAAACATCTTTTTCTCCGATAACATAAACATAGGGATTTGGGCGGAGGCAACGAAATAAGGTCTCCCGATTAGTTGATAATGATGGACGGATGTGGAGATCAACACTAGGTAAGATGGAGGTTGCTGTGGAGTTCTTTTCAGAACTTTTTGAATCAGGATATTGTGATCAATCGGCGCTTTTGGAGAATGAGACTCCAGCAGTGTCCCTTGTTAACAATGACGAGTTACTGAGAGACTGTTCTAGTGACGAGGTCAAGAAAGCGTTGTTTGATATGCATCCCACGAAATCTCCGGGGCCGGATGGAGTACCGGCTCTATTCTATCAAAAGAATTGGGACACGGTTGGAGAGGAGATCACCAGGGTAATTACAGGTTTGTTCAATGGAGCAGAATTTCCGGATGGGCTTAATTATACCTGCATCTCCTTGATTCCGAAAGTTAAAGATCCTCAGTCTATGAATGATTTGAGACCTATCTGCCTGTGTAATGTAATCTATAAGATCTTTTCTAAGATTCTTGCGAATAGGTTAAAGAATTGTCTTTAACCTTTTGATTTCATCTAACCAAAGTGCCTTTGTTCCGGGTAGACTTATTACAGATAATGTCCTAGCGGCTTTCGAGATCTTTCATTATATGAAGACTAGAGAAGGAGGAAAGGGATGGATGGCCCTTAAATTGGATATAGCAAAGGCATATGACCGGGTGGAATGGATCTATCTTGTTCGGTCTATGAGACGCATGGGATTTGCGGAGAGATGAATTGGTCTCATAATGAAGTGCATGTCATCGGTAACCTTTTCTGTATTGATGGATGGGAAGGTGTCAAAGGTTTTTTCTCCACATCGTGGTTTACGACAAGGTGATCCGCTTTTCCCTTTTCTCTTCTTAATATGTGTGGAGGGTTTGTCATCTATGATCAGAAAAAGAGAATATGAAGGAACGTTGACGGGAATTAGGATTGCTCGGAATGCTCCAAGGGTGTCACATTTATTCTTTGCGGATGACAGCGTGATTTTTGCAAAGGCTTTGGTTGCACAATGTTCGGAGATAAGAAAGATTCTTCATGAGTATGAAGTGGAGTCGGGACAACGAGTGAAGCTTGCAAAGTCGGAGTTGTCATTTAGCAAGAATGTTGAGGGTGACATTAGGGGACTTATTCAAGCAACCATGGGAATTAGGGAGGTGGAGGCTCATGAGAAGTATTTAGGCCTTCCGACGATGGTTGGTAGATCGAAGAAGACCATCTTTGATAATGTTCGAGAGCGGATCTAGAGGAAACTAAAGGGGTGGAAGGAGAAGACTCTTAGTAGAGCTGGCAAGGAAGTGCTCATCAAAGCAATTATCCAGGTCATCCCACAATATACTATGTCTTGCTTCTTAATGCCGGAGGAGGTGTGTCATGAAATTGAGGGAATTATGAACAAGTTTTGGTGGGGAAGTAATGAGCAAAAAAGGAAGATCCATTGGATGTCGTGGAAGCGAATGACAAATGCAAAGGAGACTGGAGGTATGGGGTTTAGGGATTTGAAAGCATTTAACTTGGCTATGCTAGCTAATCAAGGATGGAGAATTGTGATTGATCCCGACTCTCTGATCGCTAGACTCCTCAAGGCTAGATATTTTCCGCATTCATCCTTTTTGCAGGCTGAGGTTGGTTATAGGCCAAGTTACACATGGCGGAGTTTAGTGTATGGTATGGACATACTGGATGCAGGATTGTGCCATTCGGTGGGATGTGGGGCGTCTATTTATGTCCGGCGAGATGCCTGGATCCCTCGGCCGGTAACTTTCAAGCCGGTTGCTATACCAATTTGTGCAGATGAGGGGTTACGGGTCATTGACCTGATTGACTAGACAATTGGTAAGTGGCGGACTGACATGGTGAATGATTTGTTTCATCCTTCTGATGCACAGATAATCCTGAACATAAACTTGATCTCGATTGAAGTCAAGGATGAGTACTATTGGTTCCATAACCCCTCTGGGGCATACTCGGTGAAGTCGGGATACTACTGGGCATGTAATCTGCAACATTTCAAAGGTAGTGGTGGTGAAGGATCTTCGACATTATCTTTGAAAGGATTTTGGAAGAATTTATGGGCTTCAAAGGTGACTCCTTCGATCCGATCGTTTGCTTGGAGAGCATGCAAGGGGGTTCTTCCGTGTCGGAACAATCTTGTTCACCGTAATGTGGGAATTCCAAATCTGTGTGATGTGTGTGGCATGAAGGAGTCTCAAATACACCTGTTTCTTCATTGTCGGGCTTGTCGGCCGATATGGAAAGCCTTTCCGGACGTGGCTTATCATGGAAAACAAGCTGTGGATGTGTGTCAATGGCCATGGGAAGTATGGAGCAAGCTTTCGGGGGAGGGGCTGCGGAGGTGGATGGTTATCTGCTGGTGGATTTGGAGGGGTAGAAACTTACGGGTTTTTGAAGGAATTCATTTAGATGAAGCAAAGATG
The DNA here is from genome assembly GCA_033239045.1 of Fagopyrum esculentum. Taxonomy (NCBI): domain Eukaryota; kingdom Viridiplantae; phylum Streptophyta; class Magnoliopsida; order Caryophyllales; family Polygonaceae; genus Fagopyrum; species Fagopyrum esculentum. The sequence goes on along the minus strand of BSUD01000002.1, from coordinate 156,594,446 downwards.
GTGCAGGACATTTTGATGGAGCTAAGCAAGAGAGTGATGGATCATTCTGGTTCTGTCCGGAAGGAAGAACTCCCTCCGAGGTGGTGTCGCCCCCCTGCGGGTGTCATTAAACTTAACTGTGACGCGGCGGTCCATCTCAATGGACGTGCGGGAGTCGGAATTGCGGTTCGAAATTCTTTTGGGGTTACTATCCTTGCTGCATCTAAGTTAATTGCTCCTGCGCCGACGGTGGATATGGCGGAAAGTTTTGCTATCTTGTGGGCGGTGGAGCTGGCGATTGAATACGGGTGGACGAGGATAATTTGCGAAACGGATGCGAAGACAGTGGTGTGCTTACTCAGGAGGGAGAAGTATATTCGAGGTCCGCTAGGCGAGTTGATCTCTTACATTTTAAGGAGGGCGTGCCTACTGGAGAATTGCATCTGGACTTTCTCCCCTAGGACTTCAAACAAGGCAGCTCATTTCATGGCGGCTCTTCTTCCGGCTGCTCATGTCTTTTATAATGATCTTTCTGGCTTTCCTGAACATCTTAAATCCTTGTTGTTGTTGGACGATGATAATACATAAGATATTTTGCTTTCAAAAAAAAAAGTTTTAGAAGAAGACTTCATTCTCGACCATTAAATGATAATTCAACGGTTAGATTAAGTTGATCTTTTCTTTTTATTTTATTTTTTATTTTCAGATACCTATTTTTTTGAGTTTGATTTTTTTTCTTATAAAATTTTTTGAACTTCACCGAGAGTAATTATAGGGGAAAAGACCCCTAATTAAGACATGAACGTTAGGTTATTCATGAAAAGGTAACAATGTTACTGCTATCCCTCATATCTCCATTCCAGACGCGGCGATCTAAACGTTGAATCGCCTAGCATTTGATATGATCGTTATACTAGTTTTCTTGTATACAGGCAAGAGCGTCCAAAAACCCATCGGGGTTAGGCACCTCTTCGCTGAGTTTTTCATACTCTATAGTCCACTTAGCAAGACCTGTGTTTCTAGAACGCGGCATGACATGAAGGTGGATTACGAAGCTTTTGTATGCCTTAAGAAACTCTCCCTCGATCACCCTATAAGTTAGCATCCCTTTCTCCGCTCCACAACTCTCGAGCCTCTCCTTTACGACACATTCTTTCCCCTCTACGTACAAGAACACAATTTATTATTATATTTACAAGTTAAAACTCGCAAAATCGTTATAAAAACATTTCATAGTTTTAGATGAACGTACCAAAAATAAAGTTCCAAAAGATCACGGAGCCAATCTTTCCGAATTCACCCTTTATCACTTTGCAACTTTGAACCATCGACGGTGCTATTTTGGCGACTTCATAAGGCTTACAAGCATAGAGTTCGTGATAGCGTGCTGCAGATGACCTAACTTCAAATTCACGTGTCAGTTTGCCTCTCAAATCTGCTTGCATTTTGTAATTTACTTAATGGACGTCTAATTAAAATTTTGATGATGAGAAATCGTAGTAAAAATGATTGAGATATGGAAACTTATGAGCTCGTAGGCATCTTATATAGAACAGCAAAGGGAGCATCAACTTTTTACCAAGACCATTATCATATGGTATTTTATAGAGCAAAAATGTTTTTAGTGGTGCCTTTTGAAGGTAAACAAAGGGAGCATCAACTTTTGTATGTTTAAAAAAAAAAAAAAAATTATTGTAAACAAATATATTTAAATATATAATTGGTATACTTATAAAAAAAATAATCTAAAAAGAGTTTCAGGTAAATATGTATGTATAAAAATAAAGTATATATAATGAAAAAATGTAAAAACCCAAAAACCCAAGAAGGAGAACGCGCCGCGCGTTAGGTTGCTTTCCCTCATCTCTCACATCCATTGAAACCCTAGCCGCACACATCGACGGCGATTCAAGCTGGCCCTCAACACCCCAGAATCCCAAATACAAATTACTGGAGCAAAGTCTTGATGTACAGGAAGACATCCCACAAAGAATGATGAAGTTAGAAAGGCTTCTCATCTGTGCTTATTACTGTAAAGGAAAATCAATGAGAAAACCTGAAATTTTTAGCCTCAAGATACCACAACCAGCCATCCCTAAACAACCCAGAAAACTTAAAAACCATGTACCAATACTCGTCTAGATCTACCTTTCCTCTTCCGATTTGGTCATCTGAGACAAGAAATTAGACCACTCGTCGACTTTTGGGGATCGGAGGGTCGTGAGTTACCAAAACACATGATTAAGATCATCAAAAATGAAGCGGCTCGTTGATGAGAAGAGGAAAAAGAGGAAGAGATGGAAAACTCGTGAGGTGGACAGTAGCCAACAATGACGATGCCTGAAGGAAGTCGTGAAGATGGAGGGGGCGCCCTTCTACGAGTTTTTTCGAGCATCTGCTTACTGGGTACGCTCCTCGAAAGATCCAGGAAGGCTTTGGGTGCAGGATGGTATAAGGCCGTATATCCCACTACAACCCTTCTCTTGAATAAGTTTCGACCATGGAACAAGAGAACATCTAGGAGGAAGAAACGGAGATCTACTATCAATCAAAAAGTGATAAGTCTGGTATGTTCCTTCATCACCGATTAACTTTGATCAAATCTACAAAAAACCTCATGTATTCTTTTAGAACAAACATCATCCTACATTGCTTAGTTATGATTGAGAACATGGATAGGTTGGACACTGTTGTCCTCATTTTTTTATGCATCCGGTGTATTCTGCCTTCCCTCTCAAATTTTTGCAGGAAGAAAAACACAAGGAAAACGACAGTTTTTGTACACAAAACAGAAACTAAGACCCTCATGTTAGATCAACAACCGCTAGAAAATTATGTTCAAATTGAGAATAAAGAAACTCCTCAATAGAAGATCCTTCTTAGAAAATTGTATGCAAGTGGTAAACTACATGTATTGTGGTTCCTGCTTTTCGAGTTTATGTGTTGCAGGCTCAATTAACTACTACATCAGCAATGGTGAAGGATGGTCTACCAAAGGGAGATCGCGTGTGAGGCAACCACAAACCAAGAACATCAAGCATCAAGAAATGTGGAATAGAAATATGCGTGATTTCCGAAGTAGTTACTTCTTTAAAACATCTGTTCTTGTGAACAAAATTCTCTATATTGTCGGGCTTTGGTTGTTTGTGCTGATGGTAACTGTTTTCAGCTACCGGACTGTTTGGCTAGTAAATGTTGTGTCGGAGTTTGGTGTGATAGTTATGCACGAAAGGAACATCAAGACTAATGCGGAAATAAGACTAACGAAGAATAAGAGCAACTCCTTTTGCAGGAGGTTAACAAAGAACAAAGTACAACATCCGTAATTTCATTCCAGAATCATCAGAGATGAAAGGATTACGAGACAATTTATAGATGTGAAAAACAAGGTATTTGAAAATGCCAGTGTTTATGGTACAGTTGCTTATGATTATAAAAGTTGTTTTGAGACTATTTTTCACCAATTTTGGCAACATCATAAAGGGTTACCAATAATGTTGGTGTTGGTAAAGCAATTTCACAATCAAATTGTGTTTAAATTTATGAATAACCAAGAAAAAGTTAGCTTTTAATATAAATAGATAAATTATTCAAACCTTTTGGAATCCAGATTTCATCCGTCCAAAAATTCTGGGATGACTTTCCTTTCTGAAGATGTTTCTCGAGGGTGACCTAAACGATTGTCTTGGAAGATCTCGTAGTCACATGCCCCTGTTGGTCGTGTTGATTGTGTTCGTGGTTGTATTCGAGGCCTCCGAAAATCCTCCATCTAGGTGGGGGCAACGTCGTGGGATCCACATTTCCGCAGAAGGTATGACATCCCCTAAAAAAGGTTTATACCATCCTGCTTCCCGGCGGCGAGACACCGCGCCAGTTCATCTAGCCGTGCCCTCTCCATGTTTTGCCAGCCTCGAGTGTTCCGCGTCTTCTCCAGAGGTGTAGTTGTTCCGATTTTTGGATCTTTCTCACTTTTTTCGGTCTTTACTTGTGGTGATTGTACTGTTTCCTTTTTTGGTTTTTCTTTTTGCATGACGGTTTGTCCGTTTGCCGTTTGTCGGCATCTTGATACACAAATTATCTTTGGTGTAATCGAGCCTCTTATCTTCTTGATCAAAATAAATAAATAAAGCTGTATACAATTTTTAAATTTTAAACCCAATACCCTCCCTCCCGTCCTATTATTAGTTGTGATCCTGTGGATCATGCTAAAGTAATGGCAACCATGCTTAGTTTGGTCTCGTCTTTTTGCTCGTTCTAAGGTACAACACCTACAAAGACCAAAAAAAAAAAGAGAAGGAAATATACATCTATATGACAATAGAGGCTCAATCTATGTAAAATATCTATTCCATACAAAATTAAACTAAACTTAGCTAAAATGTACTTAAAAATATAGCATGAAAATATTCTATCAAAATACCCCATACTTAGGTATTGCTTGTCCTCAAACAAGAACAAACACAAATCATTATGAAAGCATAAAAATAAAGGCAAACAAAAATATTTTTTAGACCGTGCTTCAAATAGATGATCAATTTCAACATGTTATTGTCATGACAACGCTAGGAAATGTGTTGAAAACAAAACAGGTATATGATCATCAAAGAAGATAGTCAAACTTTTGCAGAAGAAACCTAATGTGGGGTTGAACCCGCAATTTTTAGATCTAGATTGAAATTCACGAAAAGATCGACATAAGGAATCTCGGTCTAAAATCACGGGCGAGATTTGTTATTGGTAGGGTTGAGATTCTTGAAAACTCATAGTACGAGAACGAGATTAATATGGATGATAATGATACGATTCAAAAGATGAATAATGGATGTAATTGATGATAATATAGAAAGATAGAACCAAGATATAAACTTGAAAATAACCTTAATCAATTGAACCAAAATCCTCAACAAAGAGTGATCTTAACCTTTCCTTCTTCAACCTTACACAAATCTCCTAATTGGAACAAGCACAAGGAGAGACTAGATCGACTAGTAACACCAACCTTTAAAAAGATTAGCACACACAAGAACAACCTAGCAATGACTCACAATGATTCAATCAAAGGCTCTATTTTTTTTTTTTGAAAAATTACTTGTATTAAGAAAGAGGGATGTACATGAGATGGGGGGAACGATTAAACAAGCAACAAACGGGAAAGAAGAAGAGCAGGAAGGCTACAACTTAGACAAGGGATATCTCAAGCATTCTAGCAGTAGCAAGAGTTTGGGAGGAGCGATCTTTCCAATGGTGAGAGAGGTGAATCTTGGTGGCTCTTATAGCGTCACCCGCACAAGTATAATCTTGTGCGGGTATAAAATAACTAAGTATAATCTTGTATAAATATTAACAAGATTCGTGCTAATCTCGACTTCAAGAGGTATTAATATCTTGGATGGATATAGGTGGGGCCAAGGTCTTCATTTGCTATTCCTCACTTCCTTGATCATCTTCACTCGGGTATGACTCCTCCATCATAGATATCAATGTAACTAAAGAAGACTTAGACATAAGTAGAGTCTCCTTAGATGTACATGATGCCAATAAGCTAGCAACCTCTTCTTGGTTGACTTGATCTTTTTATTTGAAAATTTATGTATTAGTAACCAGAGAAAATATACAGAAGGGGGGGGGGAGATGGTCTGCTAGACCATAGAAGCCCATTTACATGTGAAAATTAGGGAAAATGAATGCCAAGAAAATTGGCCCACATCATGGAGCTAGAGGATCTATCTTTCCAATTGCTAGAGGCAAACATTTTAGTAGTGTTGATGGAGGACTGCGCGCAGGAGGCAGGGTGGGTGGGTGAGTTGTTGCAGATGAGATAATTCCGAGCTTTTCAAACAAAGTAGACATAGTTGGTCATGGAGGAGATACGGACATGGGTTATAAGGTCGTGTTTCTTTGGTTTGAGCGAGCGGAGCCAGTCCCATAAATTATGACGGTATGGGAAAGGAGGAGGAGTATGAGTCCATCTAGATATGAGATCCATAACCAGAATAGAGTAATTGCATTTGTGGAGGATAGGGTCGGCATCTTCCATATGTGAGTTGCAAAGCTTGCAAGAATCATCCTGAATTAGGTTCCACTGACAGAGTTTTGAGAGAGTAGGAAGACGGTTGTGACTGGTGATCCAAGTGATGAAGCTGCTTTTTGGGACATTAATCCCTTTCCAGATATGGTGCATTCCGTAAGGAGAGGAGGATGGAGGGGCTTTCCAGATGATGTTGTAAGCGTTTGACGTTTTAAAACGTCCATTTGTACCGGAAGCACGATGGATGAACTGGGGGCCCGTAGTGACGCTCAGAATCTCGTCTCTGATCTTTATAATTGAGCACCAAATGAAGCTGTGCTTATAAGATGGTGGGTAGTGCCAGATAGACGTGCCTTTCAGTATATTGTTGTTGATCCACTCCACCCAAAGATTCGCATTTTGATTGAGAGAGGCGAGGTCGAAAATAAGCTTTGAGAGGCATGCTTTGTTCCAAGATAGAATTTCTTTGAAACCGAGCCCACCATTAGCATAGTCATTGCACACAACGTTCCAAGCAACCAGGGCACGAGCAGAAGATGACTTACCAGACTAGAGGAAGGAGCGGAGAATCCCTTGGATTTTGAGAATGATGGACGCTGGAATGGGGAGCACAGAGCTCCAATAGAGATGGATGGACATGAGAATAGTAGTGATAATCTGCTTCCTACCCGCATAAGAGAGACTTCTAGCGCTCCAAGAATTAACTTTGTTTGTGATCTTTGAAATGAGAGGGGAGAACTCACTGATGTTTAAGCGTTTGCTCCCTGGTTGACTTCATCTTGATCTAGTGATAGATCCTTCCATGATAGAATGTGATGATGATGTAGACTCTTTCTCCTTCATTAATGTTCTTGCTCTAGCTTTAGTGATTTTTCCATGTATAGGAGTTGTTGGGGGTGGTCCCAAATCAAACCTATATTCAAGCTTCCTAATTTAGAACAACTTAAGACTTTCTACTTAGATGTATAATGATGCTTGCATTTAGTTTGTATTAATCCACCATATGAGTATAAAGATAAAGCCCATACACCAAAGAAAAATTCATGTGTGATTGGATTTTTCCAATGTATTTCTAATTATGTTGGACCTAACAAATAAAATATTTTTTTTTGAAAATGTAATTGTATTAGAAGGGGTATTTAACGTTTACAAGGTACAAGGAGCAACAACAGACACAGCAACGAGTAGGCAAACAACCAGTTCGAGAGAGTGACAAGAGGGATGCTAGCACGTAAAGCGAGATGCAAGTTAAGTGAGTTGCAGGTTAAGCATGCTAGCAGTGGCAAGTGAGGGGGTGTTCTGTCCTTCCAATAGTGTTCAATATGAATCTTGGTGGATAAGATGATGGTACTAGCGCAATCAATCACACGAGTGAAGGTGTTATCATATATCAGCTTGTTCCTAGCGTTCCAAACATGATAGACGAACGAAGTGAAAGAGGCAATACGGATTCTATCCAGGAGGCTGGGGTTCTTGTGTGTCCAGGAGGCAAGCCACTCCCAGGGGTTGCGGATATAGGGGGCAGGATAAGGGGTTTTTGTCCAACGAGATACAATGTCCAGAACTAGGGACCCGTAGCTGTAGTGAGTCCATAGGTGATCGTCACTTTCTGCAGTACTGCAGCAAAGCTTACAAGTATCCACGGAAGTCAGGTTCCAAGCCTTGAGAGTAGCGAGAGTTGGAAGACGCTTGAGGGATGCAAGCCATGCGATGTAACAACATTTAGGGGGATTAGATTTGAGCCAGATAGCTTTGAAGGGGGACTGGGGGTTCTGGGGAGGGGCAGGCTTGTAGCTTGTATACGCAATCTTGTGAGAGAAGGGGGGTTGGATTGGTTGAGGTAGCATTACTTCTCAGGCGGGCTGAAAGGCAAGGGGGCATGCCATTCATAGTGGCAAGTAAGGCTTTCCAGAAAGCACTGTGGTGCGGCTTAGGGTTGCAATTCCATATGGAGGTCCCTTTGATAAGGTGACGGTTGGCCCAATTAGCCCAGATGTTGTCTCCACTACTATCCAGCTCGAAGATAAGCTTTATGAAGGCAGCCTTGTTCCTAGCATGGAGATCAGAGAAGCCGAGACCTCCATCATCTTTGGCAGTGCAGAGAGAAGACCAAGCAACTAAGGCACGGTTGCTGTTGGCAGAACCCGCCCAGAAGTATGATCTTATGAGGTTGTTAATAGTGCTGATCACCTTGGCAGGTAGCATGAACATGGAGCTCCAGTAGTTGCTGAGCGAGAAGAGTATGGACTTGACAATCTACGCCCTACCTGCATAAGAAAGAGACTTTGCACTCCAGGAAAGAATGCGGTTAGTGATTTTGCTTATTAGTGGTTGATAGTCACTGATGAACACGCGCTTGCTACCCATAGGGACACCAAGATAATGGAAGGGGAGAGAGCCCAAGGACATTCCAGTGATGCAGACGACCCTATCACGATCAGTAGTACCCATCCCACCCGCAAAGATTCTAGACTTGAAGGGGTTAATCATCAGCCCAGACACCTGACCAAATTGGTCGAGGGTATCCTTAAGGATTTTTATGGAAAGGATATCACCTCTACATAGAAGAATAAGGTCATCTGCGAAGGTAAGGTGGGTAATGGCCGGTGAGGTGCATTTGGGATGGTAATTGAACTCAGGAGTTGAGGTGTTTGTTTGGATCAATCTAGTAAGGTACTCCATAGCGATTACAAATAGAGGGGGGGGGGGGGAAAGAGGGCATCCTTGCCTCAATCCACGACTACCAGTGAAGTGCCCAGCCAAGGACCCATTGACATTAACCGAGAAGGACGCAGTGGTAATGCATTCTTTGATCAAGCCAATGAAGTGAAGAGGGAAACCCATATTGTGTAGACAATGGATGATGAAGTCATGACTCACAGTATCAAAGGCCTTAGATATGTCAATTTTCATCGCAAATCTTGGGGATATATGCTTCCGTCCATACTTGTGCAGCAGCTCTTGACATAGTAAGACATTGTTCTGGATTGATCTATGTGCAACAAAAGCCCCTTGATTGAAGCTTATAATGTTTGGAAGTATGGTGTTGATGCGCTTTGATAAGATCTTGGCGATTGTTTTGTAGACAGCATTACAGCAGGAGATGGGGCGGAAGTCAGAAGGCTCCAGGGGGCTATCACTCTTGGCAATGAGGAATATTGTGGTGTGATTGATCTGTTTCAGCATTCGACCGTTAGTGAAGAAGTCAGTGACTACTTTAGAGAAGTCATGTTGGACAATGCCCCAAGCCGACTTGAAGAATTGAGAGCCGAACCCATCAGGTCCGGGCGCCTTATTAGTCCCAATGCTGAATATAGCAGTTTTAATTTCGTCCAGGTTAACTTCCCTTTCAAGTAGAGCAGCATCATCTGTTGTAAGTTGGGGGAGGGAGATTTGGGGGATGGTATATTGAGGTTGATGTGTTGGTGGGTTGAGTGCTTGTTTGAAGTGGTTTGCAAAGGTATTAGAGATGGACGTAGGGTCCATAGTCAAAGTTCCGTTGCTAGTTCTGATTGCATTAATGTGGTTGGCACTTCTACGGTTCTTGATGCTCCTGAAGAAGAAGGAAGAACACTGGTCCCCATGTTTTATCCAATTGATTTTAGAGAGTTGCGCTAGCATGGTCTTGAGGGTATTGTTGCTTTCTATCAAGGCAGATGAAAGAGATCTCTCCTCCTCCTGAAGGTCAATGTCATGGAGGTTGGCTTGTAGTTGGATCTGGGAAGTATGGAGCTGGGTCCGAAGGTCTTTTATTTTTGATTGGATCTCCTCCATCCTCATACTAGGAAACTTCTTTAGCATTGGTTTCAGGATCTTCAGTTTCCTAGCGAGGACGTACATTAGGTTGCCTTCAACCGTCGTGTTCCAAGCTCTTCCAACACTGTCCATGAAATGTTCATGATGAACCCAAGTGTTATTGAACCTAAAAGGGATATTCCTCTCGACCGAGACAGTATCAGTGTATAGAAGGGCTGGGGAGTGGTCAGAGGTATCAGGAGGGTCAAAGTGGGCTTTAGCTTGGGGAAAGGCCATGTGCCAAGCCTCGTTGGTGATGATGCGGTCTAGCTTGCACCAAATGCGAGACCCCACTTGCTTGTTGTTCCATGTATATTTACATCCGGAGTATGGGATGTCAGAAAGGTGGTTTTGCTCGAAGCAAGAGGCCAGTTCCGAAGAAGTTTGTGTGATATTGGGCATGCCATGGACAGATTTTTCATCAGGTGTGATAGTAACGTTGAAATCCCCCATAAGGGCCCAAGGAGAGGAGGAGTTGAGCTGTCGGAGCGTTGAAATTATGGGCCAGAGAGTCATCCTATCCTCAGGCCTATTGTGAGCGTAGATGAAAGAGATCTCAGCCGAGGATGGGATGTCACCAGTTGAGAAAGGTTGTGTAATTTGACAGTGAATGATTTGGTTTGTTATAATAGTTGTGGACAGGTTGATCCTTACGGGGTTCCACCAAACCCAAATCCAACAGTTTTGAGCAAGGGAAGAGTTTGAGACTTGTTTCCAAGAGGGGAAGAGGGATGAGGCAATGCTCTTTTCATTGCAAGGCCTTAGCCTAGTTTCCAGGATGGCAATTAGATCAAGGTTGTGCTTCTTAGCTAGGGATTGAATCGTTCTTTGCTTAGCGGGATCATTTAGACCCCTTATGTTCCAGGAACATAGACGGACTAACATTAAACATGTTTGGAATGGCCTTGAGGAGCACTTGCTGTCAAGGAAGGGGAAGAAGAGGTTGAGGCTGTGTTATTAGGAGGGGGGATAGGAGAGGTGGGTGAGAGATCAGGAGAATTGGATGCAGTGAGTTGGAGATCTCCTGGGGGAGATGGGTTCGAGGAGTCCAAGTGGTGAGTGTTTGAGGACTTTTGGGAGATGGGGATCTTGGGTGGGAGGTTTGTGGGAAGGGTGGACTCTAGGGTTTGCTTGGGAGCCGGGAGCTGCGATAGTTGGTGAGGAGCGCCTTTAGGGGCAGCAAGCACACGAGCTATCCTTTTGGGCGGGTCCGGAGTGGGGAGGATTAGGTCAGTATTGAGGTATGGGTTAAGAGGTTTAGGAAAGCTAGCAGTTTTGGAGTTGGGGTTCTTTTGAGAGTCACCATTCACCGTTGCAGCCTTGCAGCAGTGGCCAAAGAGTTTGCAGTTATCACAACGCTGAGGGAGCCATTCGTAAGTGATCTTCTGGGTGAAGGAGAGTCCGTCAGGTCCAGTGAGGGTAACCTCTCGGAGCAAGGGGCGCGCTGCATGAATATCCACAAGGATACGGGCATAACCAAGCCTCTCGTGATAAGCGGAACAGGAGTCAGTTAGTATGGGGATACCCAAAGCGGATCCTATCTTCGCAAGCATGTGTTTGGACCAGAACCTGTAATCTAAGTCATGTAGGGTGACCCAGATTGGTAGCGAGGAAAGGCTCGAGTAGTCCAGGGGGAAGGTCCTTAGTCCAACGTTTCAGCAAGAGGGTAGTGGAACCATTAGTAGTCCAAGGGCTATCAAAGAGAATAGAGTTGAGGTCGTCCTCTGAGGAGAAGTGAAACACAAAGATGCCCTTTTCGCTGCGTAGAATCCTAGGTGGAGTAACTGAGCTCCAGCTTTTAGTGACAAACTTAGCCATGCGTTGGAAAGAGATTGGACTTCCAAGGGGAAAGCCAACCAGTGATAGCTGCCATTTTGTTGTGGCCTCCATCACGTCATCCTCAGTGAAAGGAATGATGCCAGTGTCGATACCAGGGGTGAAGTGAGGGGAATGTGGTTCCAACGCAGGCTTTTGGAGACAATATCACTGTAATTAACTTTTGTGGCAGGTGGGATGATTTGTGTGCTTCCTGGGATGTGGAGGGGCTGGGCACATGCATGGTTTTGGACAGCAAAAGAGGGAGGTGAAGTGGTAAGGGGCGTTAAGACTTCAGCCCCTAGGGGATCCTGGCCCACCATCCTTTCGTCAAGATTGGTGCATGGAGGGGGAGTAGGGTTAGCAGTTACTTTTTGCATGGTAACCGAAGGGTCGGTTATCAATGCAGTGTTGCTGGTTCCAACGTTGGAAGGTATCTCAGAAGGCACGGCTATTGAACTAGGTGGGTCGGTAGGCTCAACACTGGCCACCGGAGGGTCGGTAGGCACAACAGTGGTAGCAGGGGGAGGGTTTTGGTTGGGCTTCAGCAAGGGCTGGGTCAGGGGTGGGAAGAGGGCTACCGACTCAAGGATCGGCGGGGAGGGATTTGCTGTAGTGAGTCTACGGTTGTTTGAACGGAATACTTCGTCGGAGTAAGGTTCGACCGGAGTATCAGGTGAAGCGGGAGGCTTGGCGGTTGCTTTGGAGATGGGAGTTCGGTTGCCTGCAGTTGGGGAACGATGCAGCTCTGAGAGTTTTATAGTGTGGCGGCGGGATCTCCTTGATCCAACCATGGGAGGGCAGACCAGGAGGCTGGGCGGGGCACGGCCGAGGGGGCCGCACTGGGGTGCGACGGCAGCTTATGCCTGAGTCGCCAGGAGAGAGAACGGAGCGTTTTCGCTTCTTAGGACTTTTTGTTCTATTATAACAAATAAAATATTACAATGCACTTGGCGTGATTTACATGCACTGACATATTTTTAATGAAGAGCATACATGAATATCAACCATTGATTTATAATGCACTAACCCTTTAGGCAGTTTTAAAATTCAACATCTTTACTATGACTTTTTCAAGTAATGTCAACTAATATAAGCTTTCCTATGACAAAATAATTTAGATTTCATAACCAAAAGCATACACAAGTTCACTAAGACATAAGATTAGATTAAAGATTAAGCATAGGTTTCTCTAAGCCAGACATCAACAAATCGAAAGCATTAAGATCGATAACAATAGTCCACTATTTTATACATTTCAAGATGATCATTATCACACTTCAAATATACTATTTACAAGTTTTACAATCAACAAATCCTAGTGTCATGACAAGAACATTAATATCATCATTAAGATCATATCATTCAATTATAAGAAGGATACAAAATTTTTTTAAAAAAATTGATTTTTTGAATTTTATAAAAAAATACAAATGCAAACTAAAGTAGGTTAAACTAAACATGCAAAATGCAACCACACTACGCATGTTAAACAAAACACACAAATTATATCCTCCATTTATACATTTCAAGATGATCATTATCACACTTCAAATATACTATTTACAAGTTTTGCAAAATGGAACCTCTCCTATGCTGGCAGAGCTCAAATTATATCCTCCATCCTCATGGCCATAAATTACTTCTGGAACGCGGTCCTACTGATCCCCCAAGGTCATCTCCTGCATCCAAGGTTTGCTTCGCTCTTTTCTTTGGTCTGGTACTCAGTCAAGCTCTCGTGCCCTCATTGCCTGGTCGAAGATTTGCACTCCCAAAGAGGAAGGCGGGCTGGGCTTCAAGGAGCTTCTTTCTTGGAACAAAGCCTGCATTGCAAAGCTTATTTTCGAGCTTGAGTACCCGGACAGATTCCCTAGTCTATGGTCTGATTAGGTTCGCCTCAACATCTTAAAGGGCAATTCCTTATGGAATCAGTAGCCTAGCTACAAGTTTAGTCACACTTGGAACGCTATCCTCAAAATCAGAGACGAGATCATTCACTCCAATAACGGCACCACCTTCCTCACCGCTACTGAGAAACCCAATGGCTCTTTCTCTACGACAGCTGCATTCAACCTCACATGGACACCAAACTCTAAAGCTCATTCGTTCCTCCACAATTCCATCTGGAACAAGATCAATATCCCAAAATGCAGTTACATCTCCTGGTTAGCCTGCCACAAACGTCTCCCTACCCTCACCAAACTTCTATCTTGGAACATCGTCACTAGTGACACTTGCAAGCTTTGCAACCTTCAACCAGAAACTGAAGATCACCTTTTCTAAGACTGTAACTACTCTACCACGGTTCTGGACCAGCTCTTGTCTTGACTTCGAGAACCTGCTCATCACCACACCTGGTCGGACTTCTGGACCTGGTTCATCTCTCTCACCTCCCAGAAAAATGACCTGAAGTCTTTACTCCGAATTTCCATTGTCACTAGCTACATCTATCACATCTGGAAAGCCAGAAATGATCTTATTTTCAACTAAAAGTTCAACCACCCCACATCCACTTCTCACGAAATCATCTCTATCACCAAGAACTACGTTGCAAGCACATGAAAAAATCGATCTACTGAATCTAATTCATGGGCCAAGATCCTAGGCATCCAACTCTCTTAATCTCTCTTCCCTATGTACCTTGCTCTTTCTAGTAGAACTCTCTGTAAATACCTCTATGATAATATAAATTTTATTTAAAAAAAAAAAGACGAAAATAAATAAAAACAAGAAAATATATATAAAAAAAAAAAAGAAGTAAAAATATGATAGGCTAACACATATATGCAAATGATGCGTGAGCATATCCCACCTCGTACTTAACAATCCATTGTCCCTTGTGTAAAATAAAGGATATAATAGAAAATACTCACAAAATGCATGGTTTGTTTTATTGGTGAAGGCCTACTCTAATTGCGGATCGCCACCATGTATCCTCAACCATAGACACAAAATCAACCATCCAACATGAGTAAGCATGACAAGAGTAGATGGCATCATAAGAACAATGAAGTTCGTAATAAAATATGGAGATAATACTCACAAAAATTATATCACATCCTTTCTAAGTCCATCGTACTATCAATCAAGTTCTCAAGCACTAATCCAAGCAATAATCTCATAAAGAGGTTTAACATTGTGAATAGACATGCTAAGGTTCAAGTGTGCTCTCAAAAATAAATTCTTTCAATGAAGATCATCTTAATCACCTAAACATATTATAATCAACTAATTAAAACTCTAATCCATTTTTTTCACATATTTACCACAAGCAATGACAATGAGATTAAAAGTCATGAAACTAAACAATGTTCATATAAATCAAGCATAAACTTCAAGTCATGAACTTAGGCCATTCTTTGAAGGAAGCCATTTTTTGTAGTAATTATAACTTATGCTCTACTAGGTACTACGAGGTCGAGGCTCCATTAAGCTTTTCTTTTTCTGCTCAAACTTTTTAGACCTTGTTAACCCAATAGTCGAGAATACCAAGGAGCAACCAAGCGCTTTACCAGAAAATGTCAACTTCATCTCTAGATGCGCCACTTCCTACTCTACACGCCGTCTCAAACGTTGCTATTGAAGATTCTTTTTCTATAATGCAAGCTCTGTTAGGGCATATAAAGAGGGCAAGAAGTGAAGTTACATTTAAGTGCGTTGTATTATAGGACTTCCTCAGAAATGGAACGATCTCATCAGCTATGTAAACTTCAAATATTTTCTTAACAAATACTCGTGAAAGACACGGACTATAAACTAGTTTGATAAAATCGTTTAATTATTTAAAAATGACTTGATAAGTATTTGATGGGAGTATCTACCTTTCTTATTGGACCATGTCACTCACAACTCACAAGCACATACCACTCAATCAAAACAAACAAAATAGAAAAAAGGAAGACAAAGAAATAAGATATGATCAATAATGTCGAAGAATAAAGAGTTTTGGTGACCAAACCCACGAGAATATTATAAAGTTGTGGAGACTATCACACACTAACTAAATTCCATATTCGATGGTCCGCCATGATAGATATACCTCGACAATGGCAATAATGCCATACTGCCATATAACATATATAAAGGGTATAAGGCCTCCTCCAATTTCACACAATGATATGATTACCGTAACGCTAATAAATTTGCATGATATTATATATGCTATAGTTATTGATATTGATATTGTTG
The DNA here is from genome assembly GCA_033239045.1 of Fagopyrum esculentum. Taxonomy (NCBI): domain Eukaryota; kingdom Viridiplantae; phylum Streptophyta; class Magnoliopsida; order Caryophyllales; family Polygonaceae; genus Fagopyrum; species Fagopyrum esculentum. The sequence continues at coordinate 156,578,641 of BSUD01000002.1, read as the reverse complement.
CTAGAAGGTAATAAACATGTTGGTACGACTGGAATACAATCAGTTTATATGTAGAGTTGTCAAACGAGTAGTTGGGTTGTTTCGAGTCGATCTATTTCAGTTTCGGGACATTTTTAAAATCGAGAAAGGTCGGGCGTAATGACCAATCGGGTTGTTGTGGGTCGTTTGCTTCGGATTCATCGGTCATATTATTCAAGTATAATTGAGTTCAAGCATTAATCAAATTAAGAACAATTTCACTTTGGGTCGAGTTGATCTCATTTTATTTTGTTAGACTCTCCCGGTCTTTAATTAAAGACAATTTATCGATATACTTTCCCGCTAAAATATGTGTTAAATACTATAGCTTAACAATTGGGAAAGAATTATTGTTCGTCAAACTCACTTCAAGTCCAACATTTTGAAGGGGCATTCCATCTGGCCATACAGATTCAACTATAGTATTCATTGAGGCCATCTTATCCGGATTAGGGACGAGATTATCGACTCTGGGGTTGGGACTTTCTTCTGTTGTCTCGCCTCCAAGACTAATGGTCAGTTCTCTATCTCATCCGCGTACAACCTCTGCTGGAGACCTCCATCTCCTCCCCAGCCCTACACGCTTATTGCTATCTGGGACAGACTGAACGTGCCTAAATGCAGCTTCATCGCTTGGCTCGCAAGTCACAACCGCCTTCCTACACTCACAAAACTCCTCACATGGAACTTGACCGATGATGATATCTGCAAGCTTTGTAACCTTCATCAGGATGAGGACCATCTGCTCCACAAGTGCAACTACTCAACACTTGTTCTCAAGGTGATCTCCATCTGGCTTAGAATCCCTTTCCCCAAGCCATATAACCATAACCTTTGGGATTGGATTAATAACCACCATCGTCTCAAAAAGACCTGATCTCTCATATCACCATGTCTACCATCACTAGCTTCATCTACTTCATATGGAAGTCCAGGAACGAACTCATCTACAACAACAACTACACTCATCCCGCTACATGTGCACACCATATCATCAATGCTACCAAAAGTTATGCAGCTTACCACTGGAAAGATCGCTCACAGAACTCGCTGTCGTGGGCTAAAACCTTCGGCATTCACCTTTGCTAATTCCACTAGTTTGTACTCCCTCTTTTGTTTCTTGCATCCCTGATTGTAGTACTCTCCTCTGTACATTCTTCTGGTTACTTTAATACACAAGCTTTCAAAAAAACTCACTTCAAGTCGAGACATTTTCGATTCTTAGATAACTTTGAGATGATTACTTTGGATTGTGTATTGATCAAATATTGTATACATAAATAAATATAAAGTGACAAAACGGTGAACTAAGAAATATAAAGTGACAAAACAGTAAATTAAGATAAAAGATAAGATAATCTAAGTATATAGCTCAATACTCTTACATATTGTTAGAATATTTTGAATCGAGGTAATTAATTTAGATTCTCAAATCATTATGAGTAAACTTATTCGATTACGATTACAACATTTAATTTTTTTTGTTCGGTAAATCATTTTTATGAGGACGGTCTAAAAAAATCATTATATTTTATTAGATATTGATTAGATTTAAAAACAACCGATTGAATCAGTCTTTTTAGATGGGCCAATTATATACAACTCTTAAGGTTCACGTATGCACATTTTTAATAGGGTTGTTATATAAGACGAGCACACTTTGAAAAGTACGGCTCAGCCTCGTTCACTTTTATAAGCGAGTCATTTATAAAAACATTTTAATGTTTGTTTCAAATTTAGGCTCAACCTGATTGGATAAAACTACACTATATGGGTGCTTTATTAATTGTGCTATTTGGGTTCGATTCGGGCTTGTTCATTTTCTAAACTAGTCAAACATAAACCCTTTATAAAGTTTGTCTAAATTATAGGCTCAACTCATTTATAATCAATCTTAACTTAAACATGTCAATGTTCGACTCGTTCAGCTTGTATAACAACTCTAACTATTGACATAAATATAAACGAGTCGAACTTGAACATGTCAATATATACACTACTCGTATAATGACATACTAATCAACATAAAATCGGTGCTTAGGATCTTAGGTTGACATAAATTCTTTTTTTTTTGAAAGATTATTGTATTAACTGAAGAAAATATACATAGAGTTCATACTAGTACAAATAGATAGCAAGAGCAAAAAGAAGGGGATTACAAAAGGTAAATGTCTAAAATCTTAGCCCTGAAGATGGAGTCAGGAGATCGATCATTCTATTTACTTGTAGCGAAGTTCTCTGTATTTGTAATGATGTTGTGAGCACACGGAGGAGGGGTGGGTGAACTTGTTGTTGAAGATAAGCTCATTTCTAACTTTCCACACAAAGTACATAAATTCTTGTTACTTTTAGAGTGTATCATTCATCATATCAAAGCTCAATAGCAAACACAACTAACTAGGCAACCAAACGAAGGTTCTTTATAGTACCAATTAAGTGACATGCATATATATTACATCTGTACGTTACAACGTACACTTTCGTTACACACAAACGCTCTTATAGCTAAAAACCACACACAAGCTTTCTGAAAGCTGATTTATTCTTTGTAATTAAGATACGGATAATTTTTTTATCTATAAGGCATACGATCATATCATCGCATTTGTCGAGGCGAGCTTCAAGCTGCTTGTTTAGTTAAAAGCTCTAGAATGTCCAAAAACCCGGTAGGATGAGGCACATCTTCATTAAGTTTTTCGTACTCTAAAGTCCACTCGACAAGACTTGTGTTTCCGGCTCCTTCCTTGACATGAAGGTGGATTAAGAAAGTTTTGTAACCCATCATGAATTCGCCTTCCATAACATGGAAGGTTACCGTCTTTTTCTCAAAATCACAATTCTCAATGATATCCTTTCCGATACACGCTTTCCATCTACATATAAAATTAACATGAAATCGTATATGCCCTATTACAACACATTATAATTATAAGCCTAGCCGGATGAATTAGTAACAAAATAGCACAATTAATCATCAAAACCTTATATATTAGATTTGTAATATTTCCGCGTTCGGCTTTAAACTTTATTATAAAATTTATATTGACACAAAACCACTATGCATCAGTTTATGCAATGAATAGTTTCATATACACGTACCTTTAGTGAAGTTCCAAAAGATCACGGAACCATTCTTTCCGAATTCACCCTCGAGCACTTTGCAACTTTGAACTATCGAGGGGGATGTTTTAGCGAGTTCAGAAGTCTTACAAGCGAAGAGTTCATGAAAGTCTACCGAAGACTTAACTTCAATTTCACGTGTCACTTTGCCTCTCAAATCTGCTTGCATTTTGTAACTAAGATGAAAGTTTGAAAGCTTTGGGGGAATGAATAGTAGGAAGAGTAGAATATGGTGAAACTGATGAACATATTGAACCCTTTATATAGAATATCCAGAGCGACATTCATTTCCTTACTAAATTTTTGGAATATATACACTTCTTTTTTCTTTTCTTTTTTTATTTATTTATTGTGGACGCTTAGCATCCCATGTATGTATCTATCATGTCTCTTAGAGGTGTTAATGGGGGAGAACCATGATACCGGCCGACGGGGATCACCGACTGTCACAGAAACTTCATTCCCCACATGGGGATGGAGTTGTAAATGAAGACACTTGGTACAAAAATAGGTGCAAGAGATGACAGTTTTAACGCCTGAGAAATAAGTGACACGGATAACGGTTTTTAAAAAAACCCTTTAAAACATTTAGGAGGGTTTTTTTTATTGGAAACCGTTGAGAAACTTTTCTCCAGAATATTTTAAAACCGCTGAACAACTTTTCTCATCGGTTTTTAAAAACCGTCGAGAAACATTTCTCGGAGTTTAAAGAAAACCGCTGAACAACTTTATTAGAAACCGTTGAGAAACATTTCTTGGCAGTCCTTGGGTTATCAATGGTTCCACCTCTCTTATGCTTAAGAGATGGTCCCATGGGATGACCCTCGACTATGCTAGCCTGTCTTCGGTTCCAGTATGGGCTACTCTTCATGATCTCGACTATCGTTTTTGGTCGCCTCACGTGCTTGCAAAGATCGGATCAGCTATTGGCATTCCCCTCCTCACAGATTATTGCTCAGCCTTCCATGAACGCCTCACTTATGCTAAGATCCTGGTGGAAATATCGGCTTCAAAACCTCTCCTACGGGAGATCACTTTTGTTGGACCAAATGGGAGACTATCTTGCAGAAAATAACATATGATTGGATCCCGGAGCACTGCCCAAATTGTCTTGTCTTCGGACATTGCTCCAAGACTCCAAAGCCTCAAGGTGCTCGTCCCGCTACCAGGGCATCCAGGCTTAATGCTCTCCCCACCTCTCCTAAGCCTCCCCTTCTCCCTACTCCTGATCCCAGTCACTGGTTTTTTCTCTCAAAACCTTTGGATGCAACAAAAATCCTTGATATGCAAACTAACCCCTCTCTATCTAACCAAACTCTCCTTTCAACCCTAAACCCTTCCCCAAGTAACCTCCCCCA
>BSUD01000002.1:156447679-156574135 GCA_033239045.1 Fagopyrum esculentum | reverse complement strand
CCCCCCTCCCTCCCCAAATAAACCTGCAGAGCACCAACGACTCCTTGCCCCTCAGATGCTTTTGAAGCCACTTCTACCGGTTCATCCAACCCCTCTCCCTCGATCCCTCCTCCCCCACCTGCTTCTTTTTCCCCCGTACTGCCAACCCTATGTAGCTCATATCCAACCCCACTCCCCCCTCCCCCTTGGTAAATGTCAAGGATGTTTGCCTCGCTGAAAAAAATCAATGATGAATCTCAATGTTTGCGCCTGGAATATTAGGGGACTAAATCACCCTAATAAGCAAAAAGCAAGTTCGTGATATGATCAAGCGCCATAACCTTGATGTTTTGGCTATCCTCGAGACTCGTCTTTCTGACACAAAGATGAATAAACTCTCGCTTCTCATCCCTAACTGGAACCAAATTTCAAACTACTCCCCTACCCACAAATGTAGGATTTGGGTATGGTGGAACCCGATCTCTACTGACCTAAACCCTATCCTCTACAACAACCAGCTTATCCACTGCATCATTTCGTCATCCAGCCCCCCCTAATGCTCAAAGCTCCTTAGCGTGCACCTTTGTCTACGCTCACAACTCGCCTAATGATCGCGCTCCTATCTGGAGCAACATTGAGGCCATAAAGCAACTTAACAACAACGCCCCTTGGGCGATTCTTGGTGACTTCAATACCGTTCTCTGTGAAAACGAGAAGATCTCGAGTTGCACCTCCAACTCTCATGCCCTGTCGTCGGAACTCTCTGACTGTCTTGCTTCAAACTCCCTCACCGATCACATATTCTCTGGATGTAGGCTAACCTGGAACAACAAACAAATTACATCCAGAATCTGGTGCAAGCTCGACGGGATTCTTATAAACTCCTCTTGGTCCAACTCCTTCCCCAACTCATCTGCCCTTTTTGACAACCCAAACATATCTGATCACTCCCCGGGTATCCTCTCCCTCAACCCAAACCACATACATCCAAAGCACCAATTCAGATTCTACAACAATTGGGCTTGCCATGAGCTTTTCGAGTCTACCGTCTCTCACTCTTGGAACCTGCCTACTCACCACGACCATGGTGGTAGTATGGACATCTTATCCCAAAAGCTCAAGCGGCTTAAATACTCCCTAAAGAAGTTTCCAAGTGAGAGACTGGAGGTCCTCTACTCGTCTGTTGAAGCCAATAAATCTTCCTTCTCCTCAACTCAAACAAACTTGCAAAACTCACCCCTTGACAACGCCCTTCTTCATGTCGAGAAGCGCTTAACCTTTGATCTCAACCAAAAGATGAACTTGCTCAGATCGAACCTTGCTCAACTATACAAGGCCTCCTGGTCTAAATACGGTGATCAATGTACCTCATTCTTCATTAAATTATTACTGCTAGAAGAGCAGCAAATCAGATCAAATTTCTTCATGATCCCAACAACCCCGCTGGCGGGCCCACCCACAATCCCTCAAATATAGCCATTATCCTTCTCAAGCCCTTTTTTTGAGATTTTGTATCCCTCTACAAATCATAACCCAAGTAACCTCTTTCCTAACTACCGTCTACCATCCATCTCCCCGGAGGACAAAACCGTTCTCTGCAAAACCTTCACAAAAGATGACATCAAAGAGACGCTTTTTCACATGGGTGATCAAAAAGCCCCTGGTCCGGAAGGCTAAAACGCCTTCTTCTTCAAAACTACATGGAATACCACGGGTGATGACTTCTCAAACGCCATCTTGGACTTCTTCCGAAAGGGAAAATTCTCTAGCCGGCCGAATCACACCTCGATTTCCTTGATTGCTAAATGCCCTAATCCTCCGAAGGCCTTGTACTTTAGGCCCATATCCTGCTGCAATACCTTTTACAAGGTCATTGCAAAGCTCTTGGCCAACAGACTCAACTCTATCCTTCCTTCAATCATCGGCAGGTATCAAGGTGCTTTCGTGAAGGACCGATCTTATTAAGAACAACATTCTGATTTGTCATGAGCTTTTCAAGAAGTACAATGAACGCAAAATCTCCCCGAAATGTGCTCTTAAAGTGGATATTTCTAAAGCGTTTGATACCATTAATCACATTTTCATTCTTAACTGCTTGAGAAGAATGGATTTCCCTAAGGATTTCGTTCAGTTAATTAGTAGTTGTATCACCTCTCCTACCTATTCTATAAACTTGAATGTTTCTCTCCATAGGTTCTTCAAGGGTACTCGTGGACTCAGACAGGGATGCCCTCTCTCCCCACCTCTCTTCACCATAGCCATGGAGGTTCTTTCCTCAATGATCACCACAAACACCACCAACCCCGACTTCAATTCCCATCCCAAATGTGCCTCCCCCGCCTCACCCACCTTTATTTTGCTGACGATTTGCTACTTTTTTGTAGGGGTGATCTCACTTCTCTAAACATTTTGAAGGATACCTTGGATCACTTTGGTCGTTACTCTGGCTTACTCGTCAACCCCACTAAGTATACACTCTTCATTGGAGGGCTCCCTTCTAACGATTGTGCCCATCTCTCTATGGCTATTGGCGTGCCTCTCGGTGCTCTTCCTTTCACCTATTTGGGAGTGCCTGTGGGTAGTAAGTGTCTTAACTTTCGTGATTACTCTCCCCTCATTACGAAGATAACGATGAAAATTAACTCTTGGAGTGTCAGATGCCTTTCTAATGCGGGAGGAAGCAGGTCATTGCTTCTATTCTCATGTCTATCCATCTTTATTGGTGCAATGTTCTCCCCATCCCTATGATGATTATCCAAATAATTCAAGGGTTGTTGTGCTCCTTCTTATGGTCGGGAAAGGCTTCTAGCGCCAAATCGTTGGTTGCTTGGAACACTATCTGTAGCTCCTATGCTGATGGCGGACTTGCTTTCAAAGATATTCTCTCATGGAACAACTCTTGCATCTCGAGGCTCATCTACGACCTCGACAGATGCAACCCAATTGACAACCTTTGGTGCGAATGGACTAATTGCAACATCCTTAAAGGCACATCTATCTGGTCCTATCCCGCTTCCTACAAGCACAGTCACACTTGGAGTACAATCATAAAGACTAGGGACGAAATTATCGAAACTTCGTCCAGCCAGAACTTCATCCTAGTCTCCGGTCCAAATGGGCGTTTCAAGACTTCTACTCCCTACGGCCTCTTCCGGAAACTGCCTGATCCCCCTACTCAATACAACCTCAGCATCATTCGGAAGGGATTAAACGTTCCAAAGTGTAGTTTCATCACCTGGTTGGCTAGTCTGCACCGTCTTCCCACCCTCTCGAAGCTTGCAAATTGGAACATCATACAAAACGACACGTGTAAGCTCTGGAACCACCACTCCGAAGATGAGTATCATCTCTTCCACCTATGCAGCTACTCCTGTCTTACTCTTGACCTCATCTCCAGGTGGTCGAGAACTCCTTCCCCGCTCCCCTACAGACACAACTTATGGGAGTGGTTGCATGATCTCTTCACTGACGTTCGGATCTCCTCTATCTCGAGCTTCATTGACTTCGTTTGGAAAGCTAGGAATGGTCTCATTTACAATGGCAGCACTACTCACCCCTCCTTTTGTGCAAAAAACGTCATTTGTGCTACCAAAACATTCACTACTTGCACTTGGAAAGATCGATCCCCCAACTCTATCATATGGGCCAATATCCTGGGCATTAATCTGGACTAGTTTCTTTGTTATCTTGTTTTTTCTAAGTCTAGTAGATCATCTCTTGTAAATTCTAGTTACTAATATAACTTTTTTTTAAAAAAAAATCAATGTTGTTCCTTTGTAGATAAGAAGGGAATAGATGTGTCATGGATCGAGCTCTGTTTATGTAGATTTCGGATCAATTTAGCCGCTCGTCGGTAGATACGTCCGGTTTCGGGTAGCTGTTGGCACACATTGGTGAGACATAAATGTTGTTCGTTAGTGCAGGGTGAAGATGTGTAGAAAGATGAAGAAGGAGGAGAGGGTCGTCAGATGAAACAAGGATACAAATCTTCATAATATCCAAATCTACAAAAATCTAGTCCCAAAATATTTCGAAAATCTCCTTTCAACTCTTCGTAAAAACGAAATAAAACTCTAACTCAATTTTAAAATCTCTAACTAAGTAGAACTTTAAAATTCTGGTTCCCATCGCAAATCTAAAAAAATCTCCTAAAATACACAACTAAATTATGCATTTGAAAAGGCACTTCAGTGGAGTTTCAAATTAGACATAAAGGTGGGGAATAATCGTAGATTCATTTTGCTTTTTTGCCTTTCAATATTATTTTGATATTTTTTTTTTGAAATGTTAATTGTATTAAGATAAGGAATATACAGGTTACAAGCTTGTAGGAGAGCATAGATCATAAGCAGTAACAGTGAACATCATAAGGGAACAAAAACATGTAGGTGAGAGGGACTTCAAGGGATCAAGAGATCAAGGATCAAGGGAGACTTAACTTCAGGTTGAAGGCCATGTCGAGAGTGAGAGGCGATATGTCCTTCCAGTTATGGTTGAAATGCAGCTTCACATTCCGAATGATCATCCCTGCACATTCAATAGGGGTGATGAAGGTGTGGCAATAGACCATTTTGTTCCTGGCCGTCCAAACCTGGTAGAGGAAGGCAATGGTCGAGGCGATCCTAACACAGTCCAACGGTCGAGGCTTCAGTCTAGACCAGGTAGCCAGCCAATTCCAGATGCTATTAGTGTAGGGTGTTGGGTAGGGGGTCATTGTCCAACGTGAAACGATGTCCAATACCAGCGAGCCATAACTACAGTGGTGCCAAAGATGGTCTCCATCCTCCGGAGCATTATTACATAGCTTGCACGTGTCATCATTGGTCATGTTCCAAGTCAGGATCTTTGTGAGGGTAGGGAGACGGTTAAGCCCAGCAAGCCATGCATTATTTTGATATTTTATTCTGTGAAATGTGTAATTTGATTGTACTACTGTGCTGATGATTGTTGGAGAATAAACGCAAGTGATTTTGCTTTGTATTCGGTTAAGTTTTTCATTGGTATATTTCCTTTGGAACCAATAATTTTGTTGTGTAAATTGGTTTAGCATTGTATAAAAAGGTCCGGTCGGACTGATCCGGGTTATATTGACTTTATTTTTACAAGCATATTTTGTATGTGTTAATTCAAGTCCAATTATCCAAACCTCGACTGATTGGACCGTATCCACTTCCTTTTCAAATAAATGATAAAAGTGTAAAAAAAATTGTTCATATCATACAGGTTCAGAACATTACGGTTCAGGACCAAACCGGATTGATAATTACAGTCCAAGACCGGACCATTATTTTCGGTCCAGTCCAATATGCACGATCCTAAATTGGTTTCTATATTTATGTTTTTTGTGAGAACCTTTTTTTTTTTTAAAATGGAAAGCGGTTCGAGACCATTAGCCGGCGCGCCATTTAATGGGTTGAATGGCCGAAAGAATCGGCATACGGACAAACCGTTATGGAAGACCACAAAAAAGGAGAAAAGAAATACAAAAAAATATATCAAAATAAAACCGAAAGTAAAAGAAGTCTTTAAGGGAACCGAAGTCTAATAAATAGGTGTAGTTTCACTTTAAAACGTCGGTCTTGATATATAGCAATTGTTAACGAGAGATCAATCATGTGTTTAAACCAAAGTCTAATAAATAGGTTTATTGGACTTTCATCCTAAATAGGCAACCAAACCAAGGTGATTTATGCTTAGTAATTAAGTGACTTGCATACATATTACATACGTACGTTACGTACACTTTCGTTACACACAAACGCACTTGGCGAAAAACCACACACAAGCTTTCCGAAAGCTGATTTATTCTTAGTAATGAAGATACGGATAATAGTTTATCTATAAGGACATACGACCATATCATCGCATTTGTTGAGGCGGACTTTTAAGCTGCTTGTTTAGTTACCAGCTCTAGCATGTCCAAAAACTCGGTAGGTTGTGGCACATCTTCGTTACGTTTTTCGTACTCTAAAGTCCAATTGACGAGACTTGTGTTTCCGGCTCCTTTCTTGACATGGAGGTGGATTAAGAAACTTTTGTAGCCCAACATGAATTCGCCTTCCATAACCCGGAAAGTTACCATCTTCTTCTCAAAATCACAATTCTCGATCATATCCTTTGCGACACACTCTTTTCCATCTACATATAGAAATAACATGAGATCGTATACGTCATATTATAATACATTATAAGCCTAATATATAAGCCTAGCCGGATGAATTAGTAATAAAATAGCGAAATTATGTATCAAAACCTTATATAATAGGTTTGTAATATTTCAAAGTTCGGCTTAAAACTTTATTATGAACTTTATATTTACACAAAACCACTATAAATCGGGTTTATGCAATGAATAGTTTCATATACACGTACCTTTAGTGAAGTTCCAAAAGATCACGGAGCCGTTCTTTCCGAATTCACCCTCGAGCACTTTGCAACTTTGAACTATCGAGGGGGATGTTTTGGCGAGTTCAGAAGTCTTACAAGCGAAGAGTTCATGAAAGTCTACTGAAGACTTAACTTCAATTTCACGCGCCACTTTGCCTCTCAAATCTACTTGCATTTTGTAACTTAGATGAAACTTTGAAAGCTTTGGGGGGAATGAATAGAATGTGAAATAGGAAGAGTAGGATATAGTGAAACTGATGGAAATATTGAACCCTTTATATAGAATATCCAGAAGGGCATTCATTTCCTTACTAAAAGTTTTGGAATAAATACGGTTCTTTTTTTTCTATCTTTTTTTTTTTTAAATATGCACGCTTATTAGCGTGTCATGTATGTATCTATCATGTCACTTAGGGGAGCCAATGGGGCGGAGAATCCCCGATACCCGATGGGGATAATCGGCCATCACGGGAATAAGGATGGGGATAATAATTGGGGATGAGAACAAGGATGGAGATAAACGTCATTTCCCTCATAAGGATGGAGATGTGAATGAGGTCACTAGTACAAAAATAGGCTCTCTCAGGGATTTTTATTAAAGGGAAGACGGTTTTGCTGCCGCTTTATACGTCATCTTGAGAGATATTTCCCAGTGATTAAAATAACCCTTGATAAATAAGTGACACTGGCGGGAGTTTTTTTAAACACCCATAAGAAACATTTATCGGGAGTTCTTTGAAGAAATCGCCGAGAAACGTTTCTTAAGTATTTTATAAAAACAACTGATAAAAATTTCTTATAGGTTTTTTATAAACCGTCGAGAAACATGCATTTCTCGGGGTTTAAAAAACCTGAGAAAAAGTTTGTGGTTGTTTCTGAAAAAACCCACAAAAATAATTTAGCGATTCTATTTTTTTTTTGGGTACTTTATAGATAGCCTCAAGTCTTTTTTTAATTCAATTTCCATATTCTTCGCATTACACTCGACCACCTTATATAAGCAAACACATCCATCTCTTATTTTGAACAACAAAAACTAGTACTTTATTGAACTTACAAATCAAGCTGTACAAAATGTATTGACAAATTTGCAAAATATACATGCCGGTTCAACAAGTTGTGAAGTTAAGCTTGCCTTAAACAAAGCAAATGCTATCATCTTAAAAGAATTGGGTGGAATAACCTCTTTTTTATTAGCTTTTGTTTTGTAGACCCCTCTAATATTTACCGTGTTTTTAAAATTTCTACTCTCTCCACAGCTGGTACTTTTAAAACTACCGTGTTTTTCAAATTTCTACTCTCTCTCTCTATATCTGTCTATTTCTTTTCTCTCATAGAAATTACAATCAAAATTATTGTGTTCTTTTCTCTCTCTCTCAAAACATACCAAAAACTCATATCAATGTACATATCAACATTCCATACCAAAAAATCATATCAGAGCCTCAGATCAAACTCATACCAGAATCCATACCACACAAATATACTAGAGCTCATACCAGACAAATCATATCAATATACACAGGAAGAACATCAACAAATCATACCGAAAACTCATACCAGAAACCATACCATACTCATACCAAAAACTCATATCAAAACCTTACATCAAACTCATATCATAAACCATACTAGAATCATACTAGAAACTCATATCAAAACCACATATCAAACTCATACTAGAAATCATACCAGACAAACATACTAGAAACTCATACTGGACAAATCATATCAATATCATTCTCGCATTCTTCTAGACTGCTTTCCTATCAAACCATGTTAACCACACGACCATTTCTTTGATTGCAAAGAAGCCCAACCCCACCTTGCCCTCGGATTACAGGCCAATTGCTTGTTGCAACACTACCTACAAGAACATCACGAAGATTCTTGCGGCCAGGCTAAATGATGTTCTGCCCTCCCTCACCGGTAAATACCAAGGAGCATTCATCAAGGGTCGCTCAATTAAATAGAACATCCTCATATACCAGGAGCTTTTCAAGAAGTACAACCAATGCCATATCTCTTCAAGAAGTGCCTTAAAGGTTAATATCACTAAAGCCTTTGACATGTTAGACACAATTTCATCCTTAACTGTCTTAGGCGCATGGGCTTTCCTGACCATTTCATCAACGCCTGCATCACTAACCCATCGTTCTCTATCAACATTGACGGATCCCTAAAAGGCTTTTTCAAAGGCACTAGGGGGTTAAGGCAAGGATGCCCCCTATCCCCACCACTGTTTGTCGTTGTGTTGGAGGTACTCGCTTCGATGATCACCATTAACACCACAAACCCAAACTTCAACATCCACCCAAAATGCTCCTTCCCCCGCCTCACCCACCTTTGTTTTGCTGACGATATTATCTTTTTTTTTGCAGGGGTGATCTTGAATCTATCTCTATCCTGAAGAGAACTCTCAAGCACTATGAACGCTACTCAGGTATCCTCATCAATACCAAAAAGTCTGCTCTATATTTGGGAGGCGTGTCTACCTTGGAGTGTGACCTTATTGCTTCAAGTACTGAGATGCCTCTCGGTTCCTTACCTTTTACCTATCTTGGCCTTCCAATTGGTAGAAAACGCCTCAAACCCCTCGATTACCTTTGCCTCATTCAAAAGATCACAAATAAAATCAACAACTGGAGTGCTAGAAACCTATCTTATGCTGGCGGGAAACAGATAATCTCCTCTATCCTCATACCCCTGAAGTATTACTGGTGTGCCGTGCTCCCCATACCTCAATCTATCATCACGAAGATCAACAGCCTTCTATGCTCCTTCCTCTGGCCGGGCAAAGAGTCTAGCCCTCGCTCTCTGGTCGCTTTGAAGAAGGTATGCTCATCCATTACTGAGGGTGGACTTGACTTCAAAGAGCTCCTATCATGGAACAAAGCATGTATCTCCAAACTCATTTTCGAGCTCGACCAAAATCCTCCGTGCCATAACATTTGGTCTAACTGGATCAGAAACAACATCCTTATGAGCCACTCTATATGGACCTGTGAGGCAAGTTACAAGTACAACTTCTCTTGGAACTCTCTTCTCAAAATTAGCGATGACATCCTTGCTTCCCCAAATGGCCTAAACTTCTCTTCCATCACCAAACTACCAAACAGATCCTTCTCCACTACGTCTGCTTACTCTCTCCTCAAGCCCACTCAGCCCTCCCTACTCACCCTACAACACAAAAACATTTGGATGAGCATAAACACCCCAAAATGCAGTTTCATATCCTGGCTTGCTAGCCACCACTGCTTACCTACCCTCATCAAACTTGTCGCCTCGAACATCATTCCTAACGATACCTGCAAGCTCTGCAATTCAAATCCCAAAGACGAGGATCATCTCCTCCACAACTGTAGCTTCTCCACCACCACCCTTGACCTTATCTTGAAATGGACCAAAATGCCCCAACCCTACCCATACTACAACAATGTCTGGGCATGGCTTAATACCACCAAAGCACAGCGCCACGATCTCATTGCTCACATCCGCATTGCTTCTATCACGAGCTACATCTATCACATCTGGAAGGTTAGAAATGATCTCATATACAACAACCAGGCCACCCATTTCACTACATGTGCTCACAACGCCATTCAAAACGTAAAGAATCATGTTTCGTACCATTGGAAGGATAGAACTCCTACATCCATTTTCTGGGCAAATCAGCTTGGAATTCCCCTCATGTAATCTCCCCTTTTGATCTTGTCTTGGTCATAGTATGACCCCATGTAAATCCTTTTTCTATTCAATATACAAATCTTTCAAAAAAAATCCTATCAATATACACAGGAAGCACATCAATAAATCATACCAGAAACTCATATCATACTCATAACAGAAACCATACTAGAAACTCATATCAAAACCTCTTATCAAACTCATACTAAAAACCATATCCGAGAAACCATACCATAAATGAGCATACCAGAAACATGTTGAATCAAACATATTGCTTAATACCATAATCAAATCAACATACTAATATTACCATAATAGAAACTCTATATTACCAAAATTACGTTATTGGGGGCGAATATAATTTTACTAGAATCACCAAAAGGTTACTCGAAAATGAAGGTGAACATAATGTTACTCAAAATTAAAGTCGAATATATTACAAGATTAGCGTTTTCAAGATATTTTGTTTCTATTTTTTATCGTAACTGCCATGAGAGAGAAGAAATAGACAGAAATGGAGAGAGAAAGAGATTAGAAATTTAAAAAACACGGTAATTTTGGCACAAAATGGCACGTGAATTAATTCCCCTCTCACTGTTTTAACCCTAAAAATTTAGGGGTATATTTACTTATTGCGTTTATACTATAACTACTCTTAATAGAGTAATAGTGGTAAAAGATCTAGTTAGCCATTTTACCTATCATGTTTCTTAGTTTTTCCTTGGAACAATTAAAATGCATACAAAGGTCTCTACATCTGAGTTGAAAACACAAGTGGCCTTATGTTTAGAAGGCTTCAGCCACCTTGCTTGCAAGTACACGTTCCCATTTCTCAGTCTATTTATATGAAACCAACCTTCTTCATGTCTAGCTGGTGAATGGGTCCTTGTACATGAAATCATCAACAACCTAGATTATATATTCACCGATTGAATTATTAACTTTTAGCATTCCATTTTATAAGTAAATACAAAACATAACTTGTGACAAGTTAGTAGTGTTGCCATAATTGTCTCCCCTCGTGCTTGATCGTGGAAGTTACGGAAGTACAATCAACCTCCCCCATAAGTATTATGGGATCGGAAGTAGTATTGGTATCAAATCACGAGGACCGCGTCTATTTGGATATATTTGATAGAAATTACACTAAGTAAAGGGAGAAGATAAAGAGAAAGGGAGAGGAAAATATGTCTTTGAATGAGGTTTGAGAAAACAAAAAATCAATGATTCTTTTTTGAAATGTTAATTGTATTATGAACGGTGTAAGGTTACAAGGAAGAAGGGGGTGCAATACAAGATCAAAAACACAAAGCAAAGTAGATCAAGTGCGAATGAAGAAAGGTGAAGGGAGCTGAATCCATGAGGAACTGAATCAGAGGAGAGGGATGCTCAGATGGAAGGCCATGTCACGAGAGTGGGAGGATCGGTCACTCCAGTTGTGCGCAAAGTGTGACTTCACACTACGAATGATCATCCTAGCACATTCAATTGGAGTGGTGGTAACGTTATTGTAGATCAGCTTGTTCCTGGCGGTCCAGATATGGTAGAGGTAGGTGACAATCACAGCAATACGGATGCAATCCATGGGGAGAGTCTTCTTACTGGACCAGGATGCCAACCAGGGCCAGATGCGACCAAGGTAGGGCGTAGGGGAGGGGATGATAGTCCAGCGTGACACAATATCCAAAACCGTCAAGCTATAACTATAGAAATTCCAAAGGTGCTCACCATCTTCGGGAGGATTGCTGCAAAGTCTACAAGAGTCATCGCTTATAATGTTCCAAGCCTGGATCTTGGTAAGGGTAGGGAGGCGGTTGAGAGCAGCGAGCCAAGCGATGAAAGAGGTTTTGGGGATATTTGAGGGTAGCCAGATGGCTTTAAAAGGTGAAGTATGTGGAGCAGCAAGGGGCGGCCTGAATAAGTCATAGGCAATTCTTCTGGAGAAGGATCCATTAGGGTAGGTGATAGAGGCCAACCTTGAGGAGCCAGGGAGAGGGGTGGGGAGATCATCCCTGAGTGAAAGAAGGTTCTTCCAGAATGGAGAATGAGAGTTTCTAACAGTGAAGTTCCAGATGCTCTCGCCATGTTTGAACAGATGGTGGTTAGCCCACGAAGTCCAAATGCAAGGGTCACCCCTATCAAGGTCATACAGGAGCTTTGCAAGGGCTACCTTGTTCCTTGTCACAAGGTCCGGAAAGCCCAGCCCACCAGCTTCTTTAGGGTTGCAAATTGACTCCCAAGCAACCAATGCCCGCCTGCTGTTAGCCACCCCCGCCCAGAAATAGGATCGGATTAGGCCATTAATAGTATTGATCACCTTGACAGGAAGAGCGAACATAGAGCTCCAGTATTGACTCGTCGCAAAGAGAATGGTTTTGATGAGTTGAGCACGGCCAGCGTAGGAGAGGGACTTAGCATTCCAGGAATGGTGTATAAAAGAAACAAAAATCCCCACTATAATAAATAAAAGTAGGATTGCATATATGAACCTCATGAAAATCGATATATAAACATTGCAGGTAACCATCTAAAATAGCCTTGGACATAGACAAACCAATACCTTGTTTTCCAATTCACGTAGATCTCAATCCAGCGGTTTGGCGAGTATAGAAAAACCCATGAAGCATTTAAAAATCCAGAAAACACCAAGAAAAATCTTATGTTGTGGCCCTTCATTGTAAAAAGGTACAAAAACCGGAACTTTCTACGATGATTAGAAAGCTTCAAACCTTTGATAAAATGTTACTCTCAAAACCAAGTTTTTTTTCAATAAATCCAATAAAACAAACTTTGCTTTTGAACCTTCACTTGTTTTATCTAAACCAACAAAAATGTCATTCCTTTCAGAGGTTTTCAAAAGGTGGAGTGAAACAGTTTAAAAGGAAACAACATCGCAATCTGAATTCACAAACAAATATGTAATAATAAATCAAACCATTATAGGAATCATACGATCCTTATATCAAGAAGAATCAGCGAGACATAATAAAAAAATAAGAGACTTTCATAAATATCAAAGTTGAAAATTACTTACAAAAGAAAGGGAAGGGAAATCTAACTCTACGGTGCCGCGACGCGGACTTGGAACATTGAAACTTATAGACATGTTCACCCTATGGTAAGATGCGACACTCCTCTCCGCTCGAATGGGGCACCCGCTTCTCTTTGCACGAATGCGGCACATCTCTAAACTGACCTAGAGGGGTCTATTATAATGTTTGGATAAAGCCTTAGGAGGACGGGTTCAAGAAGCCCAACCCATATACATAGGATAAAAAACGAGAGAATATATTTCGGGGGTTCAAGAAGGAAATACAGTCTTAGAGGGAGATATATGATCTATGTGTAAGGGATATACGGTCTGTAGGTCGTATAATAATAACACATAAGCCATATATGTGTATACATAGGCTGTATTTGTCTTTTGACAGCTTTTTGATAATTTAGTAAAACAGACTTTCTCGTTGTTGTGGTTGGAACCACGAGACCCATGAGTACTATTTTCTAAGATCTTTCGAAAATCTATAACTTTGTAGTTGATGCAATGTACACATCCAAAAGAAAGATGGTCAAAATCTAGAATCTCTTAGGAGTCGTCATAAAATGGTATACAACGTCAATAATATTCACAAAGTTCTTCGACTCTTCATTCTCCAACATAGATCTACCATGGAACTTCGAAAGTAGTACAACATTTAGGAAAAACCTTTAGGAAAAAATATTCGCATTTGAATCATGTTTTTTCTCATAATGGGTTCTCTCAAGAGTCGTCATAAATTTGTGTTCCGTCTTTCTTGTTTGTTGAATTATGTACTTTTTTATAATTCAACACTACATTTAGAAAAAACATTTTTTTTGAATAATCAGATCGGATACAAATTGAAGTTTGTGAAATAGTCGGATAAGATATTTTATCACTCGAAACTGATATATTAGATTGATTTGTATAATAATTACTGGACTCGGCTAGAGTAATTGTCCAACATATCCTATAAGAGAACCTATTATCTTTAGGAACTCGGATATATCAGATTACCTTCAAACAAAACAAAAGATCAATGAGAAGGAAAGAATGAGTGCCTGTTTGGTTAGAAGGGTGAAATAGAAATTAAATGAGAACCGTTAAGAGGAAGGAAGTGAAATGAAAATAATTACGTTAGTTTCATGTGTTAAAAGACTCCCAACATTCGATTATAGTTATTAAACAAACATGTTTTTTATTGATTCAATAATATTTTATTTTTAAAATTTATTATTAATGATCCAAACTTGCACCGAGAAGCTTATTGATAACTCAAGTTGTGTTTAGTAAAATGAGATTTGTAGCCATAGTTGTGGTTTGTAGTCGTAGTTGTGGTTTGTAGTCGTAGTTTTCGAGTAGATTTTTGTTGTTCCGAATTTAAGGAAATACAATGTGATAAATATCTCACGTGTTTAGTAGAAAGAGAGTTACAAGTATTTTAAAAGGGTAAAGAAACAAATACCCCTCCAACACATGTATGTCACGTGATAGCAGGATGAGAGCTTCTCGTGCTCTTCCACCATGGTTGAAACTTGAAAACCCCTAAAACCACAATTATCTCAATTTCTCTCTGTCCATCTGCATATTCTTTTCCGCTTTCCTGTAATTTGACAAAAATCGTTTGTTATATGCATTTCAAGACATTCATTCAAAACTCCCATTTCCGTATCTATGTTGTTTAGAACATTCAATTCAAAACCCCATGTTCATTTTCATTCTTGTTCTACTGACCCAGAGAAAGAGGAAGAAGAGAGAAGAGGATGAAGAAGTCAAATAATCGATTTCTTTTGCACATATCTAAGGTTTTCCTTGTTGATCGTTGGCTGAATTTGCAATGTAGGTCTTTTACAATGTAGAGTTTGGATTTTGGGCCTCTCATAATTTTATTTAGAAAATGGGCTCCTATTGTAGAAAAAATCAGAAAAGTAAGGGATATAGGTATCTAGACTGATTTGATGGATGACATGTAGAAAAAATCAAAAAATAGACCAATCAATTCAGCCAGACTATCTTCTTCCCTCCATTGTCCCTTCTTCTTCCCTCCTTTCAAACGTAAATTTATATCTGGGTATCCATATGCAGCTCTTTTCTTCTTCCAATTGAAACGCAGGAATCTGGACTGTTTGTTGAGCTTTTATTTCTGGATAAGCAGTGTTTGTTCCTATTTCTGGGTAATCTCAAACTTCCTGGGTAATGTATTTGTGGGTAATCTGAAACTTCTCATCTTTTGTTTTTGTGAATCTAAAACACTGAAACTTCCTGTTCTATTTGTGGGTAAGCAGTGCTTGTTTACATTTTCTATTTGTGGGTAAGCAGTGTTTGTTTGTATCCATAGATAATCTCCAACTTGTCATCTTCCTGGGTAATGTATTTCGGGGTAAGCTGAAAGCCTGCAAATTCTCATCTTCCCGGGTAATGTATTTCGGGGTAATCTAAACCAGTCAAACTTCTTGGGTAATCTATTTCTGGGTAATCTCAAAATTCATGGGTAATGTATTTCGGGATAATCTGAAACTTCTCATCTTCCTGGGTAATGTCAAACTTCTTGGGTATCCATATACTCCAACACTAATATACACATATCTATATAATCTAAATAATTGAACTTGGGTAAACATACAATTGGGTAAGCATACAATTGGATAAGCACATATCCATATACTCCAACACTAATATACACATATCCATATCCATATAATCTAAATAATTGGAATTGGGTAAGCATTTTTTGGGTAAGCACGTATCATATACTCCAACAGATATTCATATAATCTAAATAAGTGAACATTATCATACCCAAAAAGTAACTATGTATGCATACAATTGGGTAACCCTAGTATCAGCGGAAACCCTAGCTTCATCCGCCATCGAAGTCTCGCCGGCCATCCTACGCTCCTCTGCTTCAATAACAGCCTGCGTAAACCCTAGACTGTAAGAGGGCGCCGGAATCTGAGCAGAAAAGGAAGGGAGATCCGCCACTAAAACAACGTTCCCAAGCGGTTTCAGGGGAGGAAGAAGAGGGCAAAGAAAGGAGAAGTGGGCGGCCAAATGTCCTGGCGGCGAAACAGTGCTCCCTGTCGTTGAAACTCCGGCGGATCTCTGTTTCATCCTCTATTTCTCCTTCTTCTCTTTCGTTCCTTTCTAGATCTGTTTTCTCTCTCTTTACAAAGAGAATGAATGTTTTCTCTTTCTTCTCTGCAAATAATACCAACAGTCATTTAATATTCAATTTTTTTGACAGTCCATCCATCCATCCCCATCTTTTCTTGGGAGGCCCACAAATACAGCTATTAATTTTTTTGCAGGCCTAAATTATACTAGGAGCCCACTTTGTAAAAGTAAAATTTTAGGAGCCCTATTTCCCTCATTTTTTCTTGATCGTTTGTAGAGAAGCCATACCCGGGATTTGATTTTGTCCAAATATAGGGTTCGCCTTGTTCTTGTTTTTTGAAAAGTTGTATATTAACCAGAAAAAGAGGGGATTTACAAGAGACCTTTCTAAGGCAACAAGAAAAAGGTACATAAGGTGATTAGGTGAGAAAAATGCAAAGTTGGTTGGCCCAGAAGATGGAATCAGGCGATCATTCCTTCCAAAGGTGAGAAACGTGGTTTTTGACAGCTTGTATGACGTTGTGGGCGCAGGTGGAAAAGTGAGTGACTTGGTTCTTGAAGATTAGATCATTTCTCGCCTTCTAGATGTGATAGATGAAACTGGTGATGGAAGCAAGACGAGTTTGCGATTGATTTTGGTAGAGTTGAGCCATGCCCAGATGTTCTTGTCGTAGGGAAATGGTGGCGGCGTTCTTCTCCAGCGAGAAATGAGATCAAGGGTGGAACGGGAGAAGCTGCAACTGTGGAGGAGATGCTCTTCATCTTCGGGAGAGGAGTTGTATAGTTTGCAGGTGTCGGAGGTGGTGATTTTCAAGGTGACAAGCTTTGAGAGAGTGGGTAACCTTTGGTGACTTGCAAGCCAGGAAATGAAGCTACACTTTGGGGTGCTGATGTTCTTCCAGATGCTATTGTATAGAAGGGAATGCTGCGAGTTTAGGCCATGTTTGATGATGGAGTAGGCGGCACTGGTAGAGAAGAACGAGGAAGAAGAATCCATATCCTTTGTAGATGTTCATTTGAACAAAAGAAAGCGGAAGAAGAAGCTAACCTCTCAATTGATGTTGTTTGTTTGGAGAGAAGAAGGGCATATATGTGCCATGGAGCTTTGTATGTAGATTTCGGGTTGCTTCTGCTACTCGTCGGAAGACATGTTAGGTTGGGTCACTACTGGCACACATTGGTGAGATATATAGTGTAGGATGAAGATGTGTAGAAGAATGAAGAATGAGCAGAAGAACAGTCGATGGAACAAGGATACAAATGTCTCCAAAATATCCAATCTACAAGAATTTAGTCCTAGAAGATTCCAGGAAATCCCTTTATAAACCTTTACAAATACGAAACAAAATTTTAACCCAATCTTTAAAAATGTCCAACTAAACAAAGGTTCGAAATTATGGATCTCATCCAAATCTAAAAAAACTCTCGGAGTGCACAACTAAACACAACCTTATGGATTTGAAAAGCCAGTTTAGTGGAGTTTTTAGTCAACCATGGTCCGATCCAATACAATCCGGTCCAAACAGTGATGACTTTTTTTAAAAAAAATTATATATAAAATATATTGTTTGTGTTATTTCCGGTCCGATTTGGTCCAAATCCGAACTGAATCGGATCATATCTAGTTCCTTTTTAAATAAATGTTAAAAGTGTAAACAAATGGTCCGGATCAGACCGGACCGGAACATTACGGTTCACCACCGAACCGTATTTGATAATTACGGTCCAGGATCGGACCGTAATTTCTGTCCGATGCGATTTTCCTGTCCGATATACACTATCCTAATTTGGTTTCAATATTTATGTTTTTTTGTGAGAATCTCTGAATACCATATCCACCGGGTAGTATCACTTTAATTAAAACTCCGGTCTTGATATATAACACTAGTTAACGAGAGATTAATCATTTGTTTAAACCGAAGTTTAATAAATATGTTTATTGGACTTTTATTGTAAAATCAAGTGATAAATTTGGAATAGCACATAACCTATATGTTAGGTTTGAAATCTCTATGCCAGATTTTTTCACTACTAGAAAAACGGGTCATTAACTACACTTTTTTGTAAGTCTTTCTCGGCTCTGTATAAAACTTCTTGACGCTTTGTGAAAGCATAGTTATTCGCGCGACTAGAAGGGCCGACGCTTATTTTTATCGATTTTCTCGACACCTAATATCGTCGATTACACAATTTTTTTTTAATTTTTTTTAAAACAAATCAAAGAGAGTGGGGCTAACAAGCATCGAGATTTGCGCCTACTAAGTTCACTTCAAGTTCCCGCAGTTATTTATTTACATTTTTCGACACTAACAAGCGTCGATATTTGTGCCAGCCGAGTTCCACCAAGATCCAGCCAATATTTATTTGCATTTGTCGACAATATCAAGCGTTGATAATATTTTGCGCCCATTATTTTAAATATTGTGCGACATTTAAAAGCGTCGATAGTAGTTGGAACCAAATTTTCAATTATACGTCCGACTCAAACAAGCGTCGAGAATTT
Source organism: Fagopyrum esculentum (assembly GCA_033239045.1). NCBI lineage: Eukaryota > Viridiplantae > Streptophyta > Magnoliopsida > Caryophyllales > Polygonaceae > Fagopyrum > Fagopyrum esculentum. The sequence continues at coordinate 156,555,446 of BSUD01000002.1, read as the reverse complement.
ATGGAGCCTAATAAACTAAATTACTTATGTACCTTAAAAGTGTCGATAATTGTTGGCGCCAATTTATGGAGCCTAATAAACTAAATTACTTATCTGGGTTCGGCTCAAGCTTGTTCATATTCTCAACAAGTCATGTCAAATGTTCTACTCGTTTGGCTAGTATAGCAAGCTTAATTAATGACATAAAATATAAATAATAAAATAAATCAAACTTGAACGTACCAATACATGATTCGTATACCAGCCTACTTATCAACATAAAATCACTGCTTAGGCTCTTGGGTTGATATAAATTATTGTTACTTTAGAGTGTATCATCCATCATATCATGCCGTATAGTTAACACGAATAATTAAAGCTCCATAGCATTCACAACTAGCTAGGCAACCAAACCAAGATAATTTATTCTTCGTAATTAAGTGACATGCATACATTTTACATACGTACGTTACAACGTACACGTACTTTCGTTACACACAAACGCACTTGGCTAAAAACCACACACAAGCTTTCTGAAAGCTGATTTATTCTTAGTAATTAAGATAAGGATAATATATAATCTATAAGGACAATCGATCATATCATGGAATATGTTGAGGCTTCGAGGCGGTCTTTAGGCTGCTTGTTTAGTTAAAAGCTCAACAAGGTCCAAAACTCCGGTAGGATGAGGCACATCTTCGTTACGCTTTTCGTACTCTAAAGTCCACTTGACGAGACTCGTGTTTCCGGATCCTTTCTTGACATCGAGGTGGAATAAGAACGTTTTGTAGTCCATCATGAATTCACCTTCCATAACCCGGAAGGTTAACGTCTTCTTCTCAAAATCACAATTTTCGATCATATCCTTTCCGTTACACGCTTTTCCATCTACATATATATAGAAATAACATGAGATCGTATATGTCCTATCACAACACAAACATTATGTTCGGCTTAAAACCTTATTATAAAACTTATTTTGACACAAAACCACTACGAATCGGGTTTATGCAATGAATAGTTTCATGTACACTTACCTTTGGTGAAGTTCCATAAGATCACGGAGCCATTCTTTCCGAATTCACCCTCGAGCACTTTGCAACTTTGAACTATCGAGGGTGATGTTTTGGCGAGATCAGAAGTCTTACAAGCGAAGAGTTCATGAAAGTCTACCGAAGACTTAACTTCAATTTCACGTGTAACTTTGCCTCTCAAATCTACTTGCATTTTGTAAGTAAGGTGAAACTTTGAAAGCTTTGAGGGGAATGAATAGAATGTGGAAATAGGAAGAGTAGAATATGGTGAAACTGATGAACATATTGAACCGTTTATATAGAACATCCAGAAGGACATTCATTTCTTTACTAAGGTTTTGGAATAAATACACTTCTTTTTCTGTTTTCTAAGGTGCACACGTATTTATTAGTGTGTTACGTACGTATCTACCATGTCACTTACAAGTGTCAATGGGCAGAGAATTCTCAAATACCTGGCGGAGATTACCGACCGTGGGAACGGGGATGGGGAGAGAAAGGCGGAGGTACGGATACCATTTTTTTTTTTTTGAAAGGTTGGTAAGTAACTCCCGGTTCGATTGGCTTCGCCGCTCTACAGTACGGATACCATTGGTATTCAGGAACGTATCAACATGCAAATTATTTTGGTATTTGTTTCACCCATCAATTTAAGGACTAACTATATATTTGTATTTCATGTCAAGTATTGGATTTGACACAATAAATGTTCATAGTTCACTTACTGTAATATAACTCGGATACCCACATGATGCTAATGTTTTTGGTATTTTGAATACTAAATATTCTCATCAACTAAACTTTTGAGGATAATTAATTTGGGGATTGTGTCCGTGTTTGAAGCCGAGTTGTGGGGGTGACCTATGGTTTGGAGCTTTCTTGGAGAGAGGAGTTTGGGAGGATTGTGGTGGAAGTGGATTCGAGGATTGCAATAGATATAATCAAGGGAGGTGTAGATTTGTCACATCCTATCTATAGCCTGGTTATGAGATGCCAAGGCTTCTTAGTCCGGGAATGGTATGTCTCGGTCATGTGCTTCGGGAGGGAAATAGAGTGGTGGATGTGCTTGCTAACTTTGCTTTGGGATATAGTATTGGGACTCATTTTTCTGCGACTTTTCCGGGGAGTGTGTTGTCGATTATGTTGGACGATTGTCGGGAAGTTAGTCTTCCTCGGATGATGTTAAGATGTGTGGATATATTGTCCCACATCGATAATATGATAATAACCGAACCTAATATATAAGCACTAGGGTTACTCCTCCTATTGCCAATTGGTTTTAGGATGGAACCCTTCAGATGACTCATCTATAGGATTGTATATTTCTTTGATGGAGTGTTTCACTCCATTCTAAAAAAAAAAAGTATTTATACGTCTGTTTCATAGTTTTTATATATAAACTAAATATTTTCGTATTTCTTATATTTGATTTTTATTTTTATGTGACACATTAAATTATTTATATTCCAGGCTCCATATTCCTACATACAGTCTTATATTTCTCAATTTATCATACTAAATAATGACACATTAAAATATTTATATTCCACACTCCATATACTGACCATCATCAACAATATATTCGTTATTCGTAAACAATATATATATATATATATATATATATATATATATATATATATATATATATATATCCTTTGAAAACAGGTTTTATCGTGTAATCATGAAAACATGTCTTATTGTTTAATATATTATTCGTAGTTATTATTAATTTTGTTACGAAGGTGTCATATCGTTTAATGTATTATTCGTAGTTATTGTTGATTGAATGGATTATTCGTATTTATTATTAATTATATATGATATCTACCCTAAATCTCGACCCTTAATACTCACCATCCGACGATCTAAGATTGTTCTCATGATACACAATAAGATTGTTCTCATGGAAACCGCACCCTATATATATATATATATATGTGCCGGTTCTGGTGAGGAGGAGACTTCCATTTTGAAATAAGAAACGTTGGGAGCTATCAGATGGGTTCTAAATCAAGATCTCTCACACAAAATATCATTAATGACATATTGATAATTATAATAAATGGGAAAAAATCATACACTAAAAAAAAAAGAAAGAACGGTTAAATTATTTATATTCCAGGCTCCATATTCCTACATACAGTCTTATATTTCTCAATTTATCATACTAAATAATGACACATTAAAATATTTATATTCCACACTCCATATATTGACCATCATCAACAATATATTCGTTATTCGTAAACAATATATATATATATATATATATATATATATATATATATATATATATAGAGTATAGATCTTATGAGAACACCTCCTAACGTGAGAATATGAGAACAGATTTGTAATTATTATTAGTTTTGTTACGAATGTGCCATATCGTTTAATGTATTATTCGTAGTTATTGTTGGTTGAGTGGATTATTCGTAGTTATTGTTGGATTCCTAATTATTATTATTCGTAGTTATTATTATTTTTGATATCTACTCTAAATCTCAACCCTTAATACTAACATCCAACGGTGTACGATTGTTCTCATGTTCTCACGTTAGGGGTGTTCTCATGGAAACCACACCCTATATATATATATATATATATATATATATATATATATATATATATATATATATATATATATATATATATATATATATATATATATATATATATATATATATCCTTTGAAAACAGGTTTTATCGTGTAATCATGAAAACATGTCTTATTGTTTAATATATTATTCGTAGTTATTATTAATTTTGTTACGAAGGTGTCATATCGTTTAATGTATTATTCGTAGTTATTGTTGATTGAATGGATTATTCGTATTTATTATTAATTATATATGATATCTACCCTAAATCTCGACCCTTAATACTCATCATCCGACGATCTAAGATTGTTCTCATGGGAACCGCACCCTATATATATATAAATATATATATATATATATATATATATATGTGTGTGTGTGTGTGTGCCGGTTCTGGTGAGGAGGAGACTTCCATTTTGGAATAAGAAACGTTGGGAGCTATCAGATGGGTTCTAAATCAAGGTCTCTCACACAAGATATCATTAATGACATATTGATAATTACAATAAATGGGAAAAAATCATACACTAAAAAAAGAAAGAACGGTCAAACCTCTTTCACATTCCTTACTCTCACGTTCTTTTCCATATTTATGAACACCGATGAATAAAAGCATGAACAATAATATATAAAAGTAAGAACATTGAGTGTGTTATCTCTTGATTTGAACTTAAAAGTATTTCCCCAAATTAAGTCAATTTACAAAAATGATGAGTGTGTGAGAACCCTTATTTAAAACTTATCCAGTAACTCACATCCTTCCTATTTCATATCTATTAGTTCTCTCCTCACTAAACTAATATATATATATATATATATATATATATATATATATATATATATATATATATATATATATATATATATATATATATATATATATATATATATATAAATTCATTATAATATTTATATTTGTAAAAAGTATTTTGATCTCCCAACTCATGTTCACGTTTACACTAATGTGAAGAGTGTTTCCACATGAATAAACTACCTTGTTGGGCAGATCTTATGATCTACAAATTTCATATTTTAGGATGAATTGAAAATTTCCAGATTTAACACATTTTTTAAAAAGTAATGAAGTGTGATATCATACGATTCGGATCATAAGAATCCGAATCTCCTTTAGAAAAGTTGTGGTAATCAACGAGAGGTGGATAATAAAAGAAAGTTGAAAGTGGTGACCAGCTAGCAAACACTTGCTATGTATCTCTCGATTGGTTTCTGGTCCTTTGATTTACATATATAGAAATTATAACCTAAATCAAGTAACTTGCCGTAATAAGAAAAACTATAAACGGATCGGATTTAGGAAAATTAAATTAACTTTGAAATTTTACATTTAGGACGTGTTTAGTAAAATTAGATTTGGGGTTGTTGGTGTGGTTGTGATTATCGTTGTAATTGTAGTCATAAACGAGTCTTACTTAAATTTGTAGTTTATAAAAAACTTCATATAAATTTTTGGTTAGATGATTTAGAATTAATTTTGATTTGAAATACCCCGTCCGTCAAATTAATTGCCTTTCACATTTAACATTCATTTTTTAAGGGAAATCTATTACTGCGTGTTCATGGGTCATCAAAATGGTCGTCGCAAACAGATTTGTTTGATGGCATTGTGACTGAATTTGCCGATGCCACTAATCCTTCTTGGCGTCATGAGTTTCTTTTTGCGACGTCAATTGTGGTCACAAATAACTTATGTGATGCTCACTCAACGTCGTCAACAATACTTCTTGTCGTCAAAAGTTTCTTATTTGTGACGGCTATTGGCCTTCACAAATAACTAATGTGACGGCAATTTCGGTTAGAAATTATCCTCGCTCTCACGAGTTTCTCATTTGCAATGGTCATAGTCCAAATAATTTATGTGGCGGCACTCTTCCGTGGGCAATTACCCTCCTAGGCGTCACGTATATCTGAATTTTGCCGTCGCAATATACTTTTGTTTAGTGTCATGCCGTCGTGAATTTTACAAATTTTAATATTTATATTTGTGACGGCAGAAACCGTCGCGATATATTTCTTGGGGCTAGGGCTGTAATATGAGACAAGCTACTCGGGCTCGGCTCGTCAAAAGCTCGGCTCGAGCTCGATCATTTTCTAAACGAGCCAAGCTTGAGCACCTTTTAAAGCTCGTATAATTTTTAGGCTCGGCTCGGGCTCGGCTCGTTTATAAACAAGCCGAGCTTGAGCATGTCAAAGCTCGGCTCGTTCGGGTAAAGCTCGGCTCGTTCGGCTAAAATACCACTATAGGAGCATTATTTTAGCCGAGCTACTCGGGCTCGGCTCGTCAAAAGCTCGGCTCGAGCTCGTTCACATTCTAAACGAGCCAAGCTTGAGCACGTTTTAAAGCTCGTATAAATTTTAGGCTCGGCTCGGGCTCGGCTCGTTTATAAACGAGCCGAGCTTGAGCATGCCGATACTCGGCTCGTTCGGCTCGTATTACACCCCTACTTGGGGCCGATGTTTAAATTTGTGATGGAGTTATACTGCCACCATTTTCAAATTTTTGGCATTTACAATGGCATAATGAGGTAAAAATAGTAACATTTCAAGATCGTCTCGGTCGACATTTTGTTGTTTACAATGACATTAGAGCTTTCAGATATCGGATGTTGTGAGCCTACAACTATGTGCAATATTTTCACCAAATATAATGAATGACTCAATAACGCACAATAAAATTAATCACAACCTAAACAATCAGTTATATTGTATAAATAAAAATTTGTATCAATTAATTTAAACCGTATATAGTCAACTATTAAAATAACACATTTTCTAAATCATCGTAAACCAAATAAACTAAATTATATTTAAGAGTCTTTACTTGACTTTTCTTCTTGGACAATATCTCTAGCAACAATCTCTCGTTAACCTTCATCTTCATTAGAGTCATTTTGATAAATACTTGTTGCATCTTAAAATATATGACATCAAATAATGTAAACCCTTGGTAAAAGTTCCTACATGAAAGAATTTCACTAAAATAAGTTATAATAAATAACTTTAACCAGTCTGCAAGTAAATTTGCACTTTTACCATCATTGCTTTCCAAAAATGTGACACGAGCAAGTAATTTCACGTAACTACTCTTATACTCTTAAACTCTTAGGTGAGGTCTCCTCTTATTTTTGAGTAATCTTTTCAGTGACTTTTCTAGTATTGTTTTTGTTGAGCTTTTGTACGATATCAGGTGTGTTAATAGGAGCAGTTGGTTCATATGGATACACTGAAGTACGAGAGATATCTAAGCCTTATGTCTGGCAATAACCATGATTGCCAGGTCCTACTACTATATGAAAGATTTTCTCTCTCACAACTGTAAGTTCTCGTTGGTCCTCAAATTCTTGACTTAAGAGTTTGTCAAAGTCCTTCTGCATAAGTTTTACATATATTATCCCATAACAAATACCATATATATATATGTATATGATAATTACAATAGTCAAAGTACAACATTAAGGAGTTACAAACTTACAATGATTTCAATTTCATCAAAATTATAATGGTTGCGTGATTTTATCCAGACATTATTCTATCCAGTACGATGCCCATTTTTCTCCACATATGAACTTCAACTTATAAACAATAAATTTACGTAGTTAACTTAACCATAAGGAAATATCAAGCAATACCTCTTCTTTTATTTGGAAAGATGACCTTCAACCAGTATTATGAGGTGGTCCATGTTTCTTTCAATTTGTAAAGTTTTTCGATAATATCGCCTAAAAATCCACTAAATCTAAATAAAGTAAAATTTTAAAAAAGTGAAGTTAAAAAACATTATACAACAATTAATATCATTAGAAACACCAATAAGCTCTTTGAAATCGGATTTATTCTTAGTAAACATAGAAATCAATCACAATACATCTTTCAAAGCTTCACTTTTCAATAATCGATTGTCTAGGCCTTGAGATGAGCATCGGCTAGTTTGCTTAAATTGACTAGAAAGTCCGCGATGCTAGTAGGCTCACCCACATCTTCGTTTTGCTTTTCGTACTCTAAATTCATCTTCACAATACTCGTGTTACTATCTCCCAGTGTTACATGAAGGTGGATTAAGAAGGTTTTGTAGCTATTTAGGACATCTCCTTCGATCACCCTATAAGTTATTTTCTTGTTCTCGACATCCAAATTCTCGATTATCTCCTTTGCGACACAAGCTTGTCCTTCTGTACAAAAAAAATACATATCATTATTTTTATTTATTTTTTATATCTGGAGGGTCTAAGACGTAGAGGGGATGCACGCCACAAGTAAACATACGTACACAAGCATTCGAGTTCCATTCTAAAATCAACTGAAAATAGGAGTAGCCTTATGACTTCACGTAGTTTCATATTGTCGTTGTGGGACATTTCTACACATCTCAACAATTACCAAGGATTTTATTTAGATGAAGATTATACTATGTTTTCGTATAATTCTATTTTTCCGAAAAAAAAAGGAAAATAAAAATGGGTTTGGACAATCCCTATGGCATGAGATTCTGACTTAGGGGGTCCAGCCCGAGTCCAACCCGAGTTGGTGATTAGAAGAAGAATTATGAAACCTATTGTGTTAACAAAGTAGAGGCTTGAGCACATACCAATCGTGTAGTTCCAATCGATTACGGAGCCTTTGGTTAAGACTTGAGCCTCTTGAATGTTGCAGCCTTGAACTTCCGAAGGGGAGATTTGGGTGAGTTTATGAGGCTTGCAAACTAGTATGTCAAAGTAATTTGCGGATGAAGTAACTTCAAACTCACGTCTCACTTCGCCTCTCAATTGTGCTTGCATTTTGTCAACTTAATTAATTGAGGTATACTTTTGAAAGTGGAAAATCTTACAAGAAATGCTTTCTATAAAGAGGAAAATATGATATGTGGGAAGCTGATGAGTTAATTGGCCCCTTATATAGAATATCAGAGGGTTTTATGGTAACTTTATTGTTTTGCTTCGTTATTTGTTTGAGTTTTTGTTCGTTTACCGATTTTTGGTCTCTTGATACACTCTAGGTGTGCCTCTTTTTCTACCATTAAAAAAAAGAATATCAAAGGGTTTTATTGTGCCTTTTATAGTATTGCTTCGTGGTTTGCTTGACTGTTTGTTCGTTTACCGATGTTCAGTCTCTTGATGCAATGTACAGGTGTGTCTCGGATATTCAAGTTCTCTTTCCCTACCATTAAAAAAAATGTCAAAAGGTTTCATTCTGCCTTTATTGTTTTGCTTCGTTATTTACTTGATTGTTTCTAGGTGTGTTTAGGTGTGTCCAGTGTAATCAAATATCTTGCCCTACCAAGAAAAAAAGAATATTAGAGAGACAAGTGACTTATGTCGAGTTGGGTTTTGGTTTATATTTTTAGGTCTTTTCGGACGACTTAACGTTTGTAAAATGAATTACAAACTATGTTTATATGAATTATATAAATCAAGCTTCTAAGATCACTTAAAAGAAAATCAAATTAGGCATATATAAATAAATCATGAAAAAATTGGGCTAAAGAGACTCCTTGTTATAGGGTTTTGTTTTATAAAACCTTCTATTGCAACTATATTTTAGGTTAAAATAATTGGGTTGATTTTAACCTTGTCTTTCTAACTCGTCTCTACTATTCTCTCTCTCCCATCTCAGGTGTTTCCTTCGTCTTCCTCCACCTCTCCCTTAAATATCGCTTTATAAAACGAATCCCTGAGTTTTTTTTATCCATTTGAGATAGATAAATACTCTACAGTTAAAGTTGGGTTGCTTGATTTATGGGAATAATGGCCTCGATTCAAAGCAAGAAATCGGCGTCTTCTACATCTCCAACGCCGGAAGTTCTTGGGCAACCGATGGCGATGAAGCAACACGTGGTGGACAATGGCGCTTAGATGATGTAGTGTTTGATACGGGTTTCTGGTATGTTTGTCAGGTATGCTTGTCTAATATGGTTTCTGGTATGTGATGAGGGACCTTCCCCAACACCTCCTCAAGGACCAACTACTAGATCAAGGGCCAAAACATTGAAGGAGAAGACAACCACACCACCATTGAGTTTCACCATGTAAGGAACTATCACTAGAGCAAGAGCAAAGATCATCCATGATGAAGTTGCTAGCTTATTGGCAACATGTGCACTTAAAGAGACTTCACTCCTACCTAGGTCTTCTTTAATGACATTGTTGGCTATTGTGGAAGGATCATAATTAAGGACCAAGATGATCGAGCAAGCATAGAAGGTGGCTAGGACGAGAAAAGAGTTTAGAGAAGAAATCTCGACCCTGAGGAGCAAAATATCGCCCGGGATTTCTACAAATAGACCGAGATTTGGCTCTTGTATGAGATATAAGATCCAGCCGCGATCTTATTAGTTACAGATATCTTTTATTATTTTTAATACCTTTAAGACTTTAAAACATTCTAAAGGTATTTGCTGATTTCTATCCTATAATTTAGGATTATCTTTTAGTTAGATTTCTTATCTTTTGTAGGAAAATCTCCCCTATAAATAGCCTTAGAAGGTCAGATATATAGGTAGATTTGATTTGATTAATATTTGCTCAATATTGTGTAAACTCACTACTTCTTTTTTTTTTGAAAGTTTAATTGTATTGAGAAGTAGAATGTACAGAGAAGGGGTACAACAGTTTCAAAAACAAAGAGAGGGGAAGTGATTAAGACAGAGGGGTGCTAAGATAGAGTGGTGGAGATCATTAGACAAGATTGATGCTTAGCATACGAGCAGTAGCCAATGTGAGTGATGAGCGATCCTTCCAATTGTGTTCAAAGTGTAGTTTTGTAGCTCTTATGGCCTTGCTTGCACAATCCACGGCTCTAGTGAAAGAGGTTCAAAATATTCGGTTGTTACGTGCCTTCCATACAAAGTAGATGAAAGACGTAATGGAAGCAATCCGAATACAGTCCAACAGGTTATTTTTGTGATTAGGGCATGTGTTGAGCCATCTCCACACGTTGTTGATGTATGGTGCAGGATACGGAACTCTAGTCCGCCTCGAAATAATGTCCAATACGAGGGAGCCATAGCTACAGGAGGTCCACAAATGATCATCAGATTCTGTCAAGGTTTGGCAGAGCTTGCAAGTGTCGTTATCCACGAGATTCCACGCCTTGATTCTAGCCAGAGTAGGGAGCCGGCCAAGATAAGCAAGCCAAGATATGTAGCAGCATTTGGGGATGTTAGACTTAAGCTAGATGGCCCGGAAGGGGTTTGGATGGTTTTGGATGGGGGTTGGTTTAAAAAGGGCATAAGTTTTATATGGGGAGAAGGTGCCATTAGGATTGGTAATAGCGGCAGAATGTTGGGTGTCTGTGGTAGGATTAGGGATCTCGTTCATGGTCTTGAGAAGACCCTTCCAAAAGAAGCCGTGGTGTGGGTTAGGGTTGCAGCTCCAAATACTCATGCCTTTAGTAATGTGTCGGTTAATCCATCTATTCCAAATGTTGTCGCAACCCTTGTCAATTTCATAGATAAGCCGAACCTGAGAGACCTTGTTCATAGTAGCAAGGTCGGGAAAGCCGAGACCGCCAACCTCTTTAGCAGTACAGACAGAGGTCCAAACGACGAGAGCCCTATTACTATTCTCGATACCAGACCAGAAGAACGAGCGAATGAGGGAGTGAATCATACTCAGGACTTTAGTGGGAAGCAGGAACATGGAGGTCCAATACTGATTGATCGAAACAAGAATGGACTATATGAGTTGAGCGCGTTCGGCGTAAGAGAGGGATTTAGCAGTCCAGGACTGGATATGCTTTGTGATCTTATGCATGAGAGGGAGGTAATCCCTGATAGCAAGTCTCCTGCTTCCAATGGGCACACCGAGGTAAAGGAAAGGCAGGGTGCCAATGGCCATACCGGTGAGGTTAGAAGCCTGCACTTGCTCAACATTGCTCATACCGCCAGTGAAGAGGTGAGATTTGGTAGGGTTTATCTTAAGCCCGGAGACAGCCCCAAACTTGTCAAGAGTTTCTTTGAGGATGGTGATGGAAGGCATATCTCCACGACAGAGGAGCAAGAGGTCGTCTGCAAAGGCAAGGTGGGTAATGGTGGGGATAGAGCACTTAGGGTGATAGTTAAATTCAGGGTTAGAAGTGCTGGATTGGATCATTCTAGAGAGGAATTCCACTGCTATAGTGAAGAGTGGAGGGAAAAGGGGGCAACCTTGGCGTAGACCTCGACTGCCAGTGAAAAAACCACGAAGGGTACCATTTATATTGACTGAGTATGAAGCAGTGGAGATGCACTCTTTGATTAGGCTTAAGAAGTGCTCTAGGAATCCCATTTTGTGGAGGCAATGGAGAATGAACTCGTGGCTAATTGTGTCGAATGCTTTTGATATGTCCATGCCACTTTCATTGCAACTCTCGGAGAGATGTGCTTCCTACTGTATTTGTTGAGCATTTCTTGACATATGAGTACATTGTGTTTGATAGATCTGTTAGACACAAAGACGCTTTGGTTGAAGCTGATGATTTGTGGGAGGACTGAGTTAATGCGAGCCGAGAGGATCTTTGCGATGGTTTTGTAGATTGTATTACAGGATGAGATGGGCCTGAAATCAGTGGGATCAAGAGGGTTATCATGCTTAGCAATTAGAGAGATTGATGTATGATTGACCTGCTTTAGGAGTCTTCCATTGGTGAAGAAGTCGAGGACAACATCAGTGAAGTCATGGTGAGTGATGGCCCAAGTGGATTTGAAGAAGAGGGAGCTGTAGCCGTCCGGCCCAGGAGACTTGTTGTCTCCAAATCTATGGAGAGCTTTGTGTATTTCGTCCATGGTCACCAACCTGTCAAGAGAAGCAGCGTCATCCTGGTGAAGGTTAGGGAGATCAATGTTTGGGATATGGTGGTAAGTGGGAAAGGTAGAAGGGTGGAGGGTGAGCCTGAAGTGGTTGACAAGGGTTGAGTCTATTAGGGAAGGGTCATTGGTGATGGTGTCATCATAAGCACGGATAGCATTGATGCGGTTAGCACATCGACGAGCCTCGACACCTCTGAAGAAGGAGGAGGAGCATTGATCACCATGGGCAATCCATTTCGCTTTAGAGAGCTGCGCCAATGTGGTATGAAGAGTGAGGGTGCAAACGTTGTGAGTAGCAGCAAGCCTACGTTCCTCCTCCTGGAGTGACGAATCATGGAGATTCGTCTGTAGTCAGTCATGAGTTGCGTGAAGGAGCTTGCGGTTTTCTTGGATAGTCGTGTGGATTTCTTCAAGTTTTGCGCTTGGGAATTTTTTGAGGGTTGGTTTAAGGTGTTTGAGCTTTCGAGTGAGCTTGTACATGGGATACCCATCAATCACCAACTCACTACTTTGCTTACAAAGTTAGGGTTTTATTCATTCCTATCCAATCAAAAGAGAGAGTCTTTGATTGAATCGTTGTGAGTCATTGCTAGGTTGTGCTTGTGTGTCTTAATCTTCTTAAAGGTTGGTATCCTAGTCAATTCTAGTCCCTCCTTGTGCTTGTCTTATTTAGAAGGCTTGTGTAAGGTTAAAGAAGGGAGGGTTACGGTAAGCTCTTCGTTAAGGGGTTTTGACACATAATCGATCAAGGTTCTTTGAGAGAATACATCGGTTTGTATCTTCCTATACTTCCGTTAATTTAATTCCATATACTCGTCTTCTTATTTATCCATTATCAATCCATCAAAGTCACGTTCTTTTGTTCGAAGTTACATAAATATCGGCCAACATCAAAATCTCGCCTGAGATTCCTGACCGAGATTCCTGACCGAGATTCCTTCTTTGAGACAGTCTGTGGACTTTCAATCTAGATCAGAAACAACAATTTCAATCCCGTATTAGTATGAGTTTTTGGTATAGTTTCTGGTATATTTGTCTGATATGAGTTTCTAGTACGTTTGTATGGTATGGTTTCCGTGTTAGTTATACAATTTCTGGTATGTTTGTCTAGTATGAGTTTCTAGTATGTTTGTCTAGTATGAGTTTTTGGTATGTTTGTCTGGTATGATTTTTGGTATGAGTCCGGTATGGTTTCTGGTATGAGTTTGTTATGGGTTTGTGGTATGCTTGTCTGGTATGTTTGTCTGGTATGGTTTCTAGGTTAGTTATACAATTTCTGGTATGTTTGTTTGGTATGAGTTTTTGGTATGTTTGGGGTTTCTGGTATGAGTTTGATATGAGTTTCTAATATGATTTGTTTATGTTCTTTCTATGTATATTGATATGATTAGTTGGTATGAGATCTTGTATGTTTGTGTGGTATAGATTCTGGTATGAGTTTGATATGTGGTTTTGATATGATTTTTTAGTATGGAATGTTGATAGAGAATAAGATGGCAATTTCCTAGAATGACGATTTTTTGAAAGACAGATCTTAATAGAGAAGAAGATGGCGAATTCCAAATACTCAAAATTGGGAGGATTGTGTGTGAAAGAATATAAGGAGAGAGTACAAATTGGACGTTATCAAAATATTTTGCTTCCATTTTGATCGTAACTGCCATGAGAAAGAAGAATTACACAGATACGAGAGATAGTAGAAATTTGAACAGTAAAAAATTTAGAAGTATATTTACTAAATGTTTTTATATGGGTATCCTTATTGAATAATATTCTTAATAGATTTAGTTTAGTCATTTACCCATCAATCATATAAATATTTAGAATGATTTTTTTTCAGCATCATAAAAAATGAGTAAAGTTTTCACACATACGCTAACCCAACGCATACACCTCTTGAGTCTTGACCAAGCAGAGAAGCCGGATAGATCTCTAGTCTTTGATGCTGGTAAAGATGAGAAATTAGATTTCTGTGATCGAAAAACTCTCAAAGCGACTGAAATTACAAGTAGGGTTATGTGATTTCCGGCCTCTAGGAGCACATTTGTCGCGAAAAGGTTGGAGCGAGAATGCAATCGTCCATCGGAGCCATTCATTCAGCTCCAATGCGATGCTTCTTACTTGCGCTTAGTTAGGATTGGTTTGGGATTCGCTGGATCTCGACATGGCGGTTTAAGGAATGGTTTTGGTTGCTCTTCGATTTGCAGCTTCGCTTCTTCCCTCTATCCCATGACAAATGTGAGTATTTTATGTCAATCCATGGTATAAATCAATTTGTCCTGGCTAGTTGATTGTTTTTCACTGAAGTTACCTTTATGTGCTACACTTATTATCCCATTATTATCGATGTAGGAACATAATCCTCCGCGGCTTCGCTTCTTTTTGTCGTTACCGTATGAGTATTCTAGGTTTCAAATGTGCATTGCACATGACAACTTTTAACATACATAAAAAAAGAAGCTAGGGTATGTTTAGTTGGAGTTTATTTGCGTTTTTTTAGTTTATAAAAACTAAGGGATTTCAACCAAAAAAAAATAAACTAGGAGTTATTTTGTGTAGGTTTATTTGAGGATTAATTTATTCAGATGGGTTTATTTGGGTATAAAACCCACACAAAAATACGCTGATGAATCCAAACTTATGTGAGTTTGTTTGAGTTTTTATAAATTAAAAAAATCTTGATTTCGACCTTATGCTTTTTCACCCAATTTTTATGTTCATCTCTTGGTATTCAACGCTATTCTACGATTTTTTAGGGACATAAATATCTTTTGAAGTAAAATACACTCAAGTATACACTCTTATACAAACCCGTTAAAATATACACACATGTAAACAACCCTAAAAAATAACCTCGTCAAGTATTTTATTATCACTCGACTTGAGTCCAACCCAAAATGGCGTGGTTTGTTGTCAGTCTCTCAAAAAGATAAGTGAAACTTTTCGTGTTTCTATGTATTATATTAATTAAAAAGATTGAGATAAGTGGTCAATAGTTATAGATAACTTGTCCTCTAACCTCATCAAGTAAATAAATAAATAAATCCTCAAAAGAGTTAATTAATATCAAAATATAAATGATTAAAAACAAATCGAGTATACCAATTTATATACACGATTAAAAATTAGGATTGATTTGAGCACGGTTTGCGTAAAAACAACTTGATATACATATCAAAGTTCGACTCGTTAGTTTACGTAGCAACCCGAGAGATGATTAGAAGAGTCAAATTTCAACGGTATACATTGTTATATAAGCCAAATTACTCAAATACGACTCAAGTTGATCCATTTAATTAATTTAGCAGAATATTAGCTCATTTCTAAGCTAAACACAAGTAGTTTTGTTCGATTAAAACCACTACTTTATTGATACAAAATTCTGTAAATAAAGGCAAAGAATAAATACTGTATAAGATAAGGATCTTAGAATAAGAATATCACTTGTTGAATGATAAAAGTGGTGGTGACCACTGACCACCAAACAAATTGGCTCACCCAAGAAGGATAAAGTTGATCGATAGAAAAGAAACCGTCATAAATATGTATAAATTGATCATATGTCCTTCTTATTTGATTAGATGACGGAAATCGTGATAAGATCGAGATTTTCTATTAACTTAATCATATGTCATTTTATTTACTTTTCTAATTATTCATTATCCTAATTATTATTCTCTTATAAGAATTACATAGGATCATAATAATATCAAAGCGCGGACTTCTCTACCTTAAACCATAAATTTTAGGATTTAAATACATAAAAGAAAATAACACGAGAACTGATAACTCAATTTGTCACAATTTGTCACAATTTGCAGTTGGGATCCTCTATTCTACTTTCAACAAGAAAATCATGTTTGTACTACACACGGGTATTTTGTTGCATTTTATATTCAATGTTTTTTTTGGTATAGTTTGTAATTATTATAAGTTTATCGCTTATATTTGTTGTTATTAAATTATTATAGTATCAGTTATTTTGAGTTATTTATTTTTAAACTTATGAATAATTATATTGTAATATCTATGATTTGTTTTCTAGTTATTTGTTATGAGAGAGGTGAATATTTATTATTGTTCACCGTATGATAGAAGTTGGAGTTTATTGCTAGGTCATTTATTGTATTAATTTTTTGTAAATATTTTAAAATCATACTTTACATATATATAAGGATGGACTTGGACAAGTTTGTAAATTATTTCAGAAACAATTTGGTTTACTAAGCTTTTTTTAGTTTTGTGTTTAGTAAATGTACCCCTTGAGAGAAGAGTGTCTAAAGTTTGAGAATAAATACAAAAGGTTGGGGTATATTTACTTAATTGAAATATTAAAAAGTCTAGTTACTACTATAGTTTCTCAAAAAGGCCTAGTTACCAAAATTGTCCATTATTTCATTGTCTAAAACATTAATGGTTTAGATCATTTAGGCCTCATTGGACAATCACATTTTATGGAGTTATTAGAGGGATTATTTTGAGCTACATTATTTTAGGAAATTATTTAAACAAATTTTTTAATCCGGTTACACTCGGATTATCGATTATTTGGAATTATAATATCCCAAAACAATCTTTCAAAACTTCTAAACGCGTCATTAGTGCTCTAACACCCTATTTTACATGTTGATAAGGATTTCCTACTTTATTGTCTCTCTTTAATTTTACGTTTTCAGTTCGCCTTCGCCTACGTCCGGATAGGGTATATATCGTAATGACCTAATTAGGGGATACCCTCCCAATACCAATTTTTTCATACATGGATCTAAGAGGATTCGAACTCGAATCTCCGGACTAACACTTCAGGAGTCTAGCACCATATCCACTAGACCAATTGAGTATTGATAAAATAATTAATTATTGAATAAAATATACATTTATCTTATGTTTAATTTACTCATCCATACATTAATTAATTTTCTCTCTTGCTAGTCTAGGATATTTCGTGTCGCCATGTTCACCGTGAGGCGAATAAATTTGTGGATTATATTACACATTCTTTTTTGTAATGGAGTTTATGATTGATTTATATATGAGTTTTCATATTCTTATTTCATTATTACTAGCTTGAAAATCAAATAAAGTATCCAAACAATTTATTAATTATTAAATGTGCTTACTAGAAAAGTTCCGGTGAATAAAACGACATTAAGTGAGCTGAAATTATTCCGTGGTTTGAATCATTAACCTGGATACAATTGATTCTAAATGTGACCATTTTGTGAGCGATTGATGAACAAGGGTTTCATAGTTCATAGGGCATGGAGATGGTCGCTTACATAGGTGAGTATGGTGATACTCATCAGACAGACCGATCTTATGGCTCTCATGGCTTA
Source organism: Fagopyrum esculentum (assembly GCA_033239045.1). NCBI lineage: Eukaryota > Viridiplantae > Streptophyta > Magnoliopsida > Caryophyllales > Polygonaceae > Fagopyrum > Fagopyrum esculentum. Next base: position 156,537,700 of record BSUD01000002.1, on the reverse strand, counting down.
TTGTGGAGTTATAGCGATTATCATCATTAGTGAGTTCCTTAACATGAGTTTGATATAACTTTCATTTGAAGGATAACATATCTTAGACATTGTTAAATGCTGACTGTAACAAGAAGTTATAAAGACAATGATCATGATGGTTAGAATTTGAGAGGAGTTATAGTCATTGCAAGATTGAGTTAATCATCCTATACCAGACATACTTTGATGTGTTGGGATGATTGGTGGCCCGGTCACTTGTAGAGTGAGAACTTTGTAAACGTATGGTCATGCTTAAATTTAATTTGTATTGACAATTTGATCTAAAAAGTTGACGAAACATATCTGATGGTAAAGATGGTTTCCATCACATAGTCAGATAATTAAGGACATTAAGCGATGAGGGAATTTTAACGTTGCACACTTGTATGAAAGTACAAGTGGGAGCTGAAAGAATTGTGTCATTTATCCAAGGTGCAAAAATTGATGATGAGATAAGACATTAAATATAGGGATATATATAATCAGATGATATTAGGGGTCATGACGTTTTGCTAAAAGCTAACCATGATTGGTACGTTTATATGATATACACATTGCTAATGTTATTGGTTTCTACGAGGTCACACCATAACGAGTGAGTGAACTGAATCAATTAATGAGAGAATTACCATATAGAAATCATATGGTGGAAAATGGTATATTTTGTAGGAGTACAAAATATATTATGAAGGTGGTAATTAATAATAAATAAGGGGTTATTTATATTAATTACTAAATTATAAACCTAATATATAAGGAGGATTCTAAGAGTTAAAATCCTAACCGTATAATTAAATCTAGTCGATTGCCTATAGCATGTTAATCGATCGAATTTCTCCACCCCCTATCTCTCTCTCATAAGCCTTCATCGGGTGGACCAATTAAACATGTCCACGTGTCACGGGTAACCCGTTACCCGGCGGGTTCGGGTTCCGCCGGGTTACAGGTGCGGGGGGCCGAGGTGATCCTTACCCGCAGACCCGAAGGGTTGACCCGCCGGGTCAACCCGCCAACGGTCCAATTTTGAAAAAAAATTCAAACCCAACGACTATTTTAGCCGTTGGGGGTTGCCGTTGGCGGGTCGACCCGTCAATTCTCCCTTTTAAAAAAAAATAATTTTCGGGTTTAAAAAAATACGCATCTAAAAAGTATTCCTTTCACCTTCATCTAAAAATACGCATCTAAAAAATACGCATCTAAAACCAATATGGCGGGTCAGGGTCCGGGTTGCCCTTCCCAGACCCGTGACTCGACGCTTCCGACCCGTAGACATGCTTAGGACCAACTAGAAAAGTAATACTTTGGACTACATATTCTGAAAAGAATTTTGAACACGGATCAATAGGTATTCATTGTTTCTTTGTCAAAAAGTATTCCTTTCACCTTCATCAAATTTATCATGCATGTGATTCTTGTTTAGATGTTTAAGAAATTGTTTTTTGAACTTTCGCTTTTACACATCTAAAATCCCAACAACTAACAACGTGAGCATAACATATAAATTTTATGGTTACTACTCCTATTGTACCGAAAGACTTATATGTTATATGTAAGTTCACTATCAACTTTAGCTTCTTCACTGCCTGGATGGCTGCCCTAAACCGTCTCCCAACTCTCTCAAAAATTCTCTCTTGGAATATGACAAATGACGCTACCTGTCAACTTTGTAATCTTGCTCCGGAGGATGATTCTCATCTCTGGCACAATTGTTCATATGGGACGACGGTTCTTGACATTATTTCTCGATGGACAAAGACCCCCCTTCCAGCCCCTTATGCCGATAACTTATGGGACTGGCTCGCCTCATGGTCTAAGTCCAAGCCCCAACCGATGGACTGCGTTCGCATCTCTACAATTGTGGCCTTTGTCTACCAAATTTGGACTGCGCGCAACTCCATGGTCTATAATCAGTCATTTACTCACCCAATTGCTTGCGCAAATTCCATTATTAGGTCTGTCAAGATCCACTACTCCCTCAATTGGAAGAATCGCTCCCACCTCTCCCAGGAAATGGCCCACACCCTCAGTATAAATCTCGTTTGAGTTGTGTCCTCTGCCTGTGTTGTTTTGATGATAGTACCTTGGCCCCTTTCTCTGTCTTTCGCACCTTGTATCTGTAAATTCTCCTTATTCTCTATTCAATACAATTACCATTTCAAAAAAAAAAAAAGATAGGATAAGGATCCCAATTAAGATTCTAAAGAATATGATCAATAATATCGAAGAACAAAGACTTGTGACGACTAAAACGCCGAGAACATTATAAAGTTGTGGAGACCAGCAAACACTAACCAAATTCAGATCCCAATTAAGATTCTAAAGAATATGATCAATAATATCGAAGAACAAAGACTTGTGACGACTAAAACGCCGAGAACATTATAAAGTTGTGGAGACCAGCAAACACTAACCAAATTCGATGTGTTCGATGACATCTTAATCAGCGTAGATCGATTAAATAACTTATCCTTACAAAAGGAGCATTATATGCCATGGTCCGCTACGCACTTGATTATACCTTCCATATCCATTTATTGACTGACTTCGACGTATATGGCATGCAACAGATTCAAAGGCTCCATATTCATCATTATTAACATTTTATTGGTGATAAAGTTGATGAAAATTTAGTAAAAAAAACTAATTTAGTTATTTAATGCATTTTATTAAAATGTAATTTGTTTTTCTAATGTGAAAATGTTCAATCTAGTTTGTTAAATGTAAATTCATAGAAGTGTGAAAACCGTATAATCAGGCTTATTAAGAGACTAATTATACTAAAATAATAGTATATGTACACGTATGTGACATGCGGTCTATGGTTAAAAATCATAATTAAACAAAGAAATACGGAGAGACGTACAATTCTCATGAACATACCAACTACCTTAAAATTGAACGAACTGAAAATACATCCAAAACCGGCACAACTTATGAGGCTCATCAACTTTCCGCAAAGCCATCAGTAGATAGATCGAGACACTCACAAGTCAAACAAGTGCCCAAACCTCGGGACATGGTCATTCCGCCTTTGACAAAGTCATCTACATACTACAATCAAGCCCGGAACAAACATAGATCAAAAGTACATCATAGTATGAAGCAAAATATAACTCTAGTAAAAACCAAATGTCCAATATTATTGATTAGATCGATGGAGTATAGATTCCAAAAATCAGGAGAAATTCTATAAAAACATCTAATTAACTAAAGGCCAAATTTGTTAAGTAGGTTATTTAGAAATTTGCTCTACTAATTAGGCTCATAGCATTTTTCTAATAAGTAAATGAAACCCCTTTTTTTATTGTTCAAACTCAAACCCTAAAGCGCCACTAACTCTCTCCTTCGCTCTTCTATTTCGTCATCATGACAACCGGCGCCTCGCCATTGCCTTCCTCTGGGAAGGAGCCTTTAGTGCCGCCTCTCACCTAACACCGTATGAGGAGCCAGCGTTGCCGCCCTCTCTTACTGCCACCCCCTCGGCAATCTCCGACGCCCCCTCCTTTGTTGGTTCTCCTCCCACCCCTCGTATCCTTCCTCAATCATCTCCGACGCTTCGTTTTCTCTCCCTCTAGGCCATTCGCAAGACGGTGCAAACGAAGAAGATGAAGAAGAGCTAAGGAGATCAATTAGAAGATGAAGAAGAAGTCGAAATCGATTATGAGCACGAATCAAGTCACCATCCTGATTACCTCTCCGTAATCAATTTCATTGAGTTTGCTGGGCTTTAGGTACTCGATGTTTAGGGTTTAGAGAGTTTTTTGTACAGTTCGGTGATATTGAATGTGATTCGTGTGATATTCTAATTGTTCGATGAAAAGCCCCTAATAATTGTTCACTAATTTGGTTGCTTATGGAATTCTGGCTGTTTAGGGTTTAGAGAGGTGTTTACACAGTTTGTGTTGCTTACATACCATTTTTACTTCTTAGTGTGAAGCGGCTTCACAGGGGCACCAACGAGGATGAGCTTGCCATGAGATTTCTGGAATGAATTTTCTGGTATAAATTTTCTGGTATAAATAAAAATTTTCTGGTATAAATTTCTACCGGAAAATTTATACCAGAAAATTTATAGCAAAAGTTCATACCATAAAATTTACACTAGAAATTCAAACCTGAAATTCATATCAGAAAATAAAAAATAATATGTGAATTTTCTGGTATGAATCTCATACCAAAAATTCATGTCAGAAAAAAAAAAACAAAAGAAAAAACAAAGTCACCAATTATTTTTACATAATAAATTCATGTCTGTTTTTTTTTCTTTTTTAAATAAAGAGATTAATTACTTTTATTAAAGGGGTATACAAAATAAAAGAAAATATAAAAAGTTTATTTGGCAAAAGTTTTTGTTAACTAAATTACACTAAATAATTCTAAGGAACATATCTTACCGTGATTATATTAAACTCGAACCAAAAACGCTAAAATAAAAATTCCTAGACATACAAAATAATAACGGTCAAATTAGCTAAGTAAGTCTTTTTTTAGATTTGTCTCTAGTAACTAAGTCTACGGTATAAATATGTTTAGTAAATGTACCCCAATCAAACCCCTTACCTTTCAACTTCAATTTAATGAAAGTGATAAAAATTGAAGGGGTACACAAACCTAATGAAAATAGAAAATGGTTTATTTGATCAAATTCTTTCAATAATAGCAAGTTGTAAAAATATATTCAATTTCAATAAACACGGAAATTCTACATTATTAATCAAGTACGTAGGTAACAACGTACACTTTCGTTACACAAACACACTTAGCTAGCTCGAAACCACACACAACACAAGCTTTCTAAAAGCTGATTTTTATCTTAGTAATTGAGTTACGGATAGGATATCGATTTATTTTTAAGGACACACTTTGTCGATAGAGACATTTAATTTGTAGCTCTTCGCGGATTGGATCATCAGTTTGTCGAACATTTGAGATGATATTCCGCGGCTTGTTTAGTTAGACACTCAAAAATGTCTAAACCGCTAGTAGGATCGGGCACGTTTTCATTACGTTTTTCGTACTCTATGGTCCACATGACAAGACTCGTGTTTCCGTCTCCTTTCGTGACATGGAGGTGGGCTACACAAGTTTTGTAGCCCTTCGCGAATTCTCCTTCAATCACCTTGTAGGTCATTGTCCCTTTTTCCGAATCATAATTCTCGATCATATCCTTTTGGGTGCAAGGTTTTCCCTCTACAAAAAAAAAACCATGCGCGTGCATATATTGAATCAAAAAAACACTATGAATCAAGCTTACGCAGCCAACATGAACGTACCATTAGTGAAGTTCCACGAGATCACGGAACCCTTTTTTCCGAATTCACCCTCAACCAGTTTGCAACTTTGAACTATTGATGGTGATATCTTGGCGAGTTCATAAGGCTTACAAGCAAAGAGTTCGGGAAAGTCTACTGATGACTTCACTTCAATTTCACGTCTCAGTTTGCCTCTCAAATCTGCTTTCATTTTGTCGAGTAAATTTGTAGCGTATCTCTAAGAGGAAAATGAATAGAATGTGGTTATGTTGAAATTGATGAACAAATTGTCCCTTTATATAGAATGTCAATAAGGAACATCAATGGGACCAACAATCGACTATTCCTCCAATTAATAATATGCTACATTTTAACATGCAACGTATCTTTTAATAAACATATTACATAACAAACAAAATATATTTCTGTACTTATTTTTTGCATTAATCTTACCACTTTCAACACCATCTTTCATAACCATCTAGAACTGCCTTCCTAAACCATCATTTTAGCCACCCTGGAATACGATTCTCAAGATTAGAGATGAACTTCTGACCTTCATGTCTCCCAATACCCTCCTGAGCTTGATTACCAACCATGATAACTCCTCTCTGGCCAAAACCTATATGTGAGAATTAGAATGACCGAATATTATTTTTCTTAGGGTTTCTATCGTCAGATGGGTCATATATATAACAAATACATTGTTTACATAATTACATAGGGCAACCCTCTATTATCTATATTTACATAATCTATCATACCCCCGAAGTCGAAACTGGAGGAGGCATTACAGTAAGACTGGATCTAAAATCTAGAAATAATTGCCTGGGAAGGCCCTTTGTAAAAATGTCGGCATACTGAAAAGCCGAAGGGACATGAAGTGCACGAATATCACCGGGGACAACTTTATCTCGAACAAAATGAATGTCAATCTCGATGTGTTTGGTTCTTTGGTGTTGAACCGGATTTCTGGCAAGATAGGTTGTAGATATGTTATCCGTGTAAACCAGTGAAGCTTTGGAGAGTGGACAATGCAGTTCAAGTAACAAGTTACACAACCAGGAGCATTCAGAAACTGCGTTGGCTACCCCTTTATACTCTGCTTCCGCACTGGACCGAGAAACAACAGATTGTCATTTGGCAGACCACGAAATTAAAGTATCATTGAAAAATACGCAGTAACCAGATGTGGACCGTCGGGTATCCGGACAACCTGCCCAGTCAGCATCTGTATATGCAATGAGATCCAATTTTGGAGAGGGGGAGATTGTGATACCTAGTGATGACGTGCCAGAGATGTAGCGAATGATGCGCTTGAGAGTAGCAAAGTGAGGCTCACGAGGATCATGCATGAATAAACAAATCTGTTGGACGGCAAAACTGATATCAAGTCTGGTTAAAGTAAGATATTGAAGGGCACCGGCCAAGTTGCGATACAGAGTAGGATCACTAACAGGTGGTCCAGAAGAGGCGCTGAGCTTGAGATTAGGCTCAGCAGGCGTGATTGCAGGTTTACAGGCTGTCATCTTAGCTCGCGCAACAATTTTCCGGGTATATTTGTCCTGGGACAAAAATAGGCCAGAAGTAGAACGCTGAACAGAGACTCCCAAAAAAATAAGATAAAGGTCCAAGGTCAGACATAGCAAATTCCTTACTGAGGGCTGTAGTAAAAGATTTTCGGAGGTCATCTGAGGAAGCAGTGAGAATTATATCATCGACATAAAGCAAGAGATAAGCAAGTTGACTTCCATGCCTGTAGATGAACAGAGAAGAATTGCACTTACTTCCAATAAAACCAATACGAAGCAAATAACCTGCAAAACGTTGATACCAAGCCTAGGGCGCTTGCTTAAGGCCATATAAAGACTTCTTCAAAAGGCGGACATGAGAAGGACGAGATGGGTCAGCAAAACCTGGAGGTTGAAACATATGCACTGTTTCATTCAGATGACCATGAAGAAAAGCATTCTTGACATCCAATTGATGAATGGACCAAGATCGGGATATAGCAAGGCTGAGAATTGTCCGAATGGTAGTGGGCTTAACAACTGGACTGAAGGTCTCATCACAGTCAATTCCATTTCCTGATAACAACCGTTAGCAACCAAACGCGCCTTATAACGCTCAAGGAAACCATCAGATCTGAACTTATGACGAAAAATCCACATACATCGCACAATGTTAGTCTGCACAAGACGAGGCACAAGCACCCAAGTACCATTTCGGATAAGGGCTCGATACTCGTCGAGCATGGCAGCGGACCATTTTGGATCTTGGAGGGCAACTTTGTGGGATTTGGGTAAATTAAGGTGATATGTCGGATGTGGTGGTTGTGTTGAGGTCAAAAATTTGGCGGGGTTTGAAAAACCGCCGAGAGAGCGAGTATTAGGCCGGTTGGGGGGTTAATATTTAGCTGGGGCTGGGAAATGGAAGCAGGTGGAACGAATGTGGGATTCGGATTGGGTGGTTTCTGATGTGTTGTTGGGCCGGTTAAGGAATGCGGGCTGGAGAGTGAATTGGGCCTGGCGGAGGATTGGGCTGGAGAGGTGGGAGTGGGGGCCGGCTGGACAGTCTGCACGCAAGGAGAAATGGTTGGTGAGGTGGGCCGGCTGGAAGAAACAGCAGGAGGTTGGGCCGGCTGGAGTGTGGGCTGGTATGGAGTCTGAGACGCCAAAAGCTGGGCCCGGTGATAATCCGAGCAAGGAGTATCCGTATCCAGTCCGGTGGAAGACGAACTAGTTTGGACGGATTTGGAGATTGGAAAAGAAAACTCATCAAACGTGACATGCCTAGAAATTATAATCTTATTGGATTTCAAATCTAGACATTTAAATCCTCTATGATGATTAGGATATCCTAAAACACAAAAGGAGTTGTTCGATGGGTTAATTTATGAGGAATTGTTGCGCTTTGATTTGGGTAACAAAGGCACCAAAAACGCAAAGATGATGAAAAATAGGTGTTGAGAAATACAACACTTGGGTTGGAGATCGATTTTGGATTGTGGTGGATGGAAAAGCATGAAAAAGAAGAGATCTCATCATATTGGTGATGGTTCGGATTATACGTTTGGCTTTGCCATTTTGGGAAGATGTGTGAGGGCATGAAAACCGAAAATTTATGCCATGACGAGCAAAAAACGAGTGAAATTGAGAGTTATTAAACTCGCAACCCATGTCACACTGGAAAGATTTGATAGGTACATTGAAATGTGTGGTGACAAATTTATGAAATTGCACAAAGAGCTCGTAAACTTGTGATTTATATTTTATAGTAAAAACCCATAGAAAATGCGAAAAATTATCAAGAAAAACGAGATAATATTTAAACCCCTCACGACTAGGAACTGGAGATGTCCACAAATCGCTGTGAATAATATCAAAAGGTGCAAAAGTATTATTAATAGATCGTTCAAAAGGTAACCTATGATGTTTCCCGAGTTGACAAGCATGACAAAAAGAGGAGTCACGCTCCTTATTAAAATGAAGAAAAGAATACTTCCTAAGAACATCTAGAACTAGCGTGCCAGGATGACCTAGACGAAGAGACTCGAAGACTGTGCAGAAAGAGCATGGGTAGACTTGGAACCTTCAGTAACTGGATAAAGATCTCCAGAGCTATTGCATCTCAGACGAATGTTCCCCGTGTGCAGATCCTTCACAGAAAAACCAAATGGATCAAACTCTACACTGGCTTGGTTATCGGTAGTAAAACGACGGACAAAAACAAGGTTTTTAACTATTTGAGGTGCGATAAGGACTTTGGATAAATGTAGAGGTTTGGTGGAGGTGAGGATATGTGCGTCACCAAGACTTTAGATGGAATCCGCATGCCATTTCCAACAATTATCGAATTTGAAAAACCATTATACGAGATGGACGAGAGGTTACCTGAAGTATTCGTCATGTGAGAGGTAGCACCGGTGTCCATGTACCATAAATTATCCGCAAGATTTAACGTCATTGTCGCGAAAGCTTGGTCAACTGTGGTGGGCTGCAGAAATTGACTAGCATCAGCAAAATGAGCCTGTTGACCGTTGGGTTGTGCTGGAGACGGGCCCAACAGGCCCTGTTGGGAAGGGAATGGGCAAGGAGGCCGTTGCAGTTGGGCTGGAGAGAAAGAAGGCCACTGGGCCTGATTCCAATGGGCCGAAAAAGGAGATGGGTCGTCTGTAACATGGGTCCAGCCAAACCCTGGGCGAAACACGAACTGTGGTGGCGAGGGCGTTCTGCCACTGTTGCGACTTCGGCCCTTCTTGCCTCGACTCCGATTCCGACAGGCGCCGTCCTGGGTGCCGGCAGTGGAGGCGCTCCGGTTGTCAGCAGGTGGTTACTTCGGTTGTCTACCAAATGCGGCGGTGAGAGCCGTATTATCCTTGCCATTTGAATTTTGATTTGCCATACAATTTTCCTCAAGAATAAGTTGCGAACGAGGTTTTTGAAACGTTGGCAACGGATATGATTGTTGGATGTAACTAGCTATGGAGTTGTACTCAGTAGGTAAACCAGACAAAAGTTGAAGGACTAACCGGTTATCGGTGATAGGGGAATCAACACCCTTGAGTTGATCAGACAAAGCTTTCATGTGTTGACAGTAGGCAAAAATAGAAGCAAAAGACGCCAATTTGCTGTTAGAGAATTCATGTTCCAGATAAACAGCGCGGTTGTTCTTATTATCCTGAAAGATGTCTTGAACGCGACCCCAAGCTTTGAGAGCTGTGTCGTCAGGATCAAGGATTTGAAGAAGAATGTCCTTGGACCCCAAGCTTTGAGTTGATCAAGGATTTGAGAGCTTTGATAGGATTTGAAAGCTTTGGAGAAACGTGTTGCATCAACTTGGTTCCACGGATCATCATCAATATCTTTCGGGCGAGGTACTTTGGCGTCGATATGATCCAAGACATTGCGAGCCTTGGCGGTGAAGCGAAAAAGTGTTACCCAAGACGCATATGGAGTTTCATGATCAAGAACAAGAGCAATGTTGTTCTTCATGTTTGAGATTCCAAGAGCGGAATGAAATGTTGCTTTCTTGTCGGTAGACATGACACAGAGAAGAAAGAGACACGGCGGCGGTTGAAGGGGATGGCGCCGGCGACGTGCAGAAAAAGAACGGCGGAAGGTGTTTAGGGATAAGGGAGAGTTAGGTATCGTAACCCTCTGATAACATGTGACAATTAGAATGACTGAATATTATTCCCCTTAGGGTTTCCATCGTCAGATGGGTCATATATATAACAAATACACTATTTACATAATTACATAGGGCAACCCTCTATTATCTATATTTACATAATCTATCACTATAACATCTTCAAAACCCCTAGCACCCCAACCCCTTGGTGCTCCCCCATTTGGAATGGCCTTAATGTTCCTAAATGTAGCTTCATCAACTGGCTTGTGGGGCTTCAAAAACTCCCAACTCTCTGCAACCTCCAACGCTAGCTCCACCTCCCTAGTAACATTTGCAAGCTTTGCATGAGCCAACCTGATGACGATCATCACCTCTGGACCATTTGTCCCTATACTTCCTGGTTCTTGAGATCATCTCCAAATGTACCCGCTTTCCCTCACCTCCTCCCTACCAATCCAATATCTGGAACTGGATCAACTCTCAAACCACTACCAAACCCAACCTCATTAAAAGTGTTCGGATCTCCACCATCACCGTCTTCATCTATTTCACTTGAAAGGCTCAGAACGATCTTATCTTCAACAACACCTCTACAACTGCAATCATATGTGCCAACAACATTATCCTCCTCACAAAGAAATTTGCTTCACACCGCTGGAAGGACCGCTCACCCGACTCCCTATCCTGAGCCAAGATTCTTGGGATACAATTCACCTAATCTCTTTCTCCTTCACTCTCTTCTTATTTTCTTCTTTCTTTGTTAGTTTTGCTTCATATACTCTATCGGTCTAGTAGACCCTCATGTACATGCCCCCCTTATTTCTTCTTATACACGTAAACTTCAAAAAAAAAAATCAAATGAAAGTAAAAAAAAATCAAAGCATACATAAATTAGTAATAATTCCCGGTAACTTACCATCTAAAAAATATAAAACGTCTTATACACTTGGTATATGCTAATGATCGATAGAAAATAAAACTGAACATCCCGACCTACCACGTACGGGAATCCGACTGACCACTCCACTCTAGATCACTCTACAGCCGCCCTACCCTATAAGGTATCTAACAACATGACGGTAAAACGTTGCGGACAAAAATCCTTTTATTATCTTTTATTGTGTGGCACAAGAGTTTCCGGACCCTCGCCTCCGTCGTCTTATACCAACGGGAGTGGATCTAATGCATCTTGTCGTAGACCTGTATGGGCTAGACATAGAGAACCTCTCAGTCTCATGTTAGAGCTGGGCATTGATTCCACGACTAATTATACATGCACTTGAGTCTCATAGTATAGTAGCATCGTCCTATTCAAGTTATAATTATAATTCACATAGCACACACCACTACAATATCACGCACTATTAGGAGAAAAGCTAGCGAAGTAAGTCCGTGAGATTTACATGTACAGAACCAAAACTCGACTACCACTAAGTCTCAGTCCCATACGTATATGACCTCAAATGCCGGATAAAAAATGGAAGCATGTCTCAACATCACATGTTCATCTTCTAGAAGGTTCTAAAAGGCTTCTAGGCTATTAAGGCCAATGCTGAAAGTATTTATAAGATAAGCCCTGCTTTTAAGGACAATACGATTTTACCCTTAACTTTTCTTAAAACTATAAAAGGGTACAAAAAGGTTCTAAACCTCAAATATAGTCTAACAACATGTTAAAACGATAAAAGGTCCAATACGAGTCTTGAAAGTTTTCCGAAGTTTAAAAACTTACTATGAAACCCTTATATCCTTTTTAAGCAAACTAGCCAACTACCCTACTTTGGCCTTAGTTATCTACTCTATATACAACTTCTAAAAATCAAAGAAAAATATCTAGATATACTAGGTCATGACATATTCTAGGTCAGGAAAAAAAAAACAAAACTCACAAAACCCTCTCTAATAATTTTAAACAAATCCTCAAAGAGGCCCTTACACAAGCATTTTATACTTGGTCATTTTCTGCACTTTATCTTTAAATCAAAATTTTGACCTAACTTCTAATTCAACCCTTGGATCTTCTCAAAATTCAAGCATTCTAAACTAGAATATAACAACTACTACATATCAAAATATCAGTCGTATAAGTTAAGTCTAGTATACCTATAATCAATCCTAAAGATGACAGCACTACTAGAAATGCGCGTTATATGCGACGTTTTTCTTCCGACACCTTTGCAATGTGTCGCAAAAAATTTGCATCCGCAAAACCCTCGCTAAATTGCGACACTTTAAGGTGTCTCTATTTTCCGACACATATACGTGTCGCAAATGACACAAAGAGTGACACCTTACGGTGTCGCTTTTTTATTTTATTTTAACGACACCTTCCATGGTCTCCGCTCACCTTACGGTGTCGCTAAAGCTGAATATTAGGTTACTCGCAATATTACCGTTCTCAAGGTCCTCACCGGCTCTCCTAAACTCTCATTCTGCCTTTGGCTGCTTTAATTAGCTTCGATTGAACTCTCCATCTCGAAGAAGATGGAAGCCCTAAGCAGTAAGCATCCATGGTCTCCACACACCTTAGGCCCTAAGCTTTTCGAGGTGAATCCTTCCGTCTACTTATGTTGTTAGTTTAAAAACTCTCTTTCTCAACCTCTTTGTCGCTTCTCCTACTGAACTCATCTCGATCTCCTCATCATCTAAGATGTGAGCACACACTGTTGGCCAATGTAGAACTAAAATTTAAAAAAGTAGACGAGTTGTAGTTTCTGTACAAGTTTGCACCCCCAATAGAACGTTTTGTCTAGGCATAAGATAATATTTTGACGGAGAAGGCATATAACACAGAGTCTTAGAAGGAATGGTTAAGCACCTTTGGTGCTTCCGAGACACAAATTGGGAGTAATGACTGAATCATCCTAGAGTAATGCTCGTCTGACAGTTTCCAGAGGTGAAAGACATTCAAACTCTAGAGCAAGGCTACTTCGGACAGATCACAACCAATTTTGGTCAAGGGGGAAATAGAAGGGACTTCTTGTTTGCCTAAGACTATGGAGTCTATAGTTAATCACAAATCTGTTGAAGAAGAGGTTGTAACCAGGGCTATGGAGGTGATTCTCCAACCTTTTTTTATTATTGAATATGTTGCTTTATCTTCTCTTGGTCTTCAGTTATTTAGATGGGATGGTTTTACATGTGCATAGCTTGGCTGTATATGAAATAAAATATCACTACATCACAAAATAAATCTAATTGGTCCCTAACTAACTACAGATGTTGCCAATTGAGTTTTTTGTCATACAAGATTAGATGCCTACCGTTGAGCTAGAAAGTTTTAGTCGAACAAATGTTGAGGAAAAAATAAGTCTGGAAATTGTTGCAATTACATTGCCTAATCTCATGATATCGCAGCTACATTCTTTTATTTATGACATGTTAATTGTGAGATCTTGGATCTAGTGTTTTGCAGTTTGTTTAATCATTCATGTAGAAGAAAATGGTGTTGAGTTTTGCTTTCTAATACAATTTACTACAGGCACATAACATAGTTCTCGCAAATTACTTGACAAATCAGGCTGAAGTAACACCCCAAATGCGATGGATATTTAAGTAAGAAAGCCTATTCTTTAACTTGGGCAGTAGAATACATAAATCTATTCATGATCAACACCGGCTTCATTATTTTAGCTGCCTATGCTCTCAAGGTAAATAAATACGGTATTATTGCTGAATTTGAGAATTTTGATGTTGTTTAAATTTGGGACTGTAATTTATATACAGGCGACTTATCGCTGGATCGTTTGCTTCTTGTTTGTCTGTTTATGTTGTAGTCTTTATTCGTTCTCCTACTCGCATTTTTAGTGTTAACTTCTCCTATATATTTTGCTAGCAGTTTATTTGTACTTGTTCTGTGTCTAATACTTTGTCAAGGATTTGGTTGGTGTAACAGGAAGACAATCCAAGGCTATAGGCTTCAGTTGCTGGTTAATGGGATGTATGTACCATCTAGCTATCAATTAAATCTCTATTCCAGTTACATATATACTTGTTGTTCAGGATGAATGGCCAGATTATGACATGCATGACCAGAAATTATAGCTTTCATTGCTGATAAACGATTTATGCAGAAAGTGAATCTGAGTTGGATGAAGATGAGCAACTTGCTATAGCCATTCAAGATAGTCTGAATATGGACTCTCCATCTCGTCACGATGATCATGGAACTGTATCCCCTCCCAGAGTCGAGCCTGAAACCCGACAAGAACCCAAATCAATCTCAAATTCAAACAATCCTACAGAATAGAGGTTTCCTTTTTTGAGATTACTAATTTAATTGTCATTTCTGAGTTCAGATTACTAATTTAATCATCGTTTGCAGGATCTGTGCTGGTTGCAAAACTGAGAGTAATACTTCAGTTCACTAAATAAATAAATATTGCCACCCTTGTTTTGCTTGACTTTTAGAGTACTGGCATGTAAGAATGAATTATCTAAGTGATCCTTAATTTTCTTTTTTTTTTTCATGACAACTTTACTAGAAAATTAAGAGGATGTTGCTGAGATTAGGTTCTACTGTTATAGGATTCTTTTGGTTTAATGGGCATCTATATATATATATATATATATATATATATATATATTAATGATGTATAGCTAGATTGTTCTGCTAAAAGAACTAGAATTCCTGGTAGGATATTAATATTCTCTGGAGTTGTCATGTGATTTTACGTGAACTAATTATATTCTTTGTTGTTCATTCAGATAACAACTTTGGATATGATATGGGTTGGTGGAAAGAGGAACATTTCAATGCTTCAGATATGAATGGAGATGACTTTCTGAATTTAACAGAGTTCAATGAGTAAGTTTGTTGGTCACTAGAGAACCATGTGATGATTAACACCATTAATTTAGTTTTTTGTAATTCTTGTATCCTATACATTTCCGTGCACAATTAGTTAGATATAATTTTTTCTCTTGATTTTCAGTTTCTTGCATCCAGATGGCAATAAGAATCCTCAAGTAATCAAATGGCTTTGCAAGGAAGAGATAATGTACTACAATCTCTTTATCTTAGTCATCTTACTGTTTGCACTAGGATGCATGCTCAACTCTGCTTCCGTGAGCTTATCTAGTTGAAAGTATGTTGTTTTGGGTCTATATGAAACTGTACCTAAATTGTTATGCATAGTATAATAAACATCTCAACCACATTGTTGGTTGCTTTAATTTTGATGAATTTTATATTATCCTTTCTTGCATGTTCTCAAATTAGTTGAATGTTATTAATTTGACGCCTGTAGAGGGCTAGTATCCATGTGTGTTTCCATTCACTTATATGATGGAATAAGAAATAGGGCTATGAACTTCCTGATTAATTTTTATATGTCGACATGTCCCTTCCCTTTTCCCCAGGGGAAGAGATACATACAAAAATGGAAAGATCAACTTATTGTTCGCTCCTGATCTTGGCCTCACTTTCCAGGCAAGTTACCAAACTGAACATGATGCTTACTTTTTTACAATGTCATTGGATTAACATACTTATTGTTCATCTCTATTCCTTTACTCTTAAACAGGGAAACAAAGCTGAAGAACTGCCCGAACAAATCTTATGTTACGGTCGACTAAACGGAATTGATTATGCAAATTACCATCTGCTGGATCAGACTTGTGTAACCCTCTGACAAAGTAATGCCACAGCTGATGTATCATGGAAGATATCATTTATATCTAATAAAAAGCTCTAACATATGACCGGGTAGAAGGAAATAGAGGGTTTGAGGTGGGAAAACCTACTGAGCTTTCCGCTCGCGATAATGGCTTTAATCCCTTTGGATTACCAGGAGCTGAGTTGACCCCTGCCTTTAGATCGAAAGTATGGAGATTCTGAATGGGAGTTATTTCATTGCTCATCTGTCTCTATAATGATTTGTTTATGCTTATGTTAGGTAAACGATGATCATGTTGCTTCTCCTGCTGAGCTTCCAAAAGCACATATGGGTAGCAGACTAGCAGGTCCACAAAGCAAAGCAATTGTTTATGTTTATGCTTTCATCAAACGCTTAATTCACTATTCTCTCTTTTTAATTCCTATTATATGCGAAACACCGAAGAGAGTCATGGACAAATATATTTGTAATTATATTCACTTACTGCAAAAGTGGGGTTGAATACAAATAATTGTTAAATTATTTTTTTTATAATTTAAGTGTAAATTGCGACACCTTGAGGTGTCATAAATAGTTGTGTTAAAAAACAAAGTACCGAAGTGAGTCGTGTTAAAGTGTCGCACATGTCTTAGACCATTGACAAATATATTTGTCAAAAATTATTAACTAATGTGACACTTTAAGGTGTCACAGTAAAATTGTGACATCTTAAGGTGTCACATTTTACTGTGACATGTTAAGGTGTCGCAATTGACATTTCTGCCAATTGTGACGGCGAAAATTATGACACCCTTTCAACGTGTCGCTAATCATATTTGCGACACCTTAAGGTGTCGCTAAATGCTAGTATAAGTGTCGCATTGTACCCGCTTTTCTAGTAGTGCAGGTTTGACAAGTTGAGAAACTAGAACTGCAGAAATTGTGTTGTATGTGCTGCAGTGGTCCTGTGGGAGTATGAAAGGGGTTGAAATAACATTAATTAGCGCCAGGTTCATAACGTAGGGAAGGGGAAAGGATACCTCCTAAGTGCCGGTGTGTAAGGACTCAAAGGAGGCTTGTTTTTTTCCTGGATTCACCTAATGGCTGCTTCTATGTGCTCGACTAGCGAAGAAATCAAGGGAGGTGATCTAGCTACTCAGATCGGAAAGAGATGAAGGTAGATGAGCAGTAAAGGAGTTAACACATCTACTTGCTGCTGCCTAGGCTTGACGCCAAGGAGAAAGAATGTTGTTGTTGGCTTCACAACAACAGGAGGTATCAAGCATAGCAAACATGTAACTGAATACTCGTACATTAATTCCATAGAAGAGCTATCATATATATAAGAACATGCCAACTCATAGAGTTTGTTACACAAAACATCTTATCACAAGTGTGGCCCTTTTATTCTTTTTATTACAATATATAGTATATATATTCCTATACACCCCCCCCCCCCTTCAAGCTTGACTGGAGAGAGCAGACCAAGCTTGCGTGAAAGGAAGAGATGTTGGTGAAGAGGTCAACCAATTGAAGAGACGAGGGGACATGAGTAGTGGAGATCAAACCCTTCTGAACTTCATCTCACACGAAGTGACAATCAATACTCAAATGCTTCGTACGCTCATGAAAGGCAGGATTGGCGGCGAGGTGCTGAGCAGCCTTATTGTCACAGTGAAGAGAAAATGGGCGAGGAACATGAACATGTAGATCAAGGAGAAGGCCATCCATCTAAATGATCTCACTGGTGGTCATAGACATGGCCCTATACTCACTTTTTGCAGACGATTTGCTTATAGTAGTCTACTTCTTTGCTTTCCAGGAAATATGAGACTTGCCTAATAAAAGACAATTAATATCCAGTGATTGAGCGACAACAATAAGTGCATGATCTCCAATCGAAATCACTATAGGAAGCGAGAGTGAGAACGTCTTGCTTGGGATAGAACAAAGCAAGATCTAACGTGCCCTTAAGATATATGAGTAAATAGGTGGAAACTTGCATGTGAGGGACACAAGGAAATGCAAAAAACTGACTTAATTGTTGGACAGTAAAGGCAATGTCTGGCTGAGTAAGTGACAAATAGAGGAGACGTCCTATGATTCGTCGATACATATCAGAGTCAGGAAGGAGATCACTTGAATCAAGAGTAAGATGTAGTCCACTTTGCATTGGAAAAGTGGTGGCCTTATAATCAGATAATTGTGAATCATGAAGTATATCATGAATATACTTTCGTAGATTGACTAGCATGCCAAAAGATGTGTAATCAATCTCCATACCCCAAAAAAATGTGCCAAACCAAGGTCCTTTATAGTAAATGCAGCATCAAGATGTTGCTTAAGAGAAGCAATTTTCGAGGGGAGATCTCCTGTGATTAAAACATCATCAACATAGACAAGTGCCATAGTGATTCCAGAGGAGAATGCTTGATAAAAAGAGAGTAGTTTTGGCGAGATTGAACATAATCATGGTGAAGAAGAAGCTTTGTAAGCTCGATGTTCCACTAGAGACTGGCTTGATTAAGGCCATATAAAGATTTCTGGAGAAGACTGACAAAACTAGGTAGAGCCTTGGTGTAACCCTGAGGTGGCAACATAAACAGCTCTCAATCTAATTGGCCATGAAGAAAGGCATTATTGATGTCCAATTGATGAAGTTGCCAACTACATGTAGCAACTAAGGCTAAGACAACTCGAATGGTAGAAAACTTGGCTACTGGATTGGATGTGTGTTTATAATCCTTATTCTTGAGTTGATTATAACCTTTAGCAACCAACCGAGCCTTATGGCGCTCAATAGTCTCATCTGGACGATGTTTGAGTTAATAAACCCACTTAGAACCAATAATAGATTTTCCAGGAGGTAAAGGAACAACCTCCCAGGCATGATTTGTCTCAAGAGCATCAAGCTCTTATATAGCTGCAATCTAAGGAGGAGAATCTTTGGCTTGATTATAATGTGAAGGTTCAAAGGATTGAATGACACTGATAAGAGCATGGACATAAGGAAGTATATTTGCTAGCAAGATTGAACTTGGGTAGAGAATAGAAAGAAGTACAAGCATAATCTTGCAAGTAAGTGGGAGGTCTAATAACTCGTGAAGGTCGAGCTGAAGAAGAGGGAGGTGCAGGAATAATTAAAGGGGAAGAGGAGGAGGAGGAGGAGGAGGAGGAGGAGGAGGAGGAAGAAGAGTCAAATAGGACAAGTATGGGATTAGAAAAATGATCACTAGAAGATGAAGGTGAAAGAATAGGCGTGGAATAGAAGGAGAGGAAGAAAAAAAAGAGACGAGCAGGATCATGGTTTGGAGCAGGAGAAACAAGTGAAGGGGAAGGATGTAAAAGGGATTGTGGTAGTTTAGAAGAGGAATTATGAGCTTGAAAAGGAAAAATTGATTCGTGAAACACCACATGTCGGCTAACTTGAATTTTATGAGTCTAAGATTAAAGAGTTTGTAAGTTTTTTACCAGGGGATAACCAATCAATACACATGGAGAAGAAACAAGCTCAAGCTTTTCTTTGTGAGGTCAAAGACTGAAACAAAGACAACCTATCACTCTCAGATGATGATAAGTAACCTGAGAATTATAAAGGAGCTGAAAAGGTGTTTTCCAAGCAATAACAAGAGAAGGCATCAAGCTGATAAGGTAAGTTGTGGTGAGGACACACTCTCCCCATAAAGTAATAGGCAAATTGACATCAATTTGAAGAGCTCTTGTAGTTTCTAGCAAATGTCTCTACTTCCTCTCAACTCGAGCATTCTGTTGGGGAACATATGGATTTGACCTTTGGTGAATGATTCCAGATTGCAGAAGAAAATCTTGTAGTTGATTTTATAAGAATTCAGCACCTTTATCAGACCTGAAAAGTTACACTCTGGCCTTGAATTAAGTAGTTACATAAGCACAGAAACCCGTGATCAGCTTAAACACTTGTTGTTTATTGGACATAAGAAATGTCCAAGTGCATAGAGTATAATCATCTATAATAGTCAGAAAATATCAAGCTCCACACAAGGCAAAGGTGCGATAAGGGCACCTGATATCAACATGTATTAATTCAAAGCATGATGTACGTAACATGTGAGGTACCAAGAGAAAAAGGCAATTTATGTTGTTTTGCCAAAATACAAGTTTCACAATCTAAAGTAGGCACTTTAGGAATGGAGCAATTATCAAGGTGATGCAATTTAGACAAAGATAAATGTTGTAAACGAGCATGTAAAAGATGCACATCAATATTCTCATTCTCTAGTACGTGTGTAGCAACTACAAAAGTCATATTTGCAAGGAGAAGAGAACCAAGCTTGTAAAGTCCATCTTCCTTGTAACCAGAGACCAAGAGAGAATTATTAGTAAGGTCCAGAAATAAACAGGTAGTATCAGTGAACATGATCTACACATGCGAATCATGGATCACTCGAGAAATGGAGAGAAGATTGTGCTTGAAATCAAGCAAATATAGCACATTATGGAGAGTAATGAGAGGAGATATAACAATATTCCCCTTGTAGTGAACTTCCTTCACTGAACCATTTGGAATTCCAATTAAAATGGGTTTGTCAAGTCTGTGCAAGTCAATGAAATAATCCTTGCAAAAGGTAAAATTATCTATTGCTCCAGAATTCAAAATCCAAGTGCAGATGTTGACAGTATTATTCACAAGGTGACTTACAATACCGACAAAATTGATGAAAGTGGTGGATTGCTTGTCCATCATCATTTTAAGCACTTCTTGATAAATTGCATTGCCTATAACTGGATCCATTAAAGCTGAAGAAGATTTTGATGAATCTAAGGGATTGTCCTTGACTATAGAATCACAAGCATTGGCAGATCTGGAATAAGAAGAGTGATGAGCTTTATCATCTTTAGCTTTAAAATCTTTGTACTAATCTAGGATGCCAGTGAGCTTGAAGCATGTTTCTCTCAAATGTCTTTTCTCTCTGCGATAGGAACATTATCTATCCATCTTCCCCTTCTTAAAATCTCTTTGACTACCTTCAGTTTGCTAGTAAGGAATAGGTCTAGAAGTTGTTAAAGCATCATAGGACACTATAGGATGGCATGTAATCTCCTTTCGCTTTTCCACTTGAATAACCATATGAAAAACTCGATTTATGGTAGACAGAACTTCAAGAGATAACATGTTGCTCCTAATATGCTCATATTGATCATTAGACCCCCATAAGAAATTGCATAACACGCAATTTAGCCTCCCTGTTTGTAATTTTTTTTCAAAATTTCACAATTACAGTTAATGATCCCTCTGCATGAACATGTAGGAATAGGATCTACTGTGGTTAATTCGTCCCACAATTTCTTTATTTTGCCAAAATAAATGGCAATTGAAGCATTATCGTGTTTAAGAGAAGCCAAATCTTTATGAATTTGATAGATTAGGGGAGCATTTGATACCTCAAACCTAACGATTATATCATTTCAAAGCTCTTTAGAAGACTCCGCATAAGTGAACATCTCAGCCAGATATGATTTCATAGAATGAAGTATCCAATATCTGATCATATAATCAACTCTAATCCATCGAGTAAGTTGATCTTCTTCTCCCACAGCTGGTTTCTTACAAGATCTATCAATAAATCCGAGCTTCTGTTTAGCTCCAAATACAGTTAGAATACTCCTTCTCCAGGAAATGAAATTCAAGCCATTAAACATAACATAAATAAGCTGCACCCCAAGATTATTCGAATTTGCCAAATACAAAGGATCATTGACATTAACTCCTCGTGACAAATTTGGATCATGAGTGAGATCTCCAGAACCAGGTGCTCCTGGATTTGCCATGTTTCAAGTGAACAGAAGAAAACTCGATCAATAAATCGAAGCAAAAGTAGATGTACAAGGAATGTGTTTGAATTCAAAGATGATCGAAAAAATAGAAAAGAGCATCAATAGGCTCTGATACCATATCAAGCGTAGCAAACATGTAACTGAATACTCGTATATTGATTCCATAGAAAAGCTAGCATATATATATAAGAACACGCCAGCTCATAGAGTTTGTTACACAAAACATCTTATTACGAATGTGACCGCTTTTTTCTCCTTATTACACTATATAGTATATATATACCTATAGGAGGGAGACGGATCGTGTTGTCCCTATTGGAGAAGGGGAAGTTCGTTGTTGTGCTCAAAGGAGGAGAGAGGCGATTCTTCTTGCTGGGTTACTTCTCAACTTGAACTTGTGTTTAGGTCTTGTTTTGGCATCTATTTGCAGCACAAACTGAGAGGGAGAGGAAGGAGACTCCTGCTCATGGTTGCTCCCGATTGCTAGCCCAAATGGTGGATATAAGGGTTTAGGTCTTGTTTTGACATCTATTTGCAACATGTTTGAAGTGTCCATTTTGGAAGGGTTAGGACAAAGACAAAAGGGGTAATGGAGTGGATAAGGATTAAAGGGAGTGTACTAGTTTTGTACAAAAGTGTAAGTGTTTTAAGCACATAAAATGACAAAATTGGAGAAAAAATAAATCAAATCGAAGGTCAAAATTGAAAAATTGTAGTTTAAAACTGCGGAATTACTCCAATCTTAGTTGTTTTCCTCCTATTCCACTGTGAGAGACAATTTTAATTTTTTAATTATTTTGTAAAAGATTTATTTTCTCTTCTTCTCTGCGCATATATCCAATCTATGTTGAGGTACTCACAGAGATCAAATCGAAGATAAAAAATTTACATCTTAGTGTTATATTTTGTTATTGATGCTCCATATCGGGAATTTCGTGTCCAATTTTTTAATTTTGTTGTTCATATTAAATTAGGGTACTATGTTATTGTTCTTCGCTAAACTTAAAACTACATATGACTGTACTGATTGAATTCTCATATAAAAACTAAATACAAGACAAATTCGACCCTAACATATACCGATTCCCTAAAGTAATTTGATGTATTAGCTTGTTCATATAATTCATAAAGAAAATTTTGAAATTTGAGTGGTACATTAATGATAGATTTGAAATTTGAGTGGAATATTGCTCTTCATAGTGGATTAGGTGCTCAATATCTTCTTTGTTATTGTACGTTGTTCATTCTTGTGAGTTCGTCACTTCAATTCGTATTATAATCAAGGTTCTCTTTCTTTCGGTGGTTACTGTTGGTGTACCAGTGGTGGGAAAATATTTGACCGAAAAATATTTTTTTGTTTATTGGTTAAAGAGAGTTTTTGACGGTGGACGGCATAAATTTAACGGATTTTGAAAAAATTGTTAATTGGTGGGAATTTGATAACAAAATAATATAAAAGGCAGTTAAATGAAAAATAAAAAAAAGAAGAGGTGACGTTCTTACCAACACTGCTGGTGTGTTCTCCCTCAAGAATGCTTACTCCATATTCAAGCCAGTTAACCACCCAACTCTTTTTTTTTGAAATGTTAATTGTATTGAGAATGGATGTACATACAGGGGACAAGACTCTTGTTCGAGTTACATTTTCAGGTACAATGATCAAGCAGCAATTACATTAGCCTCATTCAATCCGGATATTAAGAAGCCCTGCATAGTGAAGGGTGTTGGGAGATCTATCCTATTTTTTCAAATGCATCAAAGCCAGACGCTGTGGTAACCATATCCATGCTATTCGTACAACAGACGGTTCCATCTCCTATGATCCCATTACCATCAACCGCACCATTGTCAATCACTTTTGCAACATCCTCAACCCTTCCACTCCACCCAGCCATACACCATTCCCTGATATCTCCCTTCCCAGTCTCAATAGGGTGGACGTAGCATCTCTATGTTTGCAGGTCACTGGCGATGAAATCAAAAAGGCGTTATACTCCATTGGGGACAACAAAACTCCGGGACCTGACGGATATAACTCACTATTCTTCAAGGCTGCCTGGGATACCACACACAAGGACTTAACTGAGGCTATCTTGGACTTCTTCTCAAACGGAAGGCTTCTTAAACAGGTTAATCACACTACCATCTCCCTTATTGCTAAGATTGACAACCCTCAAGCTCCTGCAGATTTCAGGCCCATTGCTTGCTGCAACACCATATACAAAGTTATAGCAAAAATTCTTTCGGCTAGAATCAACAAGATCCTCCCACATATCATTAGCCCTAATCAAAGTGCATTCATTGCCAATCGTTCAATCAAACACAATGTACTCATCTGCCAAGATCTACTCCACAAGTATGGTCGAAAGCATATCTCACCAAGAGCGGCCATGAAGATAGACATTACCAAGGCTTTTGATCTCATTAGTCATGAGTTCATCCTACTATGTCTCGAGAAGATTGGGTTTCCTTTGAGCTTCATCAAATTGATCAACGAATGCATAACCACTGCCTCCTTCTCCGTAAACATCAATGGTAATCTATGCGGCCACTTTAAAGGGAGTAGAGGCCTGCGGCAAGGCTGCCCTCTCTCTCCTCTCCTTTTCTCTATTGCAATGGAGGTGCTCACCCAAATGCTCCACAAAAATACTAAAAACCCTGAGTTCAACTTCCACCCGAAGTGTACCTCTCCAGCTATTACTCACCTGGCTTTTGCAGATGATCTACTGCTACTGTGTCGTGGAGACCTACCTTCCATCAACATATTGCTGAGAACCCTGGAGGAATTTGGCAATGCCTCAGGACTTCGTATCAACCCTTCCAAATCATGCCTCTTAACTAGCGGTATGAACTTGCATGATCAGAGTATTGCTGCTAATCTCACTGGAATGCAGATTGGAACTCTTCCTTTCCTATATCTTGGGGTACCCATTGGTGCCAAGAGACTTGCAATTACTGACTACCTTCCCCTCATTCACAAAGTCACGGCAAGAATCCAGTCCTGGAGTGCTAAGCAGATGTCCTACGCAGGAAGGGCACAACTTATCAAATCAACTCTCAGCACAATCACACAATTCTGGAGCTCGATGATTCTGATCCCGGCTGCAGTATTAAACAAGATTCAGGCTCTCATTCGTTCATTCTTCTGGTCCGGAAAGGCCAACAGCAACCGCTCTCTCGTGTCCTGGTCTACCATTTGCAGTGATCAATTGAAGGGCGGACTCGGCTTCTCTAACCTACTTGCTAGGAATAAAGCGGCATTGGCTCGACTTATATATGACTTAGACAAGGGTGACGACAACCTTTGGACGGCCTGGACCAAGAAGCATGTCCTCAAAAACCACAGCATTTGGAACTGCACTCCTAAAACGTACCACAACTGCCTTTGGAAGAACTTGCTCTCGGTGCGTGATGAGATCCTTAACCCTCCGAACAGCTCCTCCAACCCCTGGCCCATCACTGTCCCCTCAGGCACTTTCACTGCTAAACTGGCTTATGCATACTTCAATCACCACGACCATGTAACCCTACCTAACCCCTTCAAATCTATCTGGCAAAAAACCAACACGCCCAAATGCTGTTACATTGCATGGACTGCCTATCACAGGAAGCTTCCTACTCTCGCAAGACTCAAAAAGTGGAACCTGGTTACTAATGATATGTGTATGTTATGCTGTAGCATGGTGGAAGACGATAACCACCTATGGTATCAATGCAACTACTCCACCTTGGTTCTGGACATAATCTCTAGATGGACCAGAACTCCCTACCCCGCGCCATATATTAACAATGTGTGGCCCTGGCTCTGCTCGAATCCTCCTCCAAAACGCAACCTACTGGAAAGTGCCAGAATTGCTTCTATCGTTGCATTCATATATTTTATATGGAAGGCAAGAAACAGCATTGTGTACAACAAGACCTATACAAGAGCTGTGGAGTGTGCAAGTATGATCATCAACGATACCAAACTGCGTCTTGCTCATCACTGGAGGGGCAGATCTGAAAGTAATCTTGCGGATGCTAGAATGCTTGGCATTCATTTCCTTTAATCCCTCATCCCTAATCCCTCATCTTCATGTTTTTGATCTTGTCCAAGAACTATCCTGTATATTCCATTCTACCTAATACAATTAACCTTTCAAAAAAAAAATGAAGTTTAATGGCCTTGATGATGTTGGCCGCACAGTCGATGGCTCGTGTGAATTCTTTGTTGTGTATAATGTTGTTGCGTGCAGTCCAAACATGGTAGATGAAGGTGGTTATAGAAGCAATCCTAATGCATTCAATCATATTCATGTTGTGTGTAGTTCTGGAACTCATCCAATTCCAAATGTTAGCAAGGTAAGGGGCAGGTAAAGGTGTTTTGGTCCATCTGGACACAATATCAAGTACCAGGGAACCATAGCTGCAGTGATACCAAAGGTGGTCGTCATCTTCCGTTGCACTCTTGCAAAGCATACAGGTGTCATTGTCGATCAGATTCCAGCTCTTGATCCTAGCCAGAGTGGGGAGTCGTTTGAGGGCTGCGATCCAGGTGATATAGCTACATTTTGGAATGTTTGATCGGAGCCATATAGCATGGAAAGGGTTATGATGGCTAGGCGGTGTAGGGGGCTTGAGTAAGGCATATACTTGTCTATGGGAGAATGAGCCATTCGAACTAGTTAGCGAATTTCCATTCCCCCCAAGGCCAGGATGTCATCCCGGGTGTTGAGCAGGCTTTTCCAAAATGCACTATGGTGTGGTTTCGGCCTGTAGTTCCATATGGTATTGTTCCTTTTGAGCGTGTGTTTTGCAAGCCACATAGTCCAAATGTTGGTTTCCCCTCTATCTATATCATAGATAAGACGAGAGAGTGCAACCTTGTTTCGAGTGTGCAAGTCAGGGAACCCCAAACCACCATTTGCTTTAGGAGAGCAGATACTATGCCATGCAATCAGGGCTCTCTTACCGTTCTCAATGCCAGACCAAAAGTATGAGCGTATAAGCATGTTGATCAAATGAATAACCTTGGCAGGGATAAGGAACATAGTACTCCAGTAATAGTTGATGGAGAATAGGATGGACTTCACAAGTTGTGCTCTCCCCGCATAGGAAAGTGACTTCGCGCTCCATGATTGAATACGCTTAGTAACTTTGTGGATCAAGGGAGAATAGTCATTAACTGAAAGCCTGCTACTTCCAATCGGAACTCCCAGGTAGAGGAAGGGAAGTTTACCAACCGCCATCCCTGTGATGGTAGAAGCACTGATAGTCTCATCCTCCGTCATACCTCCTGTGAAAAGCTGAGACTTGGACAAGTTGATGCAAAGTCCAGAGGCATCACCAAAAGTATCCAGCGTGTCTTTAAGAATTTTGATTGAGCACAGGTCCCCTCTACATAACATCAGCAGGTCATCGGCAAAAATGAGATGGGAGATCGCAGGGGACGTACATTTTGGATGGAAGTTGAACTCTGGATTAGAAGTGCTCGTTTGAATCATCTTAGTGAGGAACTCCATCGCAATCACGAAGAGAGGTGGAGAGAGAGGACAACCCTGCCTTAACCCACGTCCTCCAGGGAAGTGTCCACGTAATGAGCCATTAATATTAACCGAGTATGTGACGGTTGAGATGCATTCATGAATCAGCCCAATAAAACGTTCAGGGAAGCCCATTTTACGTAGACATTGGATGATGAAAGCATGGCTTACAGAATCGAATGCTTTAGATATGTCAACTTTCATGGCAGCCCTGGGTGAAATGTGCTTTCTTTCATATTTATTGAGCAGTTCTTGGCAGACCAATACGTTGTGTTTGATCGATCTCTTGGATACAAACGCACTCTGGTTGAAACTGATAATTCCCGGAAGTACAGCATTTAACCTGGCAGAGAGGATCTTGGAGATCATCTTATAAATCGTATTGCAGCAGGAAATGGGTCTGTAATCAGCTGGACCAAGGGGGCCATTGTGCTTAGCTATAAGGGATATGGATGCATGGTTCACCTGCTTCAGCAGTTTACCATGGGTAAAGAAATCCTGTATTGCATTAGTGACATCCAAGTTGATGATGTCCCAGGTGGCCTTGAAGAATTTTGAGCTATAACCATCGGGCCCTGGGGCCTTGTTGTCCCCGATACTGAAGAGTGCTTTTTTGATTTCATCAAGAGTAACCCTCCGATTCAAAGAATCTGCCTTCACCATAGTAAGAGAGGGCAAAGAAATATCCGGAGAGGTAGTCTGGTTCACAATGCGATCACCACCGAGTGATTGTCTGAAGTGATTAACAAAGATCATATCAATTGTTTCTTGATCATGAGTGGTGGTCCCATCAGTGAGTTGTACCGGTTTGATGCAGTTGAGGCTCCTTCGGGCTTTAATACTCGTGAAGAACACTGAGGAACATTGATCACCATATGCAATCCAGTTTGCCTTAGCGAGTTGAGCCATAGTGATGTGTAAGTTGTTATAGCTTCCTTTCAGTGCATCAGAATGGAACTTATCTTCTTCCTGAAGTTCAACTTTGTGTGGTGCTGTTTGGAGTTCAGTCTGCACTTTAGAGAGTTTACTTTGATGATCATGGATCCTTGAATGGAGATCCTCAAATTTTGTGCTTGGGAACCTTTTGAGTAGAGGCTTGAGTAGCTTCAGTTTTTTTTAGTAAGTTTGAACATGGGGTTCCCAGCCACCTCAGTATCCCAAGCACGAGCCACCGTCTCCAGGAAAGATTCATGGCTAATCCAGGCGTTGTTAAATCTGAATGGAGCATTCCTGTTGGCATTTATTTCCTCAGTAAAGAGAAGCCCAGGTGAGTGGTCCGAGATGAGGGCATGGTCAAAATGCGCCTTGGATTGAGGAAAGGAAGCGTGCCAAGATTGGTTTGTGATAATTCTGTCCAGTTTGCACCAAATCCGAGAGTCAAGCTGCTTGTTATTCCAAGTAAACTTACATCCAGAATAAGAGTGATCATTGAGTGCATTATGCTCAAAACAAATTGCAAGTTCATCCGAGTCTTGGGCAATTGTAGGATAACTATTTGTGGTTTTTTCATCCGGAGCTAATGTGACATTAAAGTCCCCCATCAAGGCCCAAGGGGTATTGTGATTTAGCAGTCTAATCGTTGATATTGAGGACCAAAGGTCAGCTCGATCTGCAGGCGAGTTATGAACATATACAAAGGATAATTCAGCCTGGGTGGATTGGTTGGGGTTCGATAAGGGTTGGAGATCATACAATGGATGATCTGATCAGTTTTGAGGATTGGGGTGAGATGGAGTTTTGTCGGATTCCACCAGACCCAAATCCAGCAGTTATGGGAGATAGAGCCATTTGAGATGTGGTTCCAGATGGGGAGCAAGGATTTAGAAATTCTCTTCTCGTTGCTAGAACGGAGTCTAGTTTCGAGGATAGCCAGAATGTCAAGGTTTTGCAACTTTGCAAGGGATTGAATAGCCTTATGTTTTGCAGGGTCGTTAAGCCCTCGGATATTCCATGTACAGACTCTAAATATCATGGAGACTTACTGAATTTACCCCTGAGGCACTTGCTTCCGGGGCAAGATCATGTTGGTCATTCTTGGGTCTAGAAGGTGGAGGGATATTTTTTGTAGGAGCGCTGGTGACAGCGAGGGGAGCCTTTTCAACCGGAGCACAGTGAGGTGCATTGCTGTGGGTTACAGGGAGAGTGGTCCCGAAACACTCAGGATTTGTGGTGTTATCCTGTGCATTCGGAAGCAAACCCATAGTTGAAAGCAGACTAGGGATAGGTTGGTTAGAGGAAGGTTCATGCCTGGCATGCTCCACTGACACAGGAATAGTTTCTGGGGGTTTTTGAGTCTGCTGATGATTAGACGGCCCAGGAAATATTCTGTGTGAGTGATGGGGGGTAGGCAGGATGGGAGTAAAATTAGGGTTTGGGTTTTTTTCTTGTTGGGAGGTTATAGTTTTTGGTTTCTGAATAGCGTTTCTACCACTTTGCATATCATTGTTCACTCTGGGCTCCTTACAGCTATGGCCAAACATCTTGCACGTTGAGCAACGGGGAAGCAGCCATTCATAGAAAATTTTCTGAGTGAATGAAGATCCATTAGTTCCATTCAAGGTGACTTCTCTCAGCAAAGGTCGAGAAGCCTGAATCTCCACCAGTAAACGTGCGAATCCAAGCCGATCTTGATTGGCGGAACAAGTGTCCGTAAGGATTGGAATACCAATGGCGGAGCCTATCTTAGCGAGCATGTTCGGGGACCAGAACCTGTAGTTCAGTCCATGGAGAGTAACCCATATAGGCAAGGAGCTCAAGCTTGAGTAGTCAAGCGGGAGATCAGTAGTCCATCGCTTCAGCATCATGGATGTAGTTCCATACGTGGCCCAAGGACTTCCCGCAAGAATTGTATTCAGATCTTCTTCATTTCCAAAGTGAAACACAAATATCCCGTTCTCGTTACGGAGAATTTTAGGCTTGCTGATAGTGTTCCAGTTGTCCATGACGAACTTGCTCATCCGTTGGAAGGAGATAGGGCCACCAAGAGGGAAACCAACGAGCGAGAGCTGCCATTTCCTAGTGGTTTCATCAATATCTTCATCAATGAAGGGGATCAAACCGGATTCGAGGCCTGGGGTGTAGGTCAGTGGAACATGGTTCGATCCAATATTACCCATCAGCATTTCTTTGTAATTAATTCCAGCATTAACCAAAGTTGCTTTTGGGGGCGCATGCCCAGAGTTGTCTGCATGGGGATCCAGACAGCCGGCTATCCCATTTAAAGGTAAAGTAGAGGTAGTCATTAAAGCTGCATGGGGGCCCGGGGCGTCGGTGTGCTTTTGTTTGGGAGGTGAAGGGGCTGGCACGCACACCCCCGCGGAAGCAGTTGGGGTATGCGAAATGGCAGGGAAGGAAACCAAGGGGTCAGGCTCTTCCTCCGAAACAGCAAGTTCACTGGAAGGATCCAGGGTACTTCCTCCTGAAGTAGGCATGGAGCAATGAATGGACATCATGATCGGGGAATTCTGAGGGGGATCCTCGTGAGCAGTACAGTTCTTGGTGCAATGCTGGGAGTTGGAGTTTTGTTTTTGTGGTTGGTTTTTGAGAGGCGGGAAGATGATGTCTGAAGAGAGGAGGATAGGATCGATGGGTTTTGTATATAGTCGACGGTTGTTGGTTCTGATTAAGTCATCTGGTATAGGTTCAACGGGGGTTTCAGGCGAGAGTGAGCTTGGGGAGCTTTGAGCCTTGTTTGATGGTTTGTTTTGGTGAGGGTTAGGGCGATTCAACTCGGAAAGTTTGATGGTTTGTCGGCGGGACTTTCGGGAACCAGCCATAACGACTGGCAAGGGAGGTTGGATGGGGGGGGGGGGCAGCCGGGAGGCTGCGCAGGGGGTGGTGCAAGCTTTGCTTGCACCGGAGTGGATGAGAGAGAAGAGAGTGTTTTTTGATGCTCTTTTTTTAAGTAGGATTAGTTTTTGATGAGGTACCATAACCACCCAACTCTTCCTAACCCCTTCAAGGCTATCTGGCTTAAATCCAACATACCGAAATGCTGCTACATCTCCTGGCTAGAAGCACTCAGAAGGCTACTAACTCTAGTAAAAATCAAATCCTGGAAAATGACCGATAATGACATGTGCAAGCTCTGCAATAGCTCACCTGAAACAGATGACCACCTCTGGAGTCACTGTAGCTATGGCTCACTCGTTCTTGACATTGTATCTCGCTGGACCAAGACCCCTTACCCAACTCCATATCTCCACAATATTTGGAACTGACTTGGTTCGTGCAACAACCAAATGCCCAACTTGATGATAGCATTCAGATTGCCTCTATCACCTCATTCATCTACAATGTCTAGATCGCTAGAAATAACATGATTTATAACAACACGTTCATGAGAGCCGTGGATTGTGCTGTTGTGATCATCAACACGACCAAATCCCACTTCGAAAGAAACTGGAAGCACATATCGTCTTCTACTCTCCAATCAGCCAGGCTGCTTAACTTGGATATTACTTGAACTTTCATCCCCTTTTCCCATTTGCTCTAGTCTTTTATTTCGGTCTATCGTTTTATGATTTGCCCCTGTAAAACTCCTGTGTACATTCCTTCGCTCTTCCTCAATACAATTACAAATTCAAAAAAAAAATTAGAGGTGATTGAATGAATTGTTAGGTATATAATAGGTGGTTTTGGATAATTTACTCTTTTATAAATGTAGCAACTGTTTTCTTCTTATATTCGATACATATAGAATATAAGATGAAACGTAACGAATCCCCTAATGGTTTTTAATGACATACAATACATCATGTTTATAATATCGTTCACAATAATAACTCATTCAAATATTTTAATCTTAATACCATATAACACATAAGCCCTTGTATTTCGTTCAATCTTACAAAAATGAAGTACATTATAATGGATTACCCGGAGAGCGAAGAAGTTAGTCTAGGTCGCTAGGTTTTTGTCTCATTGAACGTAATCGTCATATGTTAATCTTCATGTGAAGACATTTTTCGATACCGAATATTAGAGAATTTGGAAGGTCCACTATTTGACATGTTACATACACAAATTTTGGATACATATAACCTAAAATTTCAACGTTCAAATCCCAACAGAACAAAATCATTCGAAGGTATTAATGTTATACAACAACTATTTTGAAGTATATGAACCAAACCATAACGCACAATCTCGTTGAGTGTCAAAGAAAAAATGGACACTCGGGCTTAGTGCATCTTGACATGTAGTCTAAAAGAATGCCAAGTTGATATTAGTAAATCGGTCAACATATATCTAGCACTTCTGTGTTGGAAGTTAATGGTCGAGTGTAATGATAGTGATAAACTTATAAAATGTTTTCAAACTAAAACCTTCATATCTAGAGCTATATGAAGTTTAAAACGCAAGAACACACAAAGAAGTTGGTGACACAGTTCGATCAAACAGATCTACTATGCGGGATCTTAAGATGGGAGAGTCAACTCAATCCACTAAGAAATTTTACAATATATGAAAAAAGCTTACAAAAGTGTAAACGACACAAAAATTGTAAAAGGGTCTATAGAAAACTAAAGCAAAAGAAACAAAGAAGAAGAAGAAGACAAGAACAAATAATGAATCATCTATGAAATTCCCTAGGAAAGTAACCAAGTTTCCAATGAAGCAAGGTTGAGAAAAAGAAGAGAACACCGAGAATAGATCTTCGACAAAGCACTGGGCTCATAACTCCATAACTCTATCACGCTTGGATTCGCTCTTAAAAAACTCTTAGGGTTTCAGGTGAGAAGAAGAGTGTTTAGCGGTGTTAGGGGTTTCAGAGTAAGATAAGAGAGCTGAAGTACCTGACAAGCTAAGACAACTTCCTCAACGGTGCGTTTCAAATGCAACGCCGCGTTTCATTTTATGATCACGTGAGAGACATGTGCAAGTGGGTTGGAGTTAGTAGGCCTCGATCAACCCGGACCAAATAAGTAATCAACCTACTCACAATCTATGAAACATAATCGGAGTGTAAGCCCAAGACTCTTCTCTCAACTATTTAGAACCAAGTTCTAAACCTCTGGACCAAACTCGAGCCAAACTAAACCAGACCAGATTTCACTCTCTTTAATAGTTGTTATAAACATGATTTTTACTTGAAGTGTTAATCAAACCGTTAAATGTTATTACTCGATGCTAAGGGATCGTTTGGCACACGGGCAGGAATCATATTGGAATCAAGAATAAGAATATAAAGAGTAATGACATAATCCAATTCTTGAAACACAAAATTTCTTGAGTATTATAAATTAAAAAATAGATTAAAAATACATCAGTTTTACAAAATAATGATTGATGTCCTAATATGCCATAATTAATTCAGTAATCGAGAAAAGATAAGTTAAAATAATTATCTATGGAAAAAAATTCAGTAATGGAGAAAGTAAAAATACTTAAATCCCTCATTCAATAAAATCAATTTGAGTCATTTCAATTTCTAACTCCCCTAACAAAAGAGGCATAAATGTTGTGTGACACTGTGACTTGTCACATATGTGCTGTCATCGTCATGACATGTGAAGTCTGGAGGACCGCTTCTACTTGCATTTAAGGCTTTCAGCACACGTAGAACGATTGGTCCTTTGGGTATAACTTTAAAAACAGGAGAAAAATATCTAGATTATTTCTATACAAAAAAAAGTTAAATATACCGAGTTTGATTTACTAAAGAACAAAAAAAAATTGTACTCTGTCAGCGCCAAGTAGTTGCCGGAGTCTTTTTTTTTTTTTTTTCCTATGAAAATTTAATAACAAAAGTGGGTGCCGGACACCTTAAAAAAAAAAAAGTTAAATTTCCGGTTGGTACCCCTGTAGTTTGGGGTATTCCGGATTTTGCCCATCACTTTTTCACAGTTCGTTTGGTGCCCTTCAGTTTATATTCTTTTCCGGATTTTACCCCTTCCGTTAAATATCTATAGATTCTGTTAATGAAAAATCTAAAAAAAATATAAAAATAAAATAAAATAGAGGGATAATACAAATAAATATAAAATAAAAAGAAAATTAAAAAAAGAAAACAGATATACTACACCAGGCAACGGGTTAAACGATAAACCATCCGAACAGAAAACATAAACAGAAAAATTAAAAAGAGAAGATAAAGACTATTGTTTATCTTCTTTTCTTCTTCTCCTCCATTGTTGTGATGAGAAGCTTGCATAATTTTCACCTCTCCCAACAAAATTTTTGCCCGCATTATTTTCACCTCTTCCAACAAATTTTTTGCCTGCATTATAGAAAATGGTGTTGTGTTAAATTGAAGCTTTTGACAATTGACATTGTCATTCATATCATCAGCTATTACAAGTATCAAAGCCCTTTTTTACAGTACTTCTTCAAACAATCAAAAACTGAACAATCAATCTCAGTGGAATGTACCAATTTGCATTAAGGTGTTAATTACCTTGAAAATTGTGGGCTTATTGTTACAGAATTGCACGAATTCAATTTGCACGAAACAATCGAACATTCATTAAATATAAATCTCCTTGCATCACCATAAGCAATTTGTAGAAACATATTCAAACTCAATTCTCTAAATTGGGTTCATTTCTTGAAAAATTAGGGTTACAGTTGTTCTAATTTGGGTAAAATGGGGGACAAATAGCAAGCCTTCACGGTACCATTATGGTTCGTCAATCATCTTTGTCGATGAAGAGGGTACAATATAATGGAGAGAAGAGATTAGAGAAACGTATGTTTATTGACGATGGAGAAGATGGGAAGAACACACGCTGTTATTTTTCTTCTATATTTATTTTTTAATTAAGATTTTTGCCTTTTCAATTTTTTTTTTTTTAATTTTTACTTTTTAGATGGGGCAAGGATAGTGCTAACACACATTTTACAATATGGGCAAAATCCGGAAAAGAATAAAAGTTGAAGGGTACCATCCGAACTGTGAAAAAGTGATGGGCAAAATCCGGAATACCCCAAACCTCAGGGGTACCAACCGGAATATCCCTTATTTTTTTTGTTTATTTATAAATAGATCAAGTTTATGAAAATTTGGGCACTGACAGGTGGCGTATGTGCTTTGATTGGAAAAAAAAAAAATTTGGGTGTCGGCACCATCTGTCATCGTTCAGGCTAGACGCTGACGTCTTGCCAGTTTTATTGATTCTTGTAAATTTGAGCGTCGTGTATATAACACTTTTTTTCTATATTATTTTTTTATATAAAATTATGGGAAATCTTTTCTAAATGTAAACAATATTTTTATTGAAAATATCATAATTCATCAAATCTCACTTAATACACTTAAAAATACATAATTTATATATCCGTATAATAAACACACTCTTTTTTCAAAAAAAATAAAAATAAACGCACTCTAGTTTTATCGTATTTCATATATTATTAATGTGCATAATTATCAATTTACTAGATTACATCCTATTTATACCGAAACTCAGTATATATATATTCTATTATGCCTATAGGTGACATAAACTGATTCTTTTTATATGTTTGATATTAATATTTTTAATTAAAAAAATTAATTTTGTGACTCGAAGTCCGACTTATATTGATACGGACAAGGTTACAAACCTAAATTTCGGAGTCGGCCCGAAAAACCCGATTTGGGTAGGGATTTGCCCAAGTCTATATAGACTATATTCATGCCACCCACGTCTCCTTTTAATTAAAGTTATAGGAAACAAAAACAACAATCTTATATATGTATTAAAGGAGAGACCTTCTTTGCCACGTGTCAACGCCACAATTCACGGAGCTCCCAAAAATATTTTTAAAATTTTATTATGTTGGTTATTTTTGATAAAAATAAAAATCAAATCCCCAATTTTATAATTAATTTTTTAAAACCTTACTAATTTTTAGAAATCCAAGTAAATCTTCTAATCAAATTCTAAACATATTATTTTTCATCAAAGTTAATATATAATTATTAATAAAAACTCATATTATAAATCACAAATTTTAAGTAAAAGAACGTGATCTAATTATATTAATTATATTTAATATAAAATTAATTATAAAAAAAATAAAATAATAATCACAGTTATAATTTCATTCTCCGGATTTTTATATTATAAAAGTATACAAATAAATTTTTAAGTACAAAGTATTTATTAAAACTCAACCCGCACAAGGTGCGGGTAATACACTAGTTATCATTTACATGAGAGTTTGTGTTCATTTTCAAATAAATGATAAGCCTATCAAAATTAAAATAGATAATAATAAGAATCTATTGATTTAGAAAAAATAAAACTACTAATAAAAGAATTTAAAATATATTAAATAAAGAGAATTATATAAAGAGCAAAACCTTGTCTAACATATATAAATCAATTCTTCATTATTATCTTAAATCCCAAATCATACACCCATTGTACAACATTTATCAACCATCGACCTAGAAAACATAACACTTGCATCGCTTACATATAAAAGGATACGTAAGCGCCCATACAACATTAACACAAAGCAAACACACATATCATCAAGCCACCTAAATGGTGATTTATTGTAGAGAATATACGATAATGGTTAAGTGACCAATATCCACGGCCAAATCATAAATTGATTAGGCTTTGTGGTTGTGGTCGTCGATGTGTTGCCCGACGGTGAGTGCCATCTCGAGCACGCCAATAGGATGAGGCACGTCTTCGTGAAGCTTTTCATACTCGAGAGTCCAGTTTATAAGGTCGATGTCGTTGGCTTCACGCTTCACATGGAGGTGAAGTGAAATCGCCTTGTAACTCTTTAGAAGATCGCCGTCAATCTCCTTCATGGTCAGTGTCCTATTCGCCTCATCTACGTTCTCCACTACCTGCTTTGAAACATATTTTTGTCCATCTACACAACAATAAAAACAAAAAAAACTTATATAGCTCTTATTGAGATTTTACGTGTTGTAAATAATGTTGGTGGGATACTTCTCCTATTGCCAGTTAATTTTAGACGAAACCTCATTGGATGTAATTTGTTAATATTTCTTGAATGTCAAAATTTAGAAAGTAAACCGGAGTTGAAGGGAAGAAGGTCCGAGGCTGGCGACATTTCTCATTTGGTTATACCTTTATTGTTTGGTTGAATCAAATACTTAAACGTCTAATATTTTTGTAGGGTTTCGTTATGATATATCATATTGCTCTTTTCTACCTCAATATCATTTTTCCGATTTAAATTTCTCAATAAAATTTCGCACATGTGTATATATACGGAAACTAGATCATAGAAGTTTTTCTACTTACTAATAGTGTAGTTCCAAGAGATAACAGAGCCATTCTTTCCAAATTCGCCTTCATGTAGCTCGCAACTTTGAATATGACCGGGAGAGATTTTGAAGATGTGATGAGGCTTCTTCATCACAATTTCATGGAAGAGGTCTCCGGATGCTTTTGCTTCAAATTCAGCAATGAGTTTTCCCTTCAAACCCATTTTGTTGAAGAGGTATTACTAGAGATGTGGTAAATAGGAAGAGAATGATGGGAATGTAATGAACAAATTGACTCCTATATATAGAAAAATCAGTGTGTGCATCAACTAGCAAGACCGATGGAGGGTAATCCAACTTGACTGTTGTCAAACTGGTCGGTCAATTACTACCCTTTGAATTGTAGGTGATGGGTCATAAAAGACAGCAAATGTTATCACAATTTGTGGTACAATCTAAACATTATGAGGTTGTGGGGGACGAAATGTTCTTCACATGATAATAAATAGATAACGGTTATTATTGATGGAGAAATTAAGTTCTCATGTCGAAAGTTAGGGATATTCCGAGACTGCTATATAAGGTCGGTGGACTACTCCGCCTATTGTTAATTGAATTTAGGATGAAACCTCATCGTGTTTATGCATTGAACTTGGACCAAATGCGCATGTGCGCTCGTATGCACACGACCTCCGTTTTACCGCTCTGTCTGTATCGGACTTTAACATGGTATCACATCGGTTGGCCTCTATTCAGCTCGCAATCCTAACATGTGGACAAGTGCAACTAGGTCTATATCTTCTACCGGTCCGTCTATATCGGACTTTGACAATGATATTTAAGGTTGATGTACCACTTTTTTATGTTATCAATTGATATTAAGGTGAAATCTTGTAACACCCGTCAACCTTCTAGTACTTTTAGGATTCTACTAGCCATGTTGTTCATCCTTTCCCAAAACAGGCGAGTCTTAATGTCAACCCGTTACCTTCTTTGTGCAATGTGGATAAGCCATATTTTACCGGACTGTTTTGCTATAATTTTATGCGTATAGATGTGCTCAAGATATGTGTGTGATGATTATACAGCTTTGAGAAAGGTCGTCCCGTTCGAGCCGTACAAGTAGTGAAACCGTGGCCTTATTTTCACTGTTGTTGGAACATCCTGTAAAGTGGGAACAATTGGAGCAAAAGGCGAACAACACTCTTGGCTACAGACAACTAACGAGCTCCGATCTAGTTGTTGTCATTTCGTGTAAGCTTTTTTTTTTTTTAATTTATGTATATATAACCAGAAAAAGGGGGATTACAAAGCTACTTAGAGTATAGTAGAGTGATCGATGCATGAAGTTATGGGGGAGATACAGAAGAGATAATGATGCATGAAACAATAGCAGGAATTATAGAGAGGAGAGGTTTATTTCGAGTATCTTGGCCCAGCTTTGGGAAGTCCTGGATCTATCCTTCCATTTGAAAGAAAATAGAGCCCTGGTTGTGTTGATAATGTTGTGAGCACAAGAGGTGGGTGGGTGGTTTTGTTGTTGTAGAGGAGATCATTTCGAGCCTTCCAGATAAAGTAGATGTAGCTTAGAATGGTAGAGGCTCGAACATTGGAGATCAGGTCGTCTTTCTTCAGTGAGAGTGCGCATAGCCAGGACCAAACATCGTCCTTGTAAGGAAGCGGATGGGGAATCCTGAGCCAGGAGGAGATGAGATTAAGTACCAGTTGTGCATAGCTGCAGTAGTGAAGCAAGTGAGTCTCGTCTTCAGGGAGGAGGTTGAAAGTATAGCATGTGTTGTCGGTGATGATGTTCCAGTCACGAAGTTTGGAGAGGGTTGAAAGGCGGTTATGGCTGGCGATCCAGGCAATGGTGCAACACTTAGGTGGGCAGGGGACTTTCCAGATAATGTTGTATTGGTAAAGAGGGGAGGGAGCAGGAGGTGACCAGCATGTGAAGTAAGCAGCAGATGTGGAGAATTTATTTTTGGTGCCAGTGGTAAGGTTGATGAAGCGGTCGCCACTCATCAGCGTGACAATCTCATCCCGTACCTTGACACCATGAGTGGTTGTTGTTGAAGTTGGCGTTGCAGGTCCAGATGGTTTGGGTCTTTAAGATGTTGTGACTAACCCAAGAACCCCAAACACTGTTCTCGGCATTATTCCCATTAAGCTCGAAAAGAAGTTTGGAGAAGCAAGCCTTGTTCCAAGAAAGGGTCTCCTTAAAACCCAAGCCACCTTCAGACTTAGGTAGGCAAACGGTGTCCCATGAGATAAGATCATGCGAGCTTGAGGCCTTCCCAGCCCAAAGGAATGAACGCAGCAAGCTCCTAATCTTAATCATGATGGAGGAGGGAATTAGAAGGGTGTAGCACCAGTAGTGGTGGAGTGACATAAGAACTGAAGCAATAAGTTGCTTTCTCCCAGTGTAACTTAGGTGACGGGCACACCAGGAAGAGATTTTATTTGTTGTCTTCGTGATAAGGGGGGTAAACTCGGATGCATTCGATCTCTTGCTACTCATAGGGATACCAAGGTAGATAAAGGGAAGGGAAGGGAAGCTCTTTGAAAGCCTGAGGAGGAAGCAAGATGATCACCATCAGAATCAGAGAGGCCTCCAAGAAAGATTGAAGACTTTGATAGGTTGATGGTAAGCCCGGAGTAGGATCCAAATAAATCAAGAGTGCGCTTCAGGATACCGATAGAAAGAGCATCACCTCTACAAAATAGCATGAGGTCGTCAACAAAGCAAAGATGGGTAATTCTTGGGGAAGAGCATTTGGGATGAATGTTGAAATCCGGATTTTGAGTGTTGATGTTAATCATGGAAGAGAGGACTTCCATGGCCAGGATGAAGAGAGTGGGGGGGGGGGGGGGGGGGAGAGGGGAGAACCTTGGCGTAGTCCTCCATAGCTGGGGAAATAGCCTTGATGACACGATTTATGACGTTAATTTAGGCATTCATTTAGATAGTTTTTTCCAGTTTTATTGTATGGTTTGGCATTAGTTCATGACGTTTGCGCTTAATTCATGCATATTGTCGAGATAGATGTGTACACGGACTTTTGTCGGTTTTGTAGGTATCTTGGGGAGTTTTTGGACTTAATCGACACAATTGAGGATCATTCCTCGTGATGGCACACTTCCGGACTCGTTGAGGAGCAAGCTAGGAGCAAAGGAGAACACATAGGACCTAGTTGGTGCATGCCTTGCACCAACTCATGGCTTGATGATCCAAGGAGAGTTTCTGGAGCAAAACCACGGCCCAGAGGCCATTTCCACGCCCGTGGTTTTGGCCGTGGTTTCTGTCTGGACCACTTTGACACGTGTCCCACGATCTCTTTGGCCGACTCTTGCTCTTGGTGGGGTATTTAAGTGATCTTACAAGCTGTAATTGGGGAAAATCAAATCTCTCTCTTCCCTTTTTGACCTAGCTTCTTCCCCAAAACACTTCTCCATTGTAGCCTCTCTTCCAAGCACCCATTGTGAGTGTTCTTGGAAGAGATTAGTGTAGATTTTCATTTTAAAGTGAGATTAGAGTGGTTTTGAGTGAGGTTTCCATTGTTGACAACTTGGGACAACTCTTGGATCCTTTGTAAGATTTGGTGACTTCTATTCTAGCTTTTAATGTATTTTCTTGGATTATTCTTCATTATCTAGCCATGACTTACAAGCATGCTCTATTTGTGAAGTTTGATCTTGAAATGTATGTTGTTGGCTGAATAGTTGTGATTCTAGGGTAAAGGAATGATGTTTATGCTTTGGAGTATGATTTTATGGACTTCCATGTTAGCTTAGGATCGATTTGTGTTCGAAACCCCAACTCAGTGTAGAATCACGACCTGTTCTTCATGATTCCACGGCCGTGGTTTCTATGATCCACCCGTGATTTTCTCTATTGTGCTTGTATTGATGAATTTGGATGTAGATGTGTTGAAATATTCTTAGTGTTTGTTGAGCCTAATCTAGCTTAGGGTGCCTATTGTTAGCAACCTATTTAAGGGATGAGACTTACCTGGTAATTTCCTCTCTTAGATACGTAAGATGATAAACTCTAGGTAGTAGTGAGCCAAAAAATCCGCTATTGGATTGAGTGTGCTAGAATCGTTGCGTAAGACTTACCTTTTCCGAGACTTACCCGGTAAGGAGGGGTTTGACCCTTAGGTAGTGGCCGGTTTGTGTAGAATTCCCGTCCTTAGGTTCCTTGAGACTTATCCGGTAATAGGGCCTTAGGTGCGAGACTAGTGAAGCATGAGACTTACCCGGTAATTGCTCCCATTAGAGAAACACCCAATTCTGAACAACCACAACCTTCCTTTGGTCTTTAGAAGCATGAATCCATTTTCATAATCGGAATTCCGAATCTCTAGAATCCGATTTCTTACCTCTTATCTCCTATCTTTGTGTTTGTGTGTTTGTTTGCTTGTTTGATTTGCATATTTTGTGATCCTTGTTTGATCACCCAAAACCAACAAAAAATATTGTGTTTTGCACTTTCTTTATTCCTCATCTCATCTTAGTTTAGATTTACACTATCATTGATCATTGAATGACTTGATTTCACCTCAGTCCTTGTGTTCGACCTCGGAATACTTTCCTTCCTACATAACGATCCGTACACTGCGGGTTTCGCTAGGTAGTTTAGGATTTTAGTTCGAGTTTATAAATGTAAAGCTTTTTGTGCTACCTTTTTAGCGTAACAAGCCTACCAGGGAGCCATTAAAATTGATTGAGAAAGAAGCAATTGAGATGCAAGCATCGATCTTCAAAGCACATCTAGGGGATATATGGCGTCTGTTATACTTCTTTAGGATCTCTTGACATAAGAGAATGTTATGTTTATTCGATCTCCCTTTGACAAAGGCCCCTTGGTATCTTCCGATGATAGAAGGGAGGGTGGCGTTGAGCTTTTCGGCAAGCAATTTGGAAATGACTTTGTATGTGGTATTGCAACAAGAGATTGGTCTGTAGTCAGCAGGTAGGGTGGGGTTCGGTTTTTTTGGTATGAGGGTGATTGTAGTGTGGTTAACATGGCGGGGCATGATACCCGAATGGAAGAACTCCATGATAGCATCCGAGAACAGCTTCCCAGTGGCGCTCCAAGATGTTTTATAGAACAAGGCATTATAACCATAGGGGCTTTGAAATCACCCATGTTAAATATAGCAGTTTTGATAGCCCCTTCAGAAAATCCTGAGTTAGTGAGATCCAGGTCATTCGAAGATAATGAGGGAAGCGGGCAATCAGGGAAGAGATTTTGTGGGTTTGCTAGAATTGTGGGATTTAGGATCTTGGAGAAGTGGTTAATAAGGATATGAGTTATACTTTCCACATTTGAGAAAGGCCCAGTAGCGTAATTTTCGGGGTCCAAAACACTTCTAATTGGATTTAAAGCCCTGCGCGTTGCAATATGCTTGAAGAAAAACGACGTGCATTGATCCCCGTATCTGATCCAAGATTCTTTAGATAGTTGCCCGAGTGTGGTTTGCATAGTAGCCTGGAGGGAATTAAGAGATTCAAGGGTGTAGAGCGCTCGGAGTCCAGGAGGTGCTGATCAAGGGGAGTTGAGATGAGCCTAGATTGAATGCTCTCGAGATTTGACTTGTGATCTTCAATAGACACACTAAGGGTCTCCAGAGAGATGCTGGGAAATTTTTTTAGGGCGTGTTTGAGCCTCTTAAGGTTGTTGTAGAGGCGATCCATTCTACTAGTGCGATCAGAGAGATGATGAGGAGCCCAGCAGCTTTTGACAGTGGCGAAGAAATTTTCATGGGAGGCCCATGAATTGTTGAAACGGAACTGACGGTGAGGCTGTGGATCTTTAGCATTAAGAGCAAGAATGGCAGGCGAATGATCTGAAATGTAGGGGTTGTCAAAGAGCACCGATGAGGCAGGGAAGGCAGTAGCCCACATGCCATTAATCACAACCCGATCGAGTTTGCTCCAAGTACGAGAGCCAACCTACTTGTTGTTCCAAGTGAAGGCGAAACCCGAAAAAACATGGTTAGATATATCATTAAGCTGGAAGCAATCAGAGAGCTCAGGAGACTGTTGAGCGATGGAAGAGACCCTTTCATAGAGCCTCTCAAAGGGGCAAAGGGTGGTGTTCAAATCACCAAAAAGTACCCATGGTCTGTTTGTGGTGAGGAGCTTGAACGTGGCGATGTTGGGCCAGAGAGGGGCGCGATCAGGAGGGAGATTGTGGCCATAGATGAATGTGCAATCAATGCTGGAGGAGTTTGAGGGGGTGAGGGGGGGTGATAGAGCAATGGATTAGCTGGTCATTTAAGAAGGATGTGGAAAGGTTTAGGGCTAGAGGATCCCACCATAGCCATATACGACATTTGGTGGTAGGGGTGACATTTGAAGAATATGACCAGTTAGGGAGAAGGGTAATAGTAGACAACTTGTCAGCCGAGATTTTGGTTTCAAGAATTGCAATAACATCCAAACGGTGTTTTTTAACCAGATCACTCACAACTTTACGCTGGTAAGGATGGTTAAGCCCTCGTATGTTCCAGGATCCAATGTTAATCGACATGGAGAGATGTGGAGGGAGTGTTGGCATCCTTGATGCTCTCACAAAGACGAAGAGTTGAGGTTTTGGTGTTCCAAGAAGAAAGTGGGTGATTATCGGAGATCTCGGTGACATCAGAGGGGGTATGCACCTGGATTTGGTTAGTCGATGGTGGATGAGAGAAGGTAGGGTTTGGGTGGATGGTTGAATATTCAGTTGAGGGTGGTAAGGTGGGTTTTTCAATGGCCTTGGTGTTTGTATGATGATTTGAGACGGAGGGAGATATCAGGTGTGGGTAAGAGGGGTTTTGGATTTGACGAAGGGGGTGGTTGGGGTCTAGATTTTTTGTGTGAACTTTACGGAACCCTTCTGGGTTAGCCAAGTTTTCCATGGGGC
The DNA here is from genome assembly GCA_033239045.1 of Fagopyrum esculentum. Classification (NCBI taxonomy): domain Eukaryota; kingdom Viridiplantae; phylum Streptophyta; class Magnoliopsida; order Caryophyllales; family Polygonaceae; genus Fagopyrum; species Fagopyrum esculentum. Next base: position 156,493,271 of record BSUD01000002.1, on the reverse strand, counting down.
TTTGGGTAGGGACGAATCACATCGGTGCCCAAAAATGAGACATTTGGGGCAATGCTCCGGCAGCCATTCAAAGGAGATTTTCTGGGTAATGGTCTCATCATCCGGGCCTAAGAGGGTAATCTCACGAAGGAGAGGTTTAGATGATGAGATCTCAACTAATATTTTGGCATGGCCGAGTCGATTGTGGTTAGCGGAGCATTGGTCAGTGAGGAGGGGAACACCAATTGCAGATCCGATTTTAGCCAGCATGTGGGGGACCAGAATCTATAGTCGAGGTCATAGAGAGTAGCCCTGACCGGAATGGAGGAGAGGCTTGAGTAGCTTAGATCCATTCCATGGTACCAACGCTTAAGAAGAAGAGAAGTGGAGCCATTGACAAGCCAGGGGATGCCCGAAAGAATGGCATTTAGGTCATCTTCAGAGGTGAAATGAAGAACGTAGATGCCATTCTCATTCCGGAGAATTTTTGGCTTGAAGATAGCATTCCATGCAGAGCCAGCAAAGGTGAACAATTTGTTGTACGTTAATGGGGAGCCCAAAGGAAATCCAACGAGAGTGTGGGATCATCTGGATATGGTGTCAGCAACATCATCCCTTGAGAATTGAATGAAACCATCCTCAAAACCTGGGGAATAGGTAAGGGACACGTGATTCCATGTTGATCCAGCCGAAAGGACATCCTTAAAAGAAGAAATATGGGGGCCAGCCTTGGAGTAATAATTAATGCTGCATGGGGGAGGTGAAAGAGGGGGAGGCGTGGGGTCACAGGAGGTCATAGGGCCTTAAGGGTTTTCTTTAGGATTTGGGTCAGGTGGAGGAGCTGAAGGGTTTTGGATGATAGAGTTATCGGCGAGCAGTGAACCCGACTCCGGGGAAGTAGTGTTTGTATGGTTTTCGATATCGGAGGGAGGGGGAGTTATGTTGCTATCATTGACACCAACATCGACATGGGTTGTAATGGGATGGTCTGGGCCATTCAGTGGAGTTTTCTTCGTTTGGCTATTGGATAGGGGGGGAAATCATTCAGCGAAGAGGTGGAATGGGGGTATGCAAGAGCCTGCTTGGAGATCCTGGCATTGTTTGACCTTATGAGATATTCAGGCACATGATTGTAAGGGCTCAGGGGGGTTGATGGAGAGCCGGGTTTAGGGGGTGGTTTCGCCCGGCCAGTGAGTTCAGACTTCGGAGATCTTGATCGAGTGTTGCTTAGGTCGTTTTGAGCCACCCATGGTGATGGGGGAATGGGGTATAACCGTCGGAGGGGTGGGGTGGGGGGGAGGGGGGGTTGGTTGGAGGTCGGCGGGGAGCCAACTCCAGGTGGCACCGGCGAGCTTGTGTAAGCCTTGTTATCCTTGTATGTGGCAGATCTTGAAATTAGAAAATAATACGAACTTAGATTAAGCCTTTGAACAAGATTATTTAAGGTCCCGAAATGGTTCAGTGGAAGCCTAATTTAAGACATATTTGGTATTCATACCTTTATACTCTTAATACATTTTTTTTTCCTTTTTAATATACTCCAAAAATTTGCAACCATTCGTACAGTGTTGGCATTTGTTGCTTCACATTCATGGCCTTTGCACCAACTAGACATCAATAACGCGTTCTTACACGGCTATCTTGATAAGGAAGTTTATCTTTTGCCTCCTCAAGGGTACACTAAGGTTTCTTCAGGTCATGTATGTCGATTGAAACGTTCCCTATATTGTCTAAATTAGGTCAGTCAACAATGAAATATCGAATTCACCAAACTACTACTTTAGTTGGGTTTTATCCAATCTCACCAGGAACATTCCCTATTCGTCAAGAAATCTCCTCCAGGTATAACCACTATATTGGTATACGTTGATGATGTATTAATTACTGGAGATATTCTTTCTGAGATCGCACCCCTCAAAACGGCACTAGATCGGGTGTTCACTATCAAAGACTTGGGACTGGCTAGATTTTTTCTGGGTATGGAGATTTCTCACAGCTCCATTGGTTTGCTTCTTAACCAGCGTAAATACATTTATGACATTTTGCATGACACTCAGATGTTAACTTGTAAAGCTACTACCTTCCCTATGCAACGGAACACACATCTCTCCTCTGAGTCTAGCGATTTATACACTGACCTTTGAGGCGTATAGACGCGTGATTGGACAGCTCCTTTACCTCACTCGTACCAGGCTACACATTGCATACCTAGTCCAACAAGTCAGTCAATTCTTAGCATCACCACGCATTCCACATTGGCATGCTGCCACTTATCTCTTATGTTATCTCAAAGGTACAATGGACTTTGCTCTTGCATACTATCCTCAATCTACTTTGTCCCTCACAGCCTACAATGATGCTGATTGGGGTTCATGTCAGTTTACATGTTGCTCCATCGCAGGATATTGCATTTTCTTTGGCAAATCACTTGTATCCTCGAAAACAAAGAAGCAACACATAGTTGGTAAGTCCTCCGTTGAAAGTTAATATCGTGCCATGTCAATGACAACAAGTGAGATCATATGGATTGATGGTCTGCTCCATGACCTTCACGTGGTCATACCTCGCCCCTTTGTGCTTTATTGTGATAACAAAGCAGCTCAACACTTAGCTGCAAACCCAGTGTTTCATGAGCGAACCAAACACCTCCGCATCGACTACCACTTCGTACGTGATGAAGTCCAGAAAGGGGTCATCAAAATTGAAATCTTCTTAAACACGCTTAGTAGAAAAAATATATTAACAAAATCCGGTTTAGTGATATGATTAATGTGGATAAGATTGTTAGTATCTTTTATTTTTATAAAAAACTTTTTCTTATAAAATCGAACAAAAAAATTTATTAATCCGATTTGCTGATTTCGTTTGAAAATTTTATTCTTTTTAAAAAATTTTAAACAAAATAAAAAGGTTTCTTTTAAAATCGAACAAAAAAAATTCTTTTAAAAAATTGAAATTGATAGATTCTGTTGAGATTACAGAAGGTCGAAACCCATAATAACGATTTGACTTTTAAATTTTTTTATTAATCCGATTTGGTAATATCTAGATAAGATTGTTACTTTCTTTTAATTTTTTTAAAAATATTTCTTTCTAGGCTGACCTTGTTTGAATTATTTTCCTTTTAAATTTTTGTAAACGAAATATAAAAGGTTTCTTTTAAATTCGAAAAAAAATATTTTAAAAAATATAAATCGATATATTTTGTTGAGATTGTAGAAGGTGGAAACCTAAATTAACGTTAATTGTTTTAAAAAAATTTGTTCTTTAGTAAAGAAAGATTTTATGACTTAATTCGTTATTTAATAAAAAAATTTAATCAGAGAAAAACTGTGGGCACGTCACGTCACCGTTAGTGACGCCTATTTTAATATAATACATAGAATATAGATATGTTGAATTGAGTGCGAAATACCTTATATAGTTCATCGATGGAATATTTGGTCATTTTAAATTAGTAAAAGTAAATAGAGAAGATTGGTTTAATAAAATCTTTTTATATCACTCATACAAACTAGATCCCACTAATTTGTGCATAATTTATTTTCTTCTAATAATAAATTAAAGGGTATAAGGAAAAATTAAAAATTAAAACCTATAAACTCACCCGCAAACGCCATAATTCACATCTGAAAGGCTTTTCTCGCAGTCTCCGAGCAATTAGGATATTTGAGCAGTTAGGTTTCCTCGTCTTATGATTTTGTCCTTGCCGATGGACTCGTCTTCTTCAAACACTTCGCTGACCACTAGTAGCCGATCCCAACAAAGCAGTTGCGGATTCCGACGAAATGGAGCCTAGATCCCTACAAAGCAGTTGACACCATTTGTCCGTGCCGCTGAACTCGTCTTCTTCAACCACTTCGTTGGCCGCTAGTTGCTGAATAGCCGAGGAAAAGCCGTCCCCGGATCCCACGCAGGAGCACCCATTGTCGCTCGCTGGAAAAGACAAGTCAACCACCATATCTGCCAAACCCAACCCCGATTTAGAGCCACAAGTTGCCTTCTTCGCCGCAGATCCGCCAAACCCGACCTAGATCAGGAGCATCCATCGTCGCTCGCCAGAGAAGACGAGCCTCCGCGATATCCAACAAACCCAACCCAGATCACGAGCATCCATCGTCGTTGGCCACTTACAGAAGCGTGTCAATCTTTGTGCCAAGATCTCTTTGCCACCTTCTCCTCCGCCTGGAACGGAGGCTGTCGTCGCCGAAAACCACTAGTGTTGCCAGATCCGGATCCCTAAACCCTAATTGGGACTATTGGCATTATCGAAGAAGACCATTCACCCTTCACCTAGAAACCCTGTTTAGGAATTTTTGGGTAAATTACAAAAAAAGATCTCTTGCTTTATAATTTTGTTTATGGCCCAAGCTTTTGGAATTTGCAAATTTGCCCAGAAATTAATTAATTACAGAAAGCGGCGGACCCACTAGCTACAAGATTTTTATTTTCGAAACCAACTAACTACGAGATTTGTATTTTTAACCTTGTATAACTCGATTTTGTGTATACGACGGACTTTGGCCTTGTGTAACTCGATTGAGCTTGGATTTGGGTATCTCGATCTTGTGTAAACGACGGACCTTTGGGCTTGTGTAATTGGAAAATGACCGATTTTGTTAATTATAGAAATTAACATTGTATATTAAGCGTGTATTAATATTGTTTAATTGAAATTGTGTATTAACATTGTGTATTAACATTCAGTTTAAGTATAACTTTACAAAAACAACAATCGACTACACAAGTTCAATTAGTCCAGCCGGTAAAAGGGTAGGCTTGTCCATTCGACCTTGTGTAAATCGAAATTATAACATAATCCCTTGAATTAATCTTTATAAGTAAATAAGATGAGTCGAGTTTGTCAAATAAATGAGTTGACGCTACATTAGGCAAAAAAGATGTGCTTAAACAACTCACCCAATAAAATAATATACCTCCTTTGGGTGATCTAATAGTCCCTACAAAGGGGAGATGATGGCTTATTGATTTTTTTTTATCCGTTTCGGGTCTAAGACGTGAACGCAAACAATAAGTGAACTTAAACGTAAATTTTCGAAGTTCCATCCTAAAATTAATTGACAAAAAGAGGAGTAGTTCTATAATTTATATGTTAGGTTAACATACTATCATATTTCGATACTATCATATTTGTTGTGAAACATTTTCACACGCCTAACAAGGTAGATTGCTGAAGATTACACAAACACGTACAGTATCGAATTAAGTAAACAGAATCACATATAACATTGATCAAGATAACATAAGACACATACATTACAACGACGATAAGCCCACACAAAAGCAAACCATATCATTAAGTCACCTAAATGGTGATTTATTTATAATAGATGCGATATTGATTGTTTCATGCATATATCGATTGCTTAAGCTTTGTGATGGTGGTCGTCTATGTGTTCACTGACAGTGAGTACCATCTCAAGCAAGCTAATAGGATGAGGCACGTCTTCGTGAATCTTTTCGTACTCGATGGTCCAGTTCACAAGCTCAATGCCTCCGGCTTCAGGCTTCACGTGGAGGTGAAATGCGACGTTCTTGTAACTCTTTAGAAGATCTCCATCAATTTCCTTGAAGGTCAGTGTCTTATTCACCTCGTCTATATTCTCCACTACATATTTGAGACATATTTCTTTCCATCTACACCAAAAAAGCTCATATAAATCCTATGCGAAATTTTAATGGGTCAAATATATATTGTGGGTTTAGTAGGGTCATTGGAGTTTTATCCTAAAACAGACCGACAGCGGATGGAGTAGTCCATCGAATTTATGATGGAGATAGACTTATTTATTATTGATATGGAGACATATCTTTCTCCATGAGCCCCTCAAATACAACCATGTGACTCGGTTAATATCTGAGGACATGTCAACTAGTTAAATTAGAAGCGACAATTTTTGTCCTTGTCCATAATCCATGTCTTAAAAGCGACAAGCCCGGTTAGACAAAATCCGAATTTATATTGGATCTAACATCATCTGAAATTATGATGGGTCAAATGTAACATATGGTTTTGTCGCACGTTCGAGCATATAAGCATTTGATCCGAGCCTAACACAGAAACTTAATAACTTGACACACGTACATTTTTAAACTTGACCCATCTTACATCTACTTATAAGATCCTACATAAAATATTGATTATCCTACCATAGTCTATGTGTGACAATATACTAAAATCGATTAATAAAAGTTTTGTACTTACTAATAGTGTAGTTCCAAAAGATGACGGAGCCATTCTTTCCGAACTCGCCTTCATGCAGCTCGCAACCTTGAATATGAGCCGGGGAGATCTTGGAGATGTGATGAGGCTTCTTAATCATGGTTTCATGGAAGAGATCTCCCGAAGCTTTTGCCTCAAACTCAGCGATGAGCTTTCCTTTCAAACCCATTTTGCCGAAAACACAAATGCAATTGAACCGGGTTCTAAAGTTGTGTTATTAGAGGAAATAGTTTGAGAGAAGGATGAGAAACAATGAAGAAATCGTCCCTATTTATAGAAGATCCGTGTGTTCCTCAACTGGTCAGTCAATTACTTAAATTTGAATTTTAGGTAAGTTAATGTAATATTTGAGTGGGACATACATACCATATCTAACAGCATTAATATATTAAAATATCAATAATGATGTGACAATATATGAAGCTTTTATACGGTTCAGTGGCTCCACAAGTAAATTATCATCGATCATCTCAATTATTTGATCAAGAGTGTTACATGAAAATGATTATTGTTGTAATCTAGAATGAAAACTTAACCGAGAATTTAAAAAATTACACCACGGCAACTTTTTGTACCAGATTAATGTTAGTAAAAGTTAATCAGGATGGATCGTTATAGGTTTAACATTAACTTTAGGACAAGGTCTCATAAATTCATTGAAACGACGACGATTATGTTCCGCCGAACTAAAAAACCAATTATATATTTTTTCTCTCTCGATTAGATTCTAATCTTAACAATGTGTTGTTAGTACGCTAATATAGTGTTTTGAGTTATGGTGACAACACTAATATGATTTTTTTTAAGGGTGAAATGGGATATTGGGCTCGGACTTTTTATATGAGCACCATCTAAGCTCATTTGTTTATGGGAGAATTTGACATACTAGGCTTTTTTTAGTTTTTGTTTAAGAAAATGTACCCCAAACTTTTTACGACTTTCATTTAATAGTAGGTAAAAATTATTAACCTTTCTATTAGAAAGAAAGAATAAATGATGTTTGTTATTTGTTATATAAGTATAATTTTTAATTTTTAATTTCTGAATTTGTTTTCTTTTATTATTTTTCTTGCATTTTTTTATTTATTTTTTATTTTCTGGACTGAATTTCTCATACCGGAAATTCTCATACCAGAATTTTCATACCAGAAATTATCATACGAAAAGTTCATACCAGAAATTTCATACCAGAATTTTTTTCATACCAGAATTTTTTTCATACTAAAATTTTTTCATACCAGAATTTTTCATACCAGAAATTTTATACGAAAAGTTCATACCAGAAATTTCATTCCAGAAATTTCTGAATTAAAACTAGCGGCACAATCAGCACTTGTGCTTTCCGTCCGCTATTTATTTTTGTTTACATAATACTTTTATTTTGAGACAATTTTAACATATAATTCTCCACTCAAATAATGCTCAACTCCTCCACGTCTTGTCAATTTGTCATTGTCAATTGGGAAAAAGAATAAGTCTTTTGGAAACCAAAGAGACGGTGATGGACCCATTTTTGCAAACCGTCATCATATACACAAATTACAATAAAAAAAATTGCAAAATTACAACGAGCCCCCTAAAATTTGCAAAATTAAATATTAGACAATTAAAAATCCATTCCGGTATGTAAATTTCGGTATATAAATGTCCGGTATGTGAAATTCTGGTATGTGAAAATCCGGTATGTGATAATTCCGGTATGTGAAAATCCGGTATGTGAAATTCCGGTATGTGAAAATTATGGTATGTGAAAATTCCGGTATGTGAAAATCCGGTATGTGATAATTCCGGTATGTGATAATTCCGGTATGTAAAATTCCGGTCAAGTATGTGAAAATTCCGGTATGTGAAATTCCGGTATGTGGAAATTCCGGTATGTGATAATTCTGGTATGTGATAATTCCGGTGTGTGAAAAAATTCTTCATTCTAGAAAATAAATAAAAAAATAAAGAAAATAAAAAAGACAAAAAAAATTAATAAAAGAAAATAAAAAAAATTCAGTTTTTAAAAAGCATTTGGAAGAAAGAATAAAACAAGAGGATGAAGAAGGTTTGATGGTAAAAAAAAATAAGAGGGGTATATTTACTTAATTGAAAAACAAAAAAGCCTACTTACTATCACTATTTCTCTAAATAGCTTACTAACCAAATTTGCCCTTTGTTTATTAGGTAGGTGATAATAAAGGCCCCTCTCAATTATTTGAAAAGATTAGTTCAAAGGGTTATTTGATAATCTTGATTTACACTGCTGAATCCCAATCGAGTTACATAAGTCCAATGTCCATTGTTTACACAAGATCGAAAATACAAATTTTGTAGTTAGTGGGGTTTGAACTCTGGATAACGGACCCACCTTTTACCAGCTGAACTAATTGAATTTTCGTAATTTGTTGTTATTTTTCGTAAAATGATACTTAAAATCTAATGTCAATACATATACCCAATTTCAATTGAGTAATTTAATAACCAATTGTAATTACACAATGTTAGTACCCAATTTCAATTACACAATGTTAAGATACAATTTCAATTAGATAATATTAATACACAATCATTTTTATTTTAGTTGAAACATAGAAAATCTCATAACTAGAAAATAAGGCCGTTTCCTACAAATAAAACTCTACGGAAAACTTTGCAATTATGAGAAAATATTGGGCCATGATCATAAAAAACGAAAGCCCTAAACTAAACTACTTATTCTTCCTTTACCATCGGATGACGGCGGCCAAAACACAAACCGACTTTGATGGTGCCGGCATTAAGGAGGGATGAGCAAGAGTAGTGGTTGGCTTTGATGGCGGGCACAACTCTCCCAATAGACCTTGTGCAGGTTTACCGGTGGCGGCTCTCGATGCAACCAGAGGCGGCTAGGGTATAATGACTATTGGTGCGGCTTTCCCACGACTAGGTTTTCCGATGGTAGCTCTCGTCTCTCGATGCAGGCGGAGGCGACTACTGATGTGGTTTCGCGCTTCTCATTTTCACTTTTCTTCCTTTCTTTATATGATATTAAAATTAATCAAATTATACTCTGACTAAACCATAAGAGATAAATTCAATATTTTTTCTTATGAATAAGTCTGTATAATTATTAAATTGGTTTCACTGTGAGTTGCAATCAAACAGGTTAAATGTAAAGTCACACGTGGATGGTGTGGTGGTAGAGTTGTTGAGATTATTGAATTCTTTGTTAATGACGGCAAAGAGATGGTTGAGCAATGTTTATAGGTTTGTGGTATAAGTGAACGACAGATGTAAAGTCGCGATGCCTCAGCCTCTGTGCATTATTTGTGCAAGCTTTTAACATATATGTACGTGATTTAGTTTGAAAAAATTGGTTTAGTGGGTCTTTTATGTTTATGGAAAAAAAATAAATTCTTTATTTATTAATCTAAATTATTTATTAATTTAAATTCATCTATATATCAATCTTATACACTAACCTAAAAAATGGGTGAGTTGTTTTAGTATATAAGCTTTTTTGCTTAATTTAAAGTTAAATAGGCTTTTTTGTTTATCACGTGATAAATAAAAAACTCTCGCTGATAGGTCCTCCCTTTTACCCTTATATCAGCTGAACTAATTGAGCTTTGTGTATTCTTTACATAGTATTAGGGCCTATTTGGTATTGTATGGGTATTCTTTTTTAAAATTTTTGGGATGGAGATTGTTGGGGATAGGCATTGTTGTGATTTGTTAAATTTTGCTAACTTCCGTTGTTTGATATGAGATCGTTGGGATAGATTGTTTAATCAAAAATTACAATATTGCCCTTAAATAATATGATGATTTGAACTGTAGGTGTAGTTAAAAAAGCAATAACAAAAAGCAACTCATATTATATACAGTTATCGTGTTATAGTTCAATAGGTTCAATTCTTTTTTTTTTTTGAAAAGTTATTGTATTAGTATCGGAGAAAAATATACAAGGTTCCACCTAGGGGGTTTACAAACTGAGAGGGGAGCAAGAACAGATAGCAAATAAGACGATTAAAGCAATTGGATACCAAGGGTGTTAGCCCATGATATGGAGAGTTCGGATCTATCCTTCCAATGGTGAGAAAAGTGGTTCTTTGTGGCTTGAATGATGTTGTGTGCGCAAGTAGCTTCTTGAGTCACAATATGGTTGAAGGCCAAGTCATTCCTTGCCTTCCACGTGAAGTAGATGAAGTTGATGATTGTGGCAGTACGGACGTTGGAGATGAGGTGGTGTTTGTGTGGGTTGATGGAGGCGAGCCAGTACCAAATGTTGTTCTTATAAGGGAAAGGTGGAGGAACTCGGAGCCAACGGGAAATGAGGTCGAGGGTGATGGTGGCGAATCGGCATTCATGGAAGAGATGCATCTCGTCTTCAGGCTTTGCATTGCAAAGATGGCAGGTATCGTTCTGGGTGATGTTCCAGGCCAGCAGCTTGACGAGGGTGGGGAGCCTATGATGAGCAGCAATCCAGGCGATAAAGCTGCTCTTGGGGGTATTGGTCCTTTTCCAAATTTTACTGAAAAGTTTGGAGGTTGTTGGGGAAGGAGTAGTGTTCAGGAAGTAATATGCAGCAGTTGTGGAGAAGTTGCCATTAGCCTTGGTTGTAGCAGTGATGAATGAGGCACCGTTTTGGGATCTCTGGATGTGGAGGATGAGGTCTCTGACTTTCAGCAATGAGTTCCATGTGAAGCTGTGTTTATAATCAGGCTCGCAGGTCCAAATGGATCGATTCTTAAGTATATTGTTGCAAATCCATGAGGACCAAAGGTTAGGCGTGGGGGTAGCGCTGAGTTCACTAATCAGTTTAGACATACAGGCCTTGTTCCAAGCGAGAAGTTCCTTGAATCCAAGGCCACCGTCAGCCTTGGGAGTGCATATAGACGACCAAGCAATCAGAGCTCTATGGCTGGAGTCATTGCCCGACCAAAGGAAAGAACGCAGCAGGCCAGTGATCTTCAAGATAATCTTGTGGGGGATGGGGAGCATGGAACACCAGAAGTATTGCAGTGGGATAAGAATAGAGGAGATGAGTTGTTGTCTACCGGCATAAGAAAGTTTCCTTGCACTCCAAGAGTTGACTCTTTGTGTGATCTTGTTGATGAGCGGTAGGTAGTCTGCATTCTTGAGCCTTTTGCTGCCAATTGGAATGCCCAAGTAAGTGAAGGGTAGTGTTTCAATTGGAAGTCCGGTAGAGGAGGCGAAGGAGCTATGATCTTGAGGTTCAATACCGCCCAGGAAGAGAGATGACTTGTTGACATCAATAGGTTCAATTCCGCTAATGCTACATTATACTCATCATCCAACCTAAATCACAACCTTGCATGTTCCCTCTGCAGACATGTTTCCCTCTGCTGACATGACCTACAAAAGGGAAGGAATTGAAGGTAAAATATTAATTGAACTCAAACTTTCAACATATTCGTAATACTACGTGATGTATAAATGGTAAATTGTTAATGTAGGTAGAAAGATACACGTGGGTGACGGCATCAACGACTCACCAGCACTGGCGGCAGCGGATGTAGAGATGATGATCGGAGCAGGGACGAACATAGCGGTGGAGGCGACAAAGATATTATTGGTGAAGAGCAACTTGAAGGATGTCGTGACAACATCAGACCTTGCCAAGAAGACTTTTTCCCGTATCAGGCTCAATTACATTTGGGCGATGGCTTACAGCGTGTTTGTTGTTCCTGTCGTTGTCAGCACCGTACTCCCTCTCACTGGCGTACGGCTCCCGCCTTGGCTCGCCGGAGCTTCCATGGCTGCTTCTTCGGTTACCGTTGTTTGCTCCGCACTCATGTTGAAGTAGTACAAGCGACCTCGCAGACTTGGGATGAAGATTGAATATTGATAGAGAAGAGAAGATGAGTGATTGAGAAGAGAAGACAAGTTGAGGAGAAGGAATAAAAGTTTGATCGACCGGATGTTGGTGTGCAAAGGATATGTGTGGAATTCAAAAGAATCTAACTCAATGAATCCCTAATAAGCTTGGCTGGGCAATATTCTTTTTACGGTATTCTTTATCCAAAAGAATCTCGTAAAATAATATAATCCCGAAGCTCCAACTCATGCCAAACGACTCAAATTTTTCCATCCCGAAGAATCCCATGAAAAAGAAGCTAAATAAATCTCTAACAATATAATACAAAAGGGCCTTAATACGCAATGTTGATACACAATATTAATATGCAGCGTTAATACACAACTTCAATTACACACTATTATTACACAAATTCATTTACAATGTAAGTTTTTGTAGTTAACATAATCGGTCATTTTCCAACTACACAAGTTCTGTTGTTTGCACAAATTTGAGTTACACAATCTGAAATGAGTTGTACAACCCCAATAGTCCGTCATTTACACAAATCCGTCATTACAAAAGGTTTGGTTACACGTACAAGTTCGTCATTTACACAAGTCCGTCATTTACATAGATTGGGGTAATTGGTGAACTTTCAAAACTCTGGGGCTTTCCTACAATTAAAAAACATGGGTCATTTTCGGTAATTATCCAGTTAGGTGAAAATTTGTAAATTTTAAAAGTTTGGGCTAATTGTGTAATACAAAATTTTGGGTGATTTATTGTAAATTACCATAAAATCAAAAAACCCTAATTAACTCCTCGCAGGCTTCAATGGGGAGCATCGGAGGTGGGGAGGCACTAATATCCTCGTAGGCGGGGCGGCACTGAGAGGATGGCGGCGGAAGACCGGTGCGAGCTAGAGGAAGAAGAGCGACTACGAGATTTTATAGTCGTCTTCTCTGATGGACTGGGGCTTTCTTGCAATTAAAGTCATAGGAAGAGGATGGCGGCGGACTAGTGCAAGCCAGAAAAAGAGGAACGACTGCGAGATTTAATAGTCGTCTTCTCCAATGGACCGCGGCGTTCATGCAATTAGTGTTAGAGGAAGAGGACGGATTGATGCGACCGAGAGGAAGAGGATGGCGACAGTGGAACGTGCAATTAGAGTCATCTTCTCCGCATGCAGAAAGTTCCGACTCGGGTTTCCAAAGTCATCTTCAACAACGGTTGCAAGCGGTTCCAAGCAGGTGCATGCGGTTCCGTGCAGTTCCTCTTGGTCGAGATGTAGGCGACGGTGGGCGAGACGAAGAAGACGAATGACTACGAGAAATCCTTACTACTTTGGATGTGGAATTTTGCAATTGACGATGATTTTATAGGGTTTATATTTTACTTTTTCCCGGTTGCATACATATTCTCTCGGTGTTAAAAGGAATGAAAGCCCACATAGTTCTCTTTCCTTTTCTTACCTTTTGTCGGACTTTTGAGTTTAATTACCCTGCTTACCTTCATGCATCGAACTCGGAAGTTGTGCCCGGATCATCGGAGTTGGAATACGATTTTGAGTCATAAACCAGGGCATTCCGTTGTTTTTGCTTTTCCGCTCTTATCCAATCTGTAAAGCATACTTATGCCTCCAGTTTTTTGGGATTCAATTGGCTTCTCTTATAACTTAGCATGTTCCGTCCTTGGCTAAATGCTTGCTCCATATCAATCGTCGATGTGGGCACGACCATGAGTTGTTTCACAATTTTGATCAAGGTTGGAACTTCGAGGCTAACTTCTTCCACCAATCCAAAATTTCGAAAGATTCACTATCAAAACTAAAACATGTTGTTAGATAATCTTGAAATTCTGCACTTACGGATGAATACCGTGGTGTTTTTGTTCTTTTAGCTAAATTTTGTTCTTTTAGCTAAAATTTATTTACCTTTTGAAAGAAGAAGAAGAAGAAGAAGAAGAAGAAGAAGAAGAAGAAGAACAAGAACAAGAAGAAGAAGAGTGTGGAGGAGTCGGTGTGGCGGTAGAAGAACTAGCACTTGTTTCAAAGGAAGAAAACAAATTTTTAATTTCAATATGAACGGTAGTCATAATGATAAAAGTGTTTGTAGAACCTAAACTCAAACAATCATAATAAACACCCAATAATTCGGTAACACCTTCAACTTTAAGTCTAGGATCAAAAACGGCAGAATTAAGATAAACTAATAGAATTAGACATGGGTCCGGTTTGGGCTAAACCGCCGAACCGGTGGTTCCCAAACCGGCAGTTTTGCCAAATTGGCGGTTTTGGTTTGCCGGCTTGGTCAAGCCGTGGGTTACCGGTTTAGGTTTAGGTTTGACTTTTGGCCAAACCTAAACCAGCGGTTTACCCCAAACCGACAGTTTAACCTCCGGTTTGGTTAATTGTTTTTATTGGACCAAACCCTCTGGTTTGGTACTCAAACCGTCGGTTAACCGGCGGTTAACACGCCGGTTTGGTCCAATTTCCAATTTTTTTTATAAACCGCCTACCAAACTGGCAGTTTAGGTTAAACCTAAACCGCCGGTTTAGTTTTTCCCGGTTTAGGTTTAAGACCCATGTCTAAAGATAATATCCATGTAATAGTTGGGTCATTTCAATTTCATGTCATTTATAACACTTACAAGGTTTGGATAAGTAAAACTGGTTTGTAAAGCATCGGCTACGTTTACAGCTATTTCTGAAAAGCTACAACAAGTGGGAGTGTAAACATAACTCATCATATTAGTTGAATCACTTAAGACTTTTAAAATATTACAAATATCAAAACAAGTTTGCCAAATAGTTTCATCATCTAAAATTGACCAAGGAATGTTTTGTGCGGAAAACGCTTGTAAAAGCTCTTTGTAACAAAGACCTTGACTAAGTAGTTGTATGTAGAGTTTCAATGAGTTCCAATATCTTTTGAAAATACAATTGGATGAACATTATTTTGTAAACACGTTGTTCTCCATTTTTTTTTCAAATCGGTTGAGTGCCAAATATGTTCAATTACGTTGGTGATGAGGGTTAACATAGAAGATAAAATTTTAAGTCTATCTTGAACACATAAGTTTAGAATATGACATGCACATCTTTGGTGAGTAAAAGAAGTCCGAAAATATTGTCCCGCATCCTCCACCAAATCGTTTACGACGGCGGTGTTAGCGGATGCATTATCAAAAGAATATGAAAAAACTCGAGCTTGTAAATTATATTCTTGTAAAAGCGTTTTTATCAAGTTTGCAATGTTTGTGTCATTATGTCTTTCGTTGTAACGGAAAAATACAATAACAAATTTATGCAAAAACATATTGTTATCAATAAAATGGAAAGTGGTGCCCATGTAAAAATGTCTTTGTGATAATGTACTCCAAATATCACTACAAATAGAAACTTGATGCGAAAAAGATGACAAAATCGTGAGAATTATTTGTTTCTTTTGTTCGTAAGACTTAGAAACTAATTTGAAAACGGTATTGCAAGAATTTGGTTTAAAACAAGGTTGAAGATATGTAGTGTTATGTTTTCGTACATCTTGATATTCCGCATAAGAAAATGGAAATGCATGAGAGCATATAAGGTTGACCAATCATATCCTAAACTTTCTTCACTATGATTATACATAAATAAAGGAGATTGAGAGGAAGAAGATGCAAACCCGTGGGACAATTGTGATTGTCCCCGTGATATCCCTAGTTTCTCGGGATGAACCTTTTGCGTGTGGGTTTGCAAAGTCCCGTAGCCGCCCTTCGCCCTTCACTTGTACACCTTCAGACTATAGTTGCATGATACTTGATAATATTCGTTCACCACCTCACCCTTCTTGTAATGCTTTATAAAAATGTCGGATGTAAGCATTTTTGATGGAGGAACTTGTCGAAAACCCCTTCACCTTATGACATTTCGGGAATTTGGGTTTTACTTTCTTGTGTGGTAGGAAAGAAAGCGGGATGAGTGTTGTCGCTCGAATTTGCCATTAGAATTGATGGAGAGGAAGAAGATGCAAATTCAAGAAATCGAGAATTGAGAATAAGAGATTGAGACTTGAGAGTAGTATTAGAGAGAGTTAAGAATGTTGGTGTGAGATTAAATGGAAGAGGGTTGGGTATTTATAGGAATTGAGTGGGTTTTTTTAAAGCATTTATATAATATTTTTTAATTAAAAAAATAAAGATATTACACATACCCAACGACTATATAGCCATTGGGATGTGGGGCCCGCCTAACGGCTATTTAACGGGCCAACGACAACATTTTATATTTTTTTCTTTTCGCCAAATCGCCGGTTTGGCAAAAAAAAAGCACACAAAAAAAAGGTTAAACCACTAGTTTCGGCCAAACCTAAACCGTTGATGGGCAGTTTGATCAAATCGGAAAACCCAAACCGACGGTTTGGCCAGTTTGAAAACCGCCGGTCAACGGTTTAGCCCAAACTGGACCCAAATCTAGCTATGAATACCAATGAATATTAGTAAATTGAATAATTGGGTATTACAAAATTCTTTCCATCTTGGGTATTACGAAATGTTTTTCATCTTGGGTATTAGTAATGATGGTAGTAGTAACGATGAATATTAGTAAATCGGGTAATTAGTAAAAGAAAAAGTTGGGTTAAATAGACTCTTTTTTATATGCTTTTGTTTTGTAGACCCCTCTAATTGTAACCATTGTAATCGATTTTAGGTTAAAACACTCTCTTTCTCCTTCTCATTCACACTTCTCGCTTCTCTCCCTCCCATTTGATTCTCATACCAGCGATCAATCTTTCTCCCCCTTTTTGATTGTCTCTTCCAGCATAGTTATCCAACGACCAATCTCTCTCCCATTTCTCAACTTCACCAATCGATCTCCGGCGACCAATATCTCACTCATATTGTTTTTCCCCTCAAAAATCTATAAACCCTAACTCAACCATCACAATGGGTCGGTCAAGGGTTAAGGCTGAATGATTCTTGTTGTATGATCCATTTCTAGTATCATTTGTTGATGCGTTTCCCGTGTATATTGATATGATTTGTCTGGTATGAGTTTCAATTATGTTTGTCTAGTATGATTTCTGGTATGAGTATGGTATGAGTTTGATATGGGTCTTTGGTATGTTTCTCTGGTATGAGTTTTTGGTATGTTTGTCTGGTATGGTTTCTGGTATGAGTCTAGTATGGTTTCTCGTATGAGTTTGATATGGATTTCTGGTATGTTTGTCTTGTGTGAGTTTTTGATGTGTGTCTGATATGGTTTTTGGTATGAGTTTTTTGTATGAGTCTAGCTAGTATGGTTTTAGGTATGTGTTTGATATGAGTTTCTAGTATGTTTGTCTAGTATGAGTTTCTGATATGTTTGTCTAGTATTTGTTTCTAGTATGAGTCTGGTAGGGTTTCTGGCATGAGTTTGATATGAGTTTCTAGTATGATTTGTTGATGTGCTTCTTGTGTATATTGATATGATTGGTCTGGTATAAGTTTTTTGTATGAGTTTGATATGAGTTTCTGGTATGATTTTTGGTATGAGTTTCTGGTATGATTTTGATATGAGTATGTTCTTCATGTGTATATTGATATGATTTCTCTAGTATGAGCTATGATATGTTTGTTTGGTATAGATTCTGGTATGAGTTTGATATGAGATTTTGATATGATTTTCTGGTATAAGTTTGATATGAGTTTCTTTATTTCCTGATATTCGAAATTGGGAGCTAGGATTGTGTGTGAAAAATTATAGGGAGAGAGTACAAATTGAGCGTTTTCAAGATATTATGTTTCTATTTTGATAGTAATTGCCCTAAGAGAGAAGAATTACACGTATATGGAGAGAGTAGAAATTTGAACGATAAAAAAATTTAGGGTATATTTACTAAATGTGTTTATACAATGAGTACTCTTAATAGAGTAATATTGCTAAAAAGGTCTAGTTAGCCACTTTACCCTTAGTAAAATAAGTATTACAATGTCTGCTGAAGATGGGCTTCCCTTCGCATTTCGTTGGGCTGATCAATGAATGCATTTCCACTGCTTCGTTCTCGCTTAACATAAATGGCTCTCTATCTGGACACTTCATGGGACGTCGTGGGTTGCGTCAGGGTTGCCCACTATCCCCGCCACTATTCGTCATAGTAATGGAATGTTTAACTGCTATGATAAAGCGAGATACCTCAAACCCTGATTTCAACTTCCATCCCAAGTGTACATCGCCTGGCATCACCAACCTGACCTTCGCTGACGATCTTCTCCTCCTCTGTAGGGGTGACACTCCGTCCATAAAGATCCTCAAAGGTACGCTTGATGCCTTCGGCCTTGCTTCTGGTCTCATGATCAATCCGGCCAAGTCTCTACTCTTCACTGGGGGAATGTCCATCATGGAGAAAGATAGAGCCATCGCTGCTTCTGGAATGACTATCGGCTCACTCCCTTTCCTTTACCTTGGAGTTCCTATTGAGAGTAGTCGTCTTATGATCAGGGACTATCTTCCCTTGATTCATAAGGTCACTAGTCGCATCCAATCATGGAGTGCTAAAACTCTCTCCTACGCCGGGAGATCGCAGCTCATCAGATCGGTTCTCCTCTCAATTAATCACTACTGGAGCTCGTTATTCCTGCTGCCTGTAAGAGTCATCACAATGATCAACACTCCTATTCGCTCTTATTTCTGGTCCGGAATTGAGAATAGTAAGAGATCACTTATTGCCTGGAACGTGATCTGCTCACCAAAAGCTGAGGGTGGTCTTGGCTTCCCTGACATTCACTCTCGAAACAAAGTCGCCCTTGTTCGTCTTATCTATGAGATCGATAAAGAAGATAGTAACATATGGACTCAATGGGCAAATACTCACCTTATCAAGAGATCAAGCAACATTTGGGACTGCCTGCCTAAGCAACACCATAGCTACTTTTGGAAGACTCTCCTAAAGATTAGGAATGAAATCACCATCCCACACTCGGCACTTGCTAACACCAATGGAACATTTTCCTACAGCAATGTCTACGACATGTTCAAACCAAATGTTCCCCTTAACCACCCCTCTCCTTTTAAGGTTATTTGGCTTCGCTCAAACATTCCAAAGTGCACCTACATCTCCTGGCTAGCTGCCCATAAGAGACTGCCCACTCTGGCCAGAATCAAATCCTGGAATCCTTCTATAAATGATTGTTGTAAGCTGTGCAACAATTTTGTTAAGGACAACGACCATCTCTGGACCTTCTGCAGTTATGGTTCTCTCGTCCTCGACATTGTTTCTCGTTGGACCTTAACTCCCTACCCTGCCCCCTATCTCAATGACCTTTGGGGTTGGCTAAGTACATGCAATAACCATAACCTGGCGCTTATTGAGAGTATCCGGATTGCTTCCATCACTTCTTACATCTATCAAATATGGAAGGTTAGGAACCAAATGATCTTCAACAACACATTTACTAGAGCTGTGGAGTGCGCTAGCTTGATCATCTCATCCACCAAAACCTACTTCGAGGCCATCTGGAAAGATCGATCCCCCGCTTCACTTCACATGGCCAGGCTGTTGAACCTGAAACTCACCTAGGCCTGTTTTTGCCCAAGGATCTTGTTAAGCTTGCTTTTTTGCTTCTGTCTGAAACTCTTATGTAACTCACTTGTACATCCTTCCCTATCAATACAATTAACCATTCAAAAAAATAAAAAATAAAAAATAAGTATTACAATTGAAATTTTGTAATTAAAATTTAGTATTATTAGTGAAATTACAATTAAAAATTTGAAATAGATAATTCACGGTATTTGACTGAGGTAATTAAAATTGAATAATTAAAATGACGGTTAAGTTAGTCGTAATTTTATTAAAGTTGCTAGTATAGATCCATGTGATGGCCATGAACAAGTCTTTTGAGCATGTAATTCCGGCTATCATTTCTACTTTAACGGTAGTGGATTTAATATAATAACACATTTGATTCACAAAAAACTAGTGATACAAAATTTATCGGTTAAATTAGTTAAGTAAGCCTTTTTGAGATTTCTCTCTAATAACTATGTACATGTTATAAATACGTTTACTAAATGTAAGTGATAAAAATTGAAGAGGTACACAAATTTAATGAAAATTAAAAAGGGCCTATTTAACCAAATTCTTTCAAAATTATCTATGTTTGATTAAATTAGAGTTAATATAACTTATCACTGCAAAATATTTTATTTAAATATGGAAAAAAATCTAATTGTATCATTCGAGCTCTTACATTCAAATCATTGAACAATATTTCATAATCATGGTCCAAACACGGTGACCAATGTTCATCATTCTTCTTTAAAAGCATCAAAATACGGAGGAGTGCTAACCTCATTACTGAAATCATGGATCCAAATGGCGTCCCTGTCAAAACTCCGGAAGAGATCGGTCACTCTCTTATCTACCACTTCAGTAGGGCTTTCAACTCCCAACGTCTCAACCCCAGTAGGAACCTCCCTCCCATTGACCTCCCCACCCTCAACATGAATGATATCTCCTCTCTTAATGCGCCAGTCACGAATGAAGACATCAAACAAGCCCTCTTTAGCATTGGAGACAATAAGGCCCCAGGTCCGGATGGATACAGCTCTCTCTTCTTCAAGGACGCCTGGGGCACCATCCAGCATGACTTCACAAACGCAATACACGACTTCTTCATCAACAGAAGACTACTCAAGTAGGTGAATCATACTACCATAACTCTGATCGCCAAGCATGACAAACCCATAACACCCTCGGACTTTAGACCAATATCTTGCTGTAATACGATATACAAAACCATCTCCAAGATTCTCGCTAGGCGCATCAACCACATCCTACCTGATCTCATTAGTCCCAACCAAAGTGCCTTCATTACCTCAAGATCAATCAAGCATAATGTCCTATTATCCCAAGAGATCCTTCACAAGTATGGTAGGCAACACATTTCCCCCAGAGTTGCAATGAAAGTTGATATTTCTAAGGCTTTTGACTCGATCAGCCACGAATTCATTCTGCATTGCCTACATTTAATGGGGTTTCCGGAGGCCTTCACTGAGCTGATAAGAGAATGCATCACCACCGCCTCCTATTCAGTCAATGTCAATGGGGAACTTAAAGGCCACTTCACTGGCACTCGTGCTTCGCCAGGGCTGCCCTCTTTCCCCTCCACTCTTCGTCATTGCAATGGAATTTCTCCCAAGGTTGATCTCGGAGAGAACCTCAAACCCGGATTTCAACTTTCATCCCAAATGCTCCAATCCTGCAGTATCTCATCTGGCATTTGCTGATGATCTTATTCTCCTTTGCCGAGGGGATGTCAAGTCTGTTAAGATCCTGCACGATGCTCTTGAGGAGTTTGGTTCACTATCCGGCCTTGTCATAAACCCTGATAAATCTCACATCTACACTGGAGGCATGAATCATGTTGAGATCAATGACGTTGTTCGCATCACCGGAATGAGGATTGGCTCCCTCCCCTTCATGTACCTAGGGATACCTTTGGGTAGTAAGCGGCTGAATGTCCAAGACTACCTCCCCTTGATACATAAGATCACAAAACGAGTGCACTCCTGGAGAGCCAAGTCCCTCTCCTACGCGGGTCGTGCTCAGCTCATCAAAACTATCCTCTACGCAACCTGTCACTACTGGTGCTCCATGCTTGTCCTTCCTGCAAAGATTATCACCACTATCACCGGCCTGTTTAGGTCCTACTTCTGGTCGGGTGTGACCAATAGCAAACGCGCCCTTGTGGCCTGGGACTCTATCTGTCATCCGAAAGCCCATGGCGGACTTGATTTCCCTGACCTTGCCACCAAGAACAAGGTCGCCCTCTCCAAAATACTATATGATCTCGATCAAGGCAACCCTAGTCTCTGGAACTCATGGATCAACCAACATCTCTTCAAGCATGGGGACAACATTTGGAGCTGCTCAGCCAGGAACTCTCACTCCCCCTTCTGGAAGAGTCTTCTCACACTCAGGGACGATCTCCTGACCTCTCCATCCGGCCCCTCATGGGCTACCTCCCTCACCAACAATAATGGAACCTTCTCCAGGACCAAAGTTTACGATCTCCTCCGACCTCCCTTTCCTACAGACCACCCTTCCCCATTCAAAGCCATATGGCTTCCCTCCAACATCCCCAAACACTCTTACATTGCATGGCTTGCTGCCCTTAACCGCCTCCCTACCCTCTCCAAGATCAAATCTTGGAACATGACCAATGATGACTCCTGTCGGCTTTGCAACTTAGCCCCCGAAGATGGTGATCATCTCTGGAACCACTGCGGCTATAGCTCCACTGTCATGTCCCTTGTTTCACACTGGACTAAGACTCCCTCTCCTTCGCCCTACCTAGGCCGCATATGGCCCTGGCTTGCCTCCTGGACCAACAAGAAACCCCTTCCCATGGACTATATAAAGATTGCTGTAATGACTGCTTACCTCTACCACATTTGGATCGCAAGGAACAACCTGATCTACAACCAGACCCTCACCACCCCCTTCGACTGTGCTGGGATGATCATCAGAAGTGTGAAGACGCACTTCGCCCACAACTGGAATGATAGATCGTCTCTCACACGTGACATGGCCCGCAACCTTGGCATTCCCCTCCAATGATCTTTCCTTCCTTCTCCCTGGCTCCCTCATGCTCCTTTGGCAATGATTCTGTACTAAATTTACTGTCAACTTGATCTCTGCTAAGTTATCAAATCTTGTAACATATCCCCCCTCTAATACAAATTAAATTTTCAAAAAAAAAAAGAAAACTCCCATCCTATCTTAGTTTGTAAAGTTTTGACAAAGTTATATTTAAAAGTTGTCTTTAGATTTGGGTTGGTTTTGCCTATTTTGATCTTTGTCTTAATAAAATATTTGATGTTATATTTATAAGTCGCTATAAACAATAGTGTTTTATTGCACTCATTTTGTATGGGTGTGCCTTTTTCATTTTAAAAAAGCTTGTAGTAATTTTTATCTTATTTAAAAATAGTATTCTAATTAAATTGGTGGCAAATAATTTATTTTAAGAACGAAAGAAGTTCAATTCATTAGATAAAAATAGTAAAATGAGAGATCACATGTGATAGATAGACGGACCAATTGTCATGCGTTTAAACATTTTATAATCATCTTTTACCAAAAAAGAGCTACACGAGGTTGGTGGCTGCCAAGGATGCGAAAGAAACGACAGCCAAAGGCGTGGGCAAACAACGAAGGTCAATTGGCGGTCAAATGACGATCAAGCTCACATCACTGAACTTGCTCGAAGGTAAGGTATTTTGGGAGGGTTAAAATAGCCATAGCCAAACAGGGAACTCCATGGTTATAATTAAAGACATATGGAACCCCTATGATTTTTGTAGGGTTTTGATAATAGAGGGTCTACTTATTCAATTTATTCAATGATTGAGGATTTGGTGGCAAGCAACATCTATGTACTTAAAGTTATATCCTCAATTAAGGCGGATTGCATCCCTAGTGTAGATGGTTTTTAAACTCTAAGCTCTGTTTAGTTGTAACTCTAAAAACGAAAACGGAATGAAAATGAATATAGTTTATATGTATACATTGTTCATGAATTTTTTAGAATCTTTCTTTGTGAGCTCATGCAAAATGCATTTGTTTTCTTTATTTTGTTTTCATATAAGATATCAAATGTAATTAAATTATACTCTAATTAGTTCAAACCACAAAAAATAATTCCACAAAGTTTCACGAACAATAATATACATATGTACTAAATTCTTTTCCATTCCGTTTTCATTTTCAAAATTAAACCAAACGGACCATAAGAATCTAATAACCCACGTGTATTTTGTTGGTACAAAAAGCTATTGAAATTTCAGCCTTCTAAATTTGAATCTAGATTGACTATTGCAAAATTGATTGACCTACTCTTCCACCAATCAACCAACAATTTTCCTTCTATTTCTTTCTTTCACCTAAAAACTTTATGGTTATCTTAATTAAATGAGACCTGTATCTGTCACCAATCAATTAATAAAATATATTATAGAACGAGTCCTCTCTTCTATCCGTGAAAAAAAAAACCGAAATCCCCTAAAACAAAGAAATCCAAGCCTCTCAAAAAAAAAAAGCCCTAATTGCCGACAAAATAGCCCTAATTGCCGACAAAATAGATTTGGAGTTTTCACGGCCTCTTCTCTCAAATAGCTTCAATCATCTTCCTCACTACTCCCAATAACCTAAAAAACTATTTCTTACGGTGCATGAAAAAAATCACAAAGATACAAGCTTTTTGAAGGGTAACTTCATCAGACACGTCCAACAGAGTAACAACACAAGACTTCAATATTATATGTGAAAGATTAAGAGTTCAAGTCACATTTCTCATTTCCATCATTTTTTTTTCTATACATATTTTATGAAATTATTTTTTTAATTCTTTCTTTTATATATCTTTTCCTAAAAAATAATATTTTAAATTAAAAATAATCTCATTTTACTTTTATTTTCATTCTTTCATATACTTGTCTGTAAAAAAAATATATTTTAAGTCATTCTTTTTGTTTTTTTTTCTCATAAACATAAATTTTAACATTAATAAAAGTTTTTATATTAGCACAGAGCCTCCAAAAATTATTGACGACCTAAACTTCATACTATGACATAATAATCGGACACTAGCCATTTTGAATGAACATTAAGATTTTGAAATGTCTAAACCCGGAAATAAATCAATCTCTTGGATAAAAATACAAACAACCATATAGAAGAGAGAAAGTCCAGTATCTCCCTGAACTACTTCATTTATCTGTAATAATCTATGAGCTTGCAAGGATATATTGTATATATAAACAAGGGTATGAGACTTACGGGGTGTATTCAATTATGATTTTACAGGAATTTTTTAAAATTTAAAAGTCTATGGGTATTCAATATAGATTTTTAAAAGTTCATATAAACCTTTTGGTATTCAATTAGGATTTTAAATTTTCCATAAAATTCCTATGGTATTTAAAAGTTTGTTGATTTTAAAAGAATCTATTATTTCATTGATTTTGTAGGACTTTTTTTTTATTAATTTTATAAATATCTAAATCCTAAAGAATTCTTCTCCCAATACATAAGATTTCTACGCCAAACTACAACCCTGAAAACCCTAACAACCAAATCAACGTCTTCGACCGTTTTCGAGTGCTTGAGCTTGGTGCATTGTCGGGGGTTAGTTCTTTCTCGTGTTTTCCGACATGTTGATTGTTTTCTTTCTCGTATGTGTCATGTTGATTGTTTTCCATCATGTATCATGTCTATAATTGCTTGTTCTTTAGAATTGCTTGTTTACTGATTTAACTTCCCTCCCCAAATTTTCCACCATTTTCTCCCTCCAACCTTCGATCTCATCAATCTTGAATATGATCCAAGGTTGTCAAAACATAAAAGAAAGAGATTTTAAATAAACTCAAAATTAATACGCTCAAAAATTGAACGAGCAGAAGTCGAGCCAACGACGACGTCTCTCTGTTTTGAGAAACCCGTTTGGCAGTGACTGTCTTTCCCGTTTCTTCGAGATTTTGGCCATGTATTAATCCACAGAATCTAACATAATTTGTATTAACTCTATATAGAATTAAAAGATCCCACAAAATCAACAAATTCTATAAATTATTAAAATCAATCAAAATCTTTAAAAATCTAGATTGAATACACCCCACTTAGTTTCTACACCAATCCAAATACCACCTCTTACCTCTAATGTCATCTCCCCTCTTACTAACGTTGTACAACCACAACACCACTGAAGGGAGTGCTACATCAAACTCTAGTGAAGATGAAGTTAAAGCCAAAGGTAATAACATTGAGTATTCTAGTCTAGAAGACTACTTATCTAAAGTTAA
This sequence comes from Fagopyrum esculentum, assembly GCA_033239045.1. Lineage (NCBI taxonomy): Eukaryota > Viridiplantae > Streptophyta > Magnoliopsida > Caryophyllales > Polygonaceae > Fagopyrum > Fagopyrum esculentum. Next base: position 156,467,435 of record BSUD01000002.1, on the reverse strand, counting down.
AAGTCAGTTAAAGAAGCAAAGACGTAAATCCCTTATATTTTTGGTAAATCAATTGATATATTTTCTAATTTTGAAAATTTACTTGTACTAGAGAAAGAGGGATTTGCATAGGGGAGGAGCAAAAACACGAGCAAATACAGAAGGGAAAACAAAGTCTCTATCTTAGATGGATCCATAACATTCGAGCCGTAGCAAGCGAGTCAGTAGATATGTCCTTCCAATGGTGAGTAAGATGAAGTTTAGTAGCACGGATTGCTTCATCAACACGGTCAATAGCCCTTGTGAAAGTGTTGTTATAGATTAGGTTATTTCTAGCCTTCCAAGAGTAATAGATGTGGACAATGATCGAGGCAATGCAAGTGTAGTCAAGGAACTTCTTCTTGGGGGTGCAGCTTGAACCTAGCCGGTCCCAAAGGTTGCGAAGGTAAGGAGTTCTCATCCATCTTCAAATAATGTCGAGAGTGAGGGAGGTGTAAGAGCAATGGGACCAAAGGTGCCCATCGTCTTCATGACTGGAGTTGCAAAGTCTACAAGTATAGGAGGAGGTGATATTCCACTGAAGCAACTTGGAGAAACTGGGGAGCTTCTTCAGGTTAGCCATCCAAGAAATAAATTTGCACTTGGGTATATTATAGTTGCTCCAAATGACCTTGCAAATAGGAGAAGCAGGGGGATGAGTTGTTGATCGGAAGAGGGAGTATGCTTTCTTGGAGGAGAGAGAACCATCAGGGTTAGTTATGGTGTTAATTCATTTGCCACCATGAGGAGAGGGATGTAAGTCATCTCTGAGGCTGATGATGCATTTTCAAGAGTGGCTATTGTTGTATCAAGCTTGGTAACTCCATATAGAGTGGCGTTTAAGGATGTTGTGGTTAACCCAAGAGCTCCAAAGGCTGTCTTCATTATTGTCAAGATAAAAAATGAAGCGGACAAGGCAAGCTTTGTTTCTGGCGCTAAGGTCAAGGAAACCAAGGCCACCATAATCCTTGGGATTGCAGACATCGTTCCAAGCCACAAGAGCACGCCTACTACTTTCCTTACTAGACCATAGTAAGGAGCGGAGAAGAGACTAGATTTTGCTTAGGATGGAGGAAGGAATTTGAAAGATGGTATACAAGTGGTGGTTCATGGCCATACAGATCGATGATATCAATTGGGTTCTTCCGACATAAGAAAGGAGCTTGACACTCCATGATTGGATCCTTTTGGTGATCTTATTGATGAGTGGAAGGTAGTCCGAGTTTAGGAGCCGTTTACTCCCCACAGGGACAACTAAGTAGTGAAAGGGGAGAGAGCCCAATGTGAAGTTAGTGGCATGTGAGATTTGATCCCGCATAGACTTGGTTACTCTGCCAAGGAAGATAGATAGCAAGGTTGATTTTGAGGCCTGAGATCTCACCAAAGGTGTCAAGGGTAGTTTTTAGGGTGAAGATGGAGGGGAGGTCACCATGGCTGAACAACATGAGGTCGTCAACAAAGCATAGGTGGGTTATACGAGGGTTATGGCACTTGCCGTGGATTTTGAATGTGGAATTGGAGGTATTGATGGTGATCTTGGTTGAGAGGTACTCCATGGAAATTATAAAGAGGGGTGGAGATGGTGGGCATCCTTGTCTTAAGCCTCTTGTACCTTTGAAATGACCAACAAGAGAACCATTAATGTTGATGGAGTATGTGGCCGTAGTAATGCATTCCCGAGTGAGTTGGATGGTATGGTCAGGGAAGCCAATCTTATGTAGGCAATGGAGGATGAACCCATGGTCAATGGTGTCGAAGGCCTTTGTGATATCAATCTTCATGCAAGCTCGAGGTGAGATGTGTTTCCTGTTGTACTTGTTTAGTATCTATTGACAGATCAAGATATTATGCTTAATGGACCTTTTTTTGACGAAAGCACTTTGGTAAGGCCCTATGATGTGGGGAAGGATGAAATTGATGCGGGAGGCTAATATCTTGGCTATTGTTTTATACGTTGTATTGCAGGAAGAGATCGGCTTGTAGTCCGAGGGTGAGGTGGGATTATCCTTCTTAGCAATGAGGGAGATCGAGGAAGGATTGATCTGGCGAAGCATTCTCCCATTGGTGAAGAAATCGTGGATAGCCGAGTTGAAGTCCTCTTTAATAACATTCCAAGCTTTTTTGTAGAAGAAAGCATTGTAGCCATCGGGCCCAGGAGATTGTTGTCGCTAATGCTAAAAAAGGCATTTTTGATCACATCAATGCTGACCTACATAGAAAGGGAATCAATATCATTAGAGTTAAGGGTTGGGAGGGGAAGGTCAGGGAAGGTTGCTTGGCTACGAGGGTGGTAGGGTTAAGGATGGAGGTGAAGTGTTTAAGGAAGGCGGAGGTAATGGTCTCCAGGTCATGGGAGATAGAGTTGTTGCTATCACTGATAGAAGTGATTTTGTTGCCACATCGCTTGGAATATTTGATACATCTGAAAAAATAGGATTCGCACTGATCACCATACTTGATCCGGTTTATCATGGATAACTGAGCCTTGGTGGTACGAACGCAGTCGAGATTCCCATTGCGCCTTTTTGTGGTATCTCTCTCAATCTCCTGGAGGGAGGGAGCATTTAAGTTACCTTGGAGAGTAGATTGGGTATCACGTAGTAGCTTCCTTTGATTCTGTATAGCACTATGGATCTCCTCTAGCTTAGCACTCGGGAATATCTTAAGCTTAGGCTTAAGGAGCTTTAGATTGTTGGTAAGCTTATACATGGGGTTGCCTTGAATGCTGTTGGACCAAACATCGGAGATGCATGGGAGAAAGTTGTCATGAAAGGCCTAGGCATTATTAAACCTAAACGGCAAGTGGCGCTTGGCATCAACCTAGTCAAGGGTGAGCATGGCCGGCGAATGATCATAGACGTTAGGAAGGTCAAAATGGGCCGTGGAGTTAGGGAAGAAGGAGGCCCACGAGGAGTTAATGAGAATGCTATCAAGTTTACACCAAACTCTTGATCCGAGTTGTTTATTGTTCCACGTATACTTGCAACCCGAGTAAGGGTGGCAGGAGATTTGGTTTAGATTGAATTGAGAAGCAAGAGTCGAGCTCGGGGGGTTGTTCTATGGTTTGGAGATTGCTTGGAATAGTAGGGCTCGATGGGTCTACTTGTAAGTCGACCCTAAGTTGGTGTTGGACTTTATTATTGAAGAAGTTTATGTGTCTCATCCATTATCTAGCCTGGTAAACCATTGACAAAGCTTCCTTATCCGAGAGTGGCTTGTTAATCTCGGCCACACATTTAGGAAAGGTAATAGAGCAGCTGATTCACTTGCAAATTTTGCTTTCTCATGCGAGTTAGGTGTACATTTATTGGAAGAGCCACCTTTGGGCGTTATGACTATTTTTTAGATGACATTCATGGGGTTAGCTTCCCCGGTATGACTCGTATCTAATATTTTTTTTCGTATAAGATGCCTAGCATGGAGTAGTGCACTCCCCTTCCACCAAAAAAAAATAATTGTATCACATTTATAATATTTCTCCCCCTTTTCTGTTCCTCCTGTTTGGAACAATTTTTTTAGAGAAAATTCTTCATAAAATTTATCTCATTCTTTGCGTTGTTGTTGATATACTAAAACCTACCAAACAAAGATCGTACTCATATCTTAATATCGATATCGGTACCTATATCTGATATATTGATATCTAGATATGGATACCAAACATGCACTTAGACTAGTCTAGGACGATTACGTAAGATATAGATACAAAAAAAATTAAGGACTAGATATTCGATAAGGGGACTTAACAATTAATGGACAGAGGATTGTTGATTTACAAAGGACGATGATCGTAATTAATTAAAGGATTAAAAGGTGATTAAGGGAATAAATTTATGCTTAACAAAATGAATTAAGAATGCATACAATTATGGAAATCGATGGTCTAAAACCTATTTGCAAGGATAACGAGACCAATTGTAGTAAATTGAGTGTCAAATTTATGGTACTTCATTTGTGTTGGATGTAAAAATAGACAAACATGCCAAGCTAATTAAAGAGGGAAAATGAAGAGAAGGGTATAATAAATAAGTTGTTGCAATACAAAGTAGCAAGCAAACGTAGGTGAAAAGATGTAATAATGATATCTTGGAGAGAAGCGATCTAAGAAAGTGAGTACCCCTACCATAATGAATTAATATGTAACCAAGAATATGAATAACATGAACTTCACTAAGCTAATATCTAGGTAATCATCTAACATAGGTCTTACCATAAACAAATAAAGAACGTGTTAAACTAACTTGAAGGTTCTTTGACAATCACAAAAAATACAAGAGAAACTCTATAAGCACTTAGAAATCTAGAAAAGACCAAGAGAAGTCTCTCTTGGTTAGTGTAGAACTAGAAAAAGTACAAAGACTGAAACTTTCTATGATAGTTAGACATCCCAAAGGTAAAGATAAAACGTTACTCTCAAAACAAGTTCTTTTTAATTCTTTACTAGTAAAACAATCTCATTTGGTTAACACAAACTGTTTTATTTAAAACCTTTTATAAACTTCACTTCTTTCGAAGGTGTAGGAACCTGTAATACGATAGTTAAACTGTATACAGTATAACGATAAGGTTCAGAATTTCATACCACCGCAGTGCGTATAATGAGTAGAGTCGAGATCGGAATCTCTTTCCTTAATTCTAAAAACACTCCGTATTACGACGGTTACCGGTGCTTAAGAATCCCAAGATACAACTGCTGTTCGAATCCGTTCTTCGTAATAGAACCGGAAGCCTACGAACCAGTAGTGCGTTGCACTCTTGAGATCAGAAAAGCTCGCAAGCTTGAAGAGAGAGAAGAGAGAATGATTGTTGGTGTGTTTTGGAATGAATGAAGAGTTCTCTATTTATAGGAGCTGGAGGAGCTGAATTGGGCTATGGGCCTCGAGGCCCATTGAACCAGCCCAAAACCGGAGCCAATAGGAGGGTGACACGTGTCCACAATCCAAAAGAATTCGGATTCACCTTAGAAGCCACGTTTTTAGGAGTCAACTGAAGACCATAACCGCCCACTTTTGTAGGGGTTGTTGGCTGATCCGTTGGATTGGATATTCGGATATCTAGCCCGGTCTGCTGATCCGTTTCAACAGATGGCCTGGCCCAAGGCCTTCCTCATCTAGATTGTTGGACTTCGAGTTGGGTCGGCCCAAAAATAATATAGGTGGCCAGCCCAGATTATAATTAGGTCGACCCGCCCCGCAGCACGGCTCAGACTCGACTCGGCACGGCACGACCACGAGCTCGGCTCGGCGCGCGCGCGTGTGGTGTTTTGCCTACGTCGTTCCCCATTGAAAATGGGTAGTGACTCAAGGCCACATGCCTTAGAGCAAACTTGCCCCTTATATCCTACTCTCTTTTACCTCCATATAGTCGATGTGGGATTCACCCAATTTTTGACTATATTTCCAAGTTATTTCCTAACATGCAACCAACTTTGGGCATCCATTTCTCATTCAAACGGAACTCAATTTTAATGTATGAATATACCACGAGCAAGAGATTGCGGAGACGAAGTCAACGCTCCCACTTTCCGGTGTTGATAATGGCCGGAGCCCACCGGAAATGTGCCCGGAAAAGTGTCCAGTGCACACATGTGTTAAAACATGTTTTATTTATTCTTTTCATTAAATTAGTTCCAACAATCCCCCACTTGAATAGAAATGATTCTAAACATATGCTTCTCTGCTTTTAGACAGACAGAATTCTCAAGAGTACAGTCGAAAAATCACTGTATCTGGACTGGTGCCATGTTTCATGCTTGAACCGTCCATAGTGAATAGCTATCGGATTTACTCGACCAGGTAGTGACTATGATGTCTTGAGCCACCCGGACTTTTATGTAAACCGAGACAACAACTATCACACAGTGTCATTTTCTCGCAGAACGTTTGGTTCTCTGGTTGTGTTCATTTTGGCCTTGAACATCCCTGGTTTATTCATGAGTGAAGTTGGAGAATTCAGCCTCACTTTATTCTCCTAGACACGGCCCCATGTCACACTCACAAGGTGATTGACCATAAAGAGTATCTTACATACTCCCCCTTTGTTTCAAGGCGATGAAATCATTAAAAGCCAAGCTTAACCTTAACTCATACAATTTGCATTGTTTATCATCCTTAGGAACTGAGTAGAGACAGTGCTCCACTTGATTCAACTTGGTTAGGTTTTCCTTTTGAACCTACATCATGGGATCTCCAGTCATGTAGGTAGGGTTTTCCTTCAAGCATCCTCTTTCATAATAGACTTTAAACCCATTCCTTTTGATGATTTTAAAACTTGATCTCTTGACAAACCCTTAATAAATGGATCCGCTAGGTTGTCAGCTGATTTGATATAGTCTATCGAGACTATACTTATTGAGATCAGTTTTCTAATGAGCTTATGTCGTCGTCTAATATGACATGACTTTCCATTGTATAAAACGCTCAGTGCCCGAGCTATAGCCGATTGACTATCACAGTGTACACATAATGCCGGTAGTGGGTTTTCCCACATCGGAATATCTTCCAAGAAGTTCCGAAGCCACTCAGCTTCTTCTGCTACTTTGTCTAACGCAATGAACTTAGACTCCATTGTGGATGTGGCCAATAACGTTTGTTTGGAAGATTTCCAAGACACTGCTGCACCATCAAGTGTAAACACATATCCACTTGTGGATTTTGAGTTTCTAGAGTCGGATATCCAGTTTGCGTCACTGTATCCTTCTAGAACTTCCGGTTGGTTACTATAGTACAGCCCATAATTTTGAGTATAACGGAGATAGTTCAATACTCTAGTTATCCCTTTCCGGTCTTTATGTCCTGGGTTACTTGTATAGCGACTTAGCACATTAACTGAGTGCGCTAAGTCAGGGCGTGTACAATTGGTTAAGTACATAAGACTCCCAATTACACGTGCATACTCAAGTTGTGACACTGAGCCCCCCACATTTTTGGTCAGGTGGAGTTGAGGATCCACAAGACTCTTTGTTGTTCCACTCGAGTAGTTCCTGAACCTCTCAAGAATATTTTCAGCATAATGAGCTTGGGACAGGGTAATACCTTCGGATTGTCTAGTGATTTTAATCCCTAGAATGACATCCGCTAATCCCATATCTTTCATGTCAAACTGACCCCTAAGTAAATTCTTAGTTCGGTTGATCATGTCTTTGTTGCTTCCAATGATAAGCATATCATCGACATATAGACATAACAAGACATATCCCGTAGGAGTATTCTTGATATATATGCACTTGTTGCATTCATTAATGCTGAAACCATTCGACATCATTACGTTGTCAAATTTTTCATGCCACTGCTTAGGAGCTTGTTTGAGTCCATAAAGGGACTTTACAAGTCTACACACCTTGTGTTCTTGTCCAGACACAACATACCCTTCAGGTTGTTTTATGTAGATCTCCTCTTCTAAATATCTGTTTAGAAAGGCAGTTTTTACATCCATTTGATGGATTTCTAGGTTTCGTAATGCCGCTATTGCTATTAGCATTCTTATAGAAGTTATTCTCGTAAATGGAGAATATGTGTCAAAGAAATCCAACCCTTCTTTTTGTCGGAATCCTTGCACTACAAGCCTAGCCTTGTTACTTTTCGATTGAGTCATCGGTTTTCAACTTGGTTTTGAAAATCCATTTGCACCCAAGTGCTTTACACCCTTTTGGTAAGTCAACTAACTCCCATGTATGGTTTTGCATAATGGAGTCAATCTCACTTTTGACTGCTTCCTTCCATGAAGGTGCGTCAAGTGTAGACATGGTTTTTGTGTAACTTCTTGGTTCTTTCTCCATGAGAAATGCCGTTATGAAGTCATCCCCAAACGATTATTCCGTTCGAGTTCTTTTGCTTCTTCGAGGTTCTTCCTCGACTATTTCATTTCCAGAAGTGCCTTCTTCCCTTTGTTTACGAGTTCGTTTTGGATTTTCTTTATCCTTACACGGAAACACGTTCTCAAAGAAAGAAGCATTTCTAGATTCCATTATTGTATTAACATGTATATCTGGTATATTTGATTTATGTACCAAAAATCGATAAGCACTACTGTTGTGTGCATATCCTATGAAAATACAATCAACGGTTTTAGGTCCGATGGTGACCCTTTTAGGAGGTGGTATAGCCACTTTTGCTAGGCACCCCCACACTTTGAGGTATTTATACGATGGTACTTTACCTTTCCAAAGTTCATATGGCGTTTTGTCAGTTACCTTATGAGGTATTTTGTTGAGGATGTAATTGGTAGTAAGCAATGCTTCTCCCCACATGTTCTGGGGTGGCCCAGAATCCTGCAACAAAGCGTTCATCATCTCTTTCAGAGTTCGGTTCTTTCGTTCCGCAACTCCGTTAGATTCAGGTGAATAGGGAGAAGTTGTTCGATGAACTATCCCGTGTTCTCTACAGAACGCATTGAAGGTTCATCCTACTCGCCTCCTCTATCACTTCGTACGACTTTGATTGTCTTACTAAGTTGGTTTTCAACTTCCAACTTGTATTCCTTGAATTTTTCCAAGGCCTCATCCTTGCTTCTGAGCAAGTAGATATAACAATATCTTGTACAGTCGTCAATAAATGTGACGAAGTACTTTTTACCTCCTCTAGTTTGGATAAACTTCAAATCACACAAATCAGTGTGAATTAAGCCTAGAGGTTCTGTAGTTCTCTCCACTTGTGGAGATGGCGTTTTTGTGAGTTTTGCCTGTACGCAGACTTCACATTTGTCTTTGTTTAATTTGCATTTTGGAATTAGGTTGAAATTCATTAGTCTTTGGATAGACTTATAATTTACATGTCCTAAACGTTCATGTCAAATATTAAAAGACTCAACAACATAAGAAATAGGAGTTTTATTCATTGAAACTTCGGTTACAACCTTCGGGATGACTGTCATTACACACATTTTGAACAGTTCATCCTTTTGATACCCCTTGCTTACATAAATCCCACGTTTAGTGAGAGTTAGCTGATCGGACCCTATTTCGACTTCGAATCCGTTCTTGCTCAGCAAAGATCCAGAAATTAAGTTCTTCTGGACATTTGGCACGTGCATGACATTGTTGAGAGTCAGCTCTTTCTCATAAGTCATTTTTAGCACTATCTTGCCATGACCTTCGACCTTTGATGTGGACGAATTCCCCATAAACAGGATCTCGTCCTACTTATTCTTCTGATAGGTGGAAAACATCCCCTTGTCAGAACAAATGTGGCGGGTAGCACCAGTGTCATACCACCACTCCATCGGGTTGCTCCGACCATGTTCACTTCAGATATCACAACAACTATATCAACCATTGTCAGATCGTCTTCAGCTACTTGGGCTTCAGCTTGAGCTTTGCCCTTGCCTTTGCGTGGGTCGCCCTTGTTCCGACATTCGTCAGACTTGTGACCCATTTTGCCAAAGGCGTGACACTTGCCGGCGAATTTCTTTTCAACGGTAACCCAGAGTTCCCTGGAAGTTTCAACTAGTATGTACACTTGGTACAACGAGTAAGACAGACGGCTTAGAATCCACCCTTTGCACACATAGTCGATGTTCAGATAAGCTTGGAGTTCCTCCGCATTTGCGGGTTTACCCTCGGTCACATATCCGTCGAGTTTGTGCATGTTTAAGAAGAATAGCATCTTCTGTTGACAGGTTTTGAAATTAGTTCCATCAAACTTGTCTGGCAGCAATCCTACGCTCGGAGAGCCATGCATTGATACTGTCTGGGGGACAAGTTGTTGACCAAACTGTACACCACTTGGAAGTGGATTAGTCCTGGTTGGTAGGTTTGGCAACTTAGCCGGTGGTAGACCACTCCCCAATTGAATATGGGGTGTTTGCTCAACCCTATTTGCTGCATCACTAAGGAGCCTCAAGATACTTCCATTATCGAAAGTGTTCGCACCGTCGGTAGTTTCTTTTGTGTTATGAACCATTTCAGTTACACAGAAACAACCACTGTCAGTATTTCAATTTTTTGATCGGAAATCGAAAGTCAAAAACCGAGGTTTAAAAATTCGGGTATAAGTCCGTACAAGAACGGACTTGTTTTCGATTTAATATTTAAATCGAATTCAAGTTTAAAAACAAAATCGTTTTTGTTTTAAAATTAATTTTGAAAACTGAATTTAAAAATTCAAGTTTTAAAAATAATTCCGGTAGAAAACCCGGTTTGACTATTCCGGCGCCTTATCTACAACACTTAATAAACGGTTAGTGAATAACAGTTTAACAAGTTTTTAGAATTAAGACTGTAGGAACCTATAATACGATAGTTAAACTGTATGGAGTATAACGATAAGGTTCAGAATTTCATACCACCGCAGTGCGTATAATGAGCAGAGTCGAGATCGGAATCTCTTTCCTTAATTCTAAAAACACCCCGTATTATGACGGTTACCGGTGTTTAAGAATCCCAGGATACAACTGCTATTTGAATCCGTTCTTCGTAATAGAACCGGAAGCCTACGAACCAGTAGTGCGTTGCACTCTTAAGATCAGAAAAGCTCGCAAGCTTGAAGAGAGAGAAGAGAGAATGATTGTTGATGTGTTTTGGAATGAATGAAGAGCTCTCTATTTATAGGAGCTGGAGGAGTTGAATTGGGCTATGGGCCTCGAGACCCATTGAACCAGCCCAAAACCGGAGCCAATAGGAGGGTGACACGTGTTCGCAATCCAAAAGAATTCGGATTCACCTTAGAAGCCACGTTTTTAGGAGTCAACTGAAGACCATAACCGCCTACTTTTGTAGGGGTTGTTGGCTGATCCGTTGGATTGGATATTCGGATATCCAGCCCGATCCGCTGATCCGTTTGCACAGATGGGCCTGGCCCAAGGCCTTCCTCATCTGGACTGTTGGACTTCGAGTTAGGTCGGCCCAAAATTAATATAGGTGGCCAGCCCAGATTATAATTAGGTCCACCCGCCCCGCAACACGGCTCAGACTCGGACTCGGCACGACCACGAGCTCGGCTCGGTGCGTGCGCGCGTGTGGTGTTTTGCCTACGTCGTTCCCCATTGAAAATGGGTAGTGACCCAAGGCCACATGCCTTCGAGCAAACTTGCCCCTTATATCCTACTCCCTTTTACCTCCATATAGTCGATGTGGGATTCACCCAATTTTTGACTATTTTTTCAAGTTATTGCCTAACATGCAACCAACTTTGGGCATCCATTTCTCATTCAAACGGAACTCAATTTTAATGTATGAATATACCACGAGCAAGAGCTCGCGGAGACGAAGTCAACGCTCCCACTTTTCGGTGTTGATAATGGCCGGAGCCCACCGGAAATGTGCCCAGAAAAGTGCCCAGCGCACACATGTATTAAAACATGTTTTATTTATTCTTTTCATTAAATTAGTTCCAACAGAAGGTAAATAGAAGGTAAAAATAAGCACACCTAGAAGAAACATATCTCTGTTGATCTTCATTCGATTATTCACATATGAATTGAAATCACAAACAATCTATCATACGGTACAACAAATCCCTTCTATCAAAAAAGACTCGGCCAGACATGTATAAAGGTGAGAATCAAGATGAAAGAAAAAGTCATTCCACAGAAATCAACATTTGAAAATATAAAAACAAGGAAATAAAAAAAGTGATGAAAGAAGCTAACAATAACTAGGGTTCTAGAATCCGGAGCCTGACTATCTGTTATAGAAATCTAAAAACTAAAAATATACAAACGAAGATCCCAAGCCATAAAACATAGGGAAAGACCCAATAAAAAGATGGATCTTAGATCAAAATCCGTAAGCGTAATTAAGGTCTAGACGGCTTAGAGATGGTCATGCCACAACATGGCATCCCGTTTGGACCTAGTATGTTCCTCATCTGGGTCAAGGTTGATGGAGCAACTAATGGGCTAGTTAACCCTAACGGCTTAGCCACAACATGAAGACGGTCACATATGACATCTAGTTCACCATCTGACATGCTTTCATGCCCTTTGGATCATAGTTCTTTTGTTAGTTTCTAACACAAAAACTAGCTACTTGAATCATCGATCTTTAGTCATGTTTGATGTTGAAATATAACTCTCGACTTCAAGGAAGAAGGAGCTCTCATGTATTGACGTAAATTTGATGAAAAACACCTTATAATCGGCCTTGAACGCTTGAAATATGAAATAAACAGAAGTAGACACCGAAATCGTAATATGAATGCAATCTATATTATACAAACATATATATTGCCAAAGAGATTTATAATGTATAAATAAGCAAGCTAAAAGACGTAAGTTTAGATGCTATCAGAAATCTCAGTGGGTCAGTTGATATAGAACTAAGAGATGATTAGAATTTTATATGACATCAATATGAGGTTAGGATTTACTGTTCTTTTGGCTATTAATCAAAATGTGAAATATATGTATTTTTTTTTTTTTGAAAATTTACGTATATAGATAAAAGGGGACGTACATGAGTCAACTTGATAGGGTACAATCAAACACAAAAATAAGGGGAGGCAGAGATCAAACAAGATGGATTCCGAGAATTCTAGTAGAGGTGAGTGAGTCACTTGATCTATCCTTCCAGGTTTGGGCAAGATAGTTCTTGGTAGCATTGATGGCCTCATTTGCGCACAATGGCACGGGTGAAAGTTTCGTTGTAGATGAGGAGGTTCCGGGCTCGCCAGGTGTGGTAAATAAAGGCAGTGATGGAGCATATTCTAACATTATCAACAAGATTTCTCTTAGGGTTAGGGCAAGAGGCTAATCAGGCCCATGGGTCCTGAAGGTAAGGGGGGTAAGGGGTTTTGTTCCATCGGGAGATGATGTCGAGAATGAGAAAGGTGTAGTTGCATCTAGTCCAAAGGTGGTACCATCTTCTAGCATTGTGTTGCACAACTTACAAGAGTCGTTGGTGATCAAATTCCACTAGAGGAGCTTGTCTAGAATATGTAGTATTTTGTGATTAATGGATTAGTTATGTATAAATGTATTGATTCTCATTATCGAGTCGAGTTTGTCCAGAGTAGGTAATTTGTTGCTGCTGCTGCTGCTGCGTGTTTCATTCCGACTAGGGTTATGTTGGAATGCTAGATTGTATTCGATATTAAGGGTGATAGTTTCATTGCATAAATTTGATTTCCGCATTAAAATATTTTCAATTTTATAAACCATGTCATGTTGCAAGATCTACTTTTGTCGTTGTCAAGCTAGAGATAGGACCCATTATGAGGTCATTGCTCGTGGCATTATGGGTTCAAAAATCCGGGTGTTACAAGTTTATTTCTTGATTTTGTTTTAGGTTCGGTTTTTTAGGTTAGGGTTAGATTCTATTTTTAACAGTTGGAGATGGATGCTTGTGTATTTTCTGTGTTCTCAGCAATGGTGTGAATTGATGCTTGTGTAACAGAGATCTATTGTGATCATTTATAAATCTCTGTGAAAAAGGTTAATTTGGGAAAATATTTTTCCATCAACTAGCATCATATGCGTAATCTACATCCAAGAAGCTTACAAATCTGGGGACTTTTTCATCTAACTTCAGCTTGCTTTATATCCAAAACATTGGGCTCCCAAACACCACTCCTCTTGAAAACTTCATCTACTTAAACTATCTTCATCTCCATAATATCTGAAGCGGTAGTAAAAAAAAAAAAGCCTTCCAAAAGCTCATTAATCAACTTATACTAAGGGGCTTTTTTGAAAGGGTCTTTTTAAAAGATGTTGATTCCACAAGAAAATTAATATATGTTATAGAATTCGTGTTTGTAACATGGATTACTCCGATCGAGTATATATATGAGAGATTTTTGTCTAAAGAATTTGATCAAGTACATAGGTTGTTTGTAAATTTATAGTGGTTCATCCAATACTGGTTCCGTCAATTTCGAAAGTTTAATTGAGAAATTTCGGATTACAGATAAAATATTTTGAACGCATGATGTGACAATTAAGACATATCAATGTAGACGTTTTACAAATTTTAGATGCCGAGTTACAAGAATTATCATTAAGTTATGTATTTAATGACTTTTGCTTTCCATTAGTTGCGTGTGAAGGGTGATCATAATTAATAAACTAGTGTATTACCCGTGCAATGCACGGGTGTTGTTTTTAATTTTTGTTATAAAATATTTTATATTTATTTATAAATTTATTAACAAAAAGTATTATGTGTATTAAATTTTAAATTTTTATCAAGTTATATTCAACACTATATTTTGAAACTAATTTTGTAAAAATATTTTTGAAACTATTTTTGTAAAAATATTTATTAAAATATTTTTGCAAAAATCGATGAAAAAAATCCGTAAAAGTTTAAAATTTAATTTTGTAAAAATATTTATTTGAATATTTAAAAAATTAAAAATTAATTTTTAATTTATATTAACATTTATAAATTATTTTAAAAATAATTTTTTTGGATTTCGATAAATGTGACATTGACACGTGCAAAAGAGTCTCCACTTTAATAGATATAAGATTTCAAAAGTTTATGCCTTTTTATGGTTGAACAACATAAATCTTATTAAATCTTGATAAAATGAATGAAACGGTGATTTGTCTTGATTAGTATAATTTTAACAGTAAAATAAAAATTATTTTGATAAGGATTATAAATTATAAATAATCATTGTTTATTGTTCTTAGAGCCTTATCATTAACATATGCAGCATCAAGGATTGAATTTTGTATCTACATTATAATATCTATCATTTAAGATATATTTTCTATATCCAAATTCTCTTCTTTTACAATTATCTTTCTAATTTTCTAGCACAGTTATATGCAGCAAAAATGAAGTGGAACTCTATACTCTTGGAATGAGATTATTTTCTAATACTTGACTACATTACCATCTTTATTTATAAAAGAATTAATTTTTGTCAATTATATGAGAGATTAATAAATAATTAACTATTAAATTTTAAAAATTTTACATAATGTATTCTTATCAAAAATTGAAAAAGTTGGTATAAGATTTGCTTACAAAAAACTAACTTCTACAAGAATATTTTTTTTTTTGTCAATTATGAGGGTGATTGATAAATAACAAACTTAATATATTTTTAAAAAATTTACATAATTTATTATTATAAAAATTGGAAAAGATTAGATAAGATTTACCCGACAAAAATATTTACTTCTTGATTAATAAATAGATATTTAAGTTACTATATATACTTTTATTAAAAAAATATGTTGAATTGAGTGCCAAATACCTTATATAGTTCATCGATGGAATATTTGGACATTTTAAATTAGTAAAAGTAAATAGAGAAGATTAGTTTAATAAAACCTTTTTATATCACTCATACAAACTAGATCCCACTAATTGTGCATAATTTTTTTTTACTTCTAATAATAAATTAAAGGGGTATAAGGAAAAATTAAAAATTAAAACCTATCAAATCACCCACAATCGGCAGAATTCACATCTGAAAGGGTTTTCTCGCAGTCTCGGATCAATTAGGTTTTTGAGCAGTTAGGGTTCCTCGTCTCATGATTTTTTCCTTGCCGATGGACTCGTTTTCTTCAAATACTTCGCTGAGCACTAGTACCCGATCCCAACAAAGCAGTTGCGGATTCCGACGAAATGGAGCTTAGATCCCTACAAAGCAGTTGACAGCATTTGTCCGTGCCGCTGGACTCGTCTTCTTCAACCACTTCATTGGCTGCTAGTCGCCGAATAGCCGAGGAAAAGCCGTCGCCGGATCCCACGCAGGAGCACCCATCGTCGCTCGTTGGAAAAGACAAGGCAGCCGCCATATCTGCCAAACCCGACCCCGATTTGGAGCCACAAGTTGCCTTCTTCGTTGCAGATCCGCCAAACCCGACCTAGATCAGGAGCATCCATCGTCGCTCGCCAGAGAAGACGAGCCTCCGCGATATCCAACAAACCCGACCCAGATCACGAGCATTCATCGTCGTTGGCCACCTACAGAAGCGTGTCAATCTTTGTGCCCAGATCTCTTTGCCACCTTCTCCTCCGCCTAGAACGGAGCCTGTCGTCGCCGAAAACCACTAGTGTTGCCAGATCCGGATCCCTAAACCCTAATTGGGACTATTGGCATTATCGAAGAAGACCATTCACCCTTCACCTAAAAACCCTGATCGGGTTTAGGAAATTTTGGGTGAATTAAAAAAAAAATCTCTTGCTTTATAATTTTGTTTAGGGCCCATGCTTTTGGAATTTGCAAATTTGCCCTGAAATTAATTAATTACAGAAAACGGCGGACCCACTAACTACAAAATTTGTATTTTCGAAACCAACTACCTACGAGATTTGTATTTTTGACCTTGTGTAACTCGACTTTGTGTATACGACGGACTTTGGGCTTGTGTAACTCAATTGGGCTTGGATTTGCCATTTGGGTACCTCGATCTTGTGTAAACGACAGACCTTTGGGCTTGTGTAATTGAAAATGACCGATTTTGTTAATTATAGAACTTAACATTGTATATTAAGCGTGTATTAATATTGTTTAATTGAAATTGTGTATTAACATTGTGTATTAACAGTTTAAGTATAACTTTAAAAAAAGAACAATTGACTACACAAGTTCAATTAGTCCAGCCGGTAAAAGGGTAGACTTGTCATCTAGAGTTCGAAACCCACTTAGTACAAGATTTGTATATTCGACCTTGTGTAACTCGATTGGGCCTAGATTGTGTAAATCGAAATTATAACATAGTCCCATGAAATAATCTTTATAAATAAATAAGATGAGTATAGTTTGTCAAATAAATGAGTCTATTTGACGCTACATTAGGCAACAAAGATGTACTTAATCAACTCACCCAATAAAATAATATACCTCCTTTGGGTGATCTAATAGGCCCTACAAAGGGGAGATGATGTGTTTATTGAATTTTTTTATCCGTTTCGGGTCTAAGACGTGAACGCACGCAACAAGTGAACTTACACATAAATTTTCGAAGTTCCATCATAAAATTAATTGACAATAAAAGTAATCCTATAATTTATATGTTAGGTTCACATTTAATTGACAATAAAAGTAATCCTATAATTTATATGTTAGGTTCACATGATATTTTTTTTTTTTTTTTTGAAATGTTACTTGTATTAAGATGAAGGGGATTTACAAGATGTAGGGAGATGAAAAGAAGCAGTACAAAGCTTCAGGGACATTATCATAGGAGAGAACATGAGTCACATATAACATTGATCAAGATAACATAAGACACATACATTACAACGACGATAAGCCAACACAAAAGCAAACCCATATCATTAAGTCACCTAAATGGTGATTTATTTATAATAGATGCGATATTGATTGTTTCATGCATATACGATGAAAGCATATATCGATTGCTTAAGCTTTGTGATGGTGGTCGTCTATGTGTTCACTGACAGTGAGTACCATCTCAAGCAAGCTAATAGGATGAGGCACGTCTTCGTGAATCTTTTCGTACTCGATGGTCCAGTTCACAAGCTCAATGCCTCCGGCTTCAGGCTTCACGTGGAGGTGAAATGCGACGTTCTTGTAACTCTTTAGAAGATCTCCATCAATCTCCTTGAAGGTCAGTGTCTTATTCACCTCGTCTATATTCTCCACCACCTGTTTTGAGACATATTTCTTTCCATCTACACAAAAAAAGCTTATATAAATCCTCTGAACAACTTATGGAAATTTTAATGGGTCAAATATATATGGTGGGTTTAGTAGGGTCACTGGAGTTTTATCTAAAACAGACCGACAGTAGATGGAGTAGCCCATCTAATTTATGACGGAGATAGTTATTTATTATCGATATGGAGACATATCATTCTCCACGAGCCTCTCAAGTACAACCGTGTGACTCGGTTAATATCCGACGACATGCCAACTAGCTAAATTAGAAGTGACAATTTTTGTACATGTCCATAATCCATGTCTTAAGAGCGACAAGCCCGGTTAGTCAAAGTCCGAATTTAAATTGGATCTATTATCATCTGAAATTACGATGGGTCAAATGTAACATATAGTTTTATTGCACGTTCGAGCATATAAGCATTTGATCCGAGCCTAACACAGAAACTTATTAACTTGACACACGTACATTTTTAAACTTGACCCATCTTACATCTACTTATAAGATCCTACATAAAATATTGATTATCCTACCATAGTCTAT
This sequence comes from Fagopyrum esculentum, assembly GCA_033239045.1. NCBI lineage: Eukaryota > Viridiplantae > Streptophyta > Magnoliopsida > Caryophyllales > Polygonaceae > Fagopyrum > Fagopyrum esculentum. The sequence goes on along the minus strand of BSUD01000002.1, from coordinate 156,449,354 downwards.
GTGTGACAATATACTAAAATCGATTAATAAAAGTTTTGTACTTACTAATAGTGTAGTTCCAAAAGATGACGGAGCCATTCTTTCCGAACTCGCCTTCATGCAGCTCGCAACCTTGAATATGAGCCGGGGAGATCTTGGAGATGTGATGAGGCTTCTTGATCATGGTTTCATGGAAGAGATCTCCCGATGCTTTTGCCTCAAACTCAGCGATGAGCTTTCCTTTCAAACCCATTTTGCAGAAAACACAAATGCAATTGAACCGGGTTCTAAAGTTGTGTTATTAGAGGAAATAGTTTGAGAGAAGGATGAGAAACAATGAAGAAATCGTCCCTATTTATAGAAGATCCGTGTGTTCATCAACTAGTCAGTCAATTACTTAAATTTGAATTTTAGGTAAGTTAATGTAATATTTGAGTGGGACATACATACCATATCTAACAGCATTAATATATTAAAATATCAATAATGATGTGACAATATATGAAGCTTTTATACGGTTCAGTGGCTCCACAAGTAAATTATCATCGATCATCTCAATTATTTGATCAAGAGTGTTACATGAAAATGATTATTGTTGTAATCTAGAATGAAAACTTAACCGAGATTTTAAAAAATTACACCACGGTAAATTTTTATACCAGATTAATGTTAGTAAAAGTTAATCCGGATGGATCGTTATAGGTTTAACATTAACTTTAGGACAAGGTCTCATAAATTCATTGAAACGACGACGATTATGTTCCGCCGAACTAAAAAACCAATTATATATTTTTTCTCTCTCTCGATTAGATTCTAATCTTAACAATGTGTTGTTAGTACGCTAATATAGTGTTTTGAGTTATGATGACAACACTAATATGATTTTTTTTAAGGGTGAAATGGGATATTGGGCTCGGACTTTTTATATGAGCACCATCTAAGTTCATTTGTTTATTAGGTAGGTGATAATAAAGGCCCCTCTCAATTATTTGAAAAGATTAGTTCAAAGGGTTATTTGATAATCTTGATTTACACTGCTGAATCTCAATCGAGTTATATAAGTCCAATGTCCGTCGTTTACACAAGATCGAAAATACAAATCTTGTAGTTAGTGGGTTTTGAACTCTGAATGACGGACCCACCTTTTACCAGCTGAACTAATTGAATTTTCTTAATTTGTTGTTATTTTTCGTAAAATGATACTTAAAATCTAATGTAAATACATATACCCAATTTCAATTGAGTAATTTAATAACCAATTTTAATTACACAAGGTTAGTACCTAATTTCAATTACACAATACTAATACACAATTTCAATTAAACAATATTAATACACAATCATTTTTATTTTAGTTGAAACCTAGAAAATCTCATAACTAGAAAATAAGGCCGTTTCCTAAAAAAAAAAAATCTACGGAAAACTTTGCAATTATCAGAAAATATTGGGCCATGATCATAAAAAACGAAAGCCCTAAACTAAACTACTTATTCTTCCTTTACCATCGGATGACGGCGGCCAAAACACAAACCGACTTCGATGGTGCCGGCATCAAGGAGGGATGAGCAAGAGTAGTGGTTGGCTTTGATGGCGGGCACAACTCTCCCAATAGAGCTCGTGCAGGTTTACCGGTGGCGGCTCTCGATGCAACCAGAGGCGGCTAGGGTATAATGACTTTTTTTTTTTTTTTTTTTTT